>JAPPVO010000007.1:18381348-18921665 GCA_030407325.1 Camellia japonica
TTAGAATCAAAATTTCAAAGTAGGTATTTCTGAAAAACCGAGGAAATAAAATTTCAAAAAAATTGGAAGCCTCAAACTTTCAACTGATTTTCTCTGCCGAATGTCAATAGTAGTTATTATACTACATAGGGCTGAAAAACGAGTTGAGCGAACCGAACAATTTACTATTCAAGTTTAATTTGAAAATTTTAACAAATTTTAAAATTTGTTCAAATTATTCATTTGGCTTATGGAATTGAGTCGAATGAATAATTAGTTGTTCAAGTTTGATTTGAAAATTTTAAAAAGTTCTAAAATATATTTAAGATTGGCTTATTTACTTAACGTAGTGGTCTCAAACAAACTTTTAATGAACCAGCACAAGTCAGTTAGAACTGTTTGGTTCGTTTAATTATATTTAGGCACTATTTGGCATCTCTTATATTAACATATTTTTCTTTATCTTTTTATTCTTTTATTTTTTTTGAGTCAAATCACTTCTTTATTTTTCACATATTTTCGTAAAAAATCAAAAAAAAATATATTTATTTAGATCATCTCAAACACCCCATGAATCATTTATTAGAGCATCAATGGTTTATCATTAAAACTGCCAAAGCCATTTTATAGTAGGTTATAGCAATGCTATAGTTGATACCAAATTTAACCGGGGTTTTGGCAATTGCCAAACTTGTCAGTTCAACAATAACCAACCGTTTTTTATTTTCCACCAACAACAACAAACAAGAATTGAACAAAAGAATACTAATAAAAATTTAAATTCCTTTCAAATTTTTACATAAAAATTTTCAAAAGTAAATTATACAACAAATATTTTTAGAGAAAAAAATAGATCAAAAAATGAGGAGAAAAAATAAAGACTATAGGAACAAAATATTAAGAATAAAAAAAGGGGAAAACAAATCTCAGTAGAAAAACAGAAGAATACAAAAATCTTAATATTTCCAATTATGAGTAAAATCCCACAAGGAACAAATTGTTTTGTACGTTTAGGTGTGGTTACATGGCAATATAAAATTACAATTAAAAAATTAAGTCAATAAATTTTGCAATGGAGGGAGGGAGGGAGGGGTGTCTGTCTGGGGGTAGACAAGAAGTGAGAGATCTGAGAAAGAGAAATGAGAGATGATTACCTTCTTCTTGTTGGAGACTTTAGATTAGACTCCTTGGGATCGACAACAGGAAACAGACAACAATGGTGAAAGCGGCGCTTTTGCTGTAAGTACAATTGGATCACAATGATGCCGATTAAGATGAAGACGAAAATGAAGATTTGATTGGAAGACGGCTACACCTTTCGGCAGTGATTGGGTATAGTGGGGTGCACAAACTTACAATGCGATTATTATGTAAATTATATTAATTAATGATATATATACATGGCTATACAAACTTTTGAGGATAATTTATTAGAAATTCTCTTTTAAGTATTTGTTTTTTAATTAGTTCATAAAATATTTTTATATTTCAATAAATTATATTATTTTGGATATTTGATCTATTAAATTATAATTCTCATATTTAAGGTGTTTTATAGATAATTTTACCTTTATAAATATTTTTTAAATCCTTAACAACTTAATAATGTGAACATTCATATTAATAAATTTGACAGTGTGAATATTCATATCATTTACACTGTCAATGTGAACAGTAATTCAAATTTTATCTTATTATTATTAAGAATATTTTGATAACTATGTCACTCACAAGATTATAAATACCCTAAATTTTTATATATAGGGTTTGTTTGGTATGTAGATTGACTTTTTGGCTTTGTGACTATTTTAGCGTGGGGTTAAAAAGCCTCATTTATGATATACTTTTTGATTTTTTTGATTTTTGTAAGAGAAAAAATAAAATAATTATGAATTAGATGTGACATTTTTATTTTATTTGACTAAAATAATATGGCCATGACTTCTGTCCAGTCCGGGATCGGACTGGACCGTACTGTTGGGCCCGTGGGGGCCCACCACGGGTCCCGTTTTGATAATCTGAACCGTTCAATATGTAGAACTCGTCGAGTACTATATGCCTGTAAAAAATCACGTTGATCGGATATCGATAGCTATGTGAACAAAACAGTTTTTTATCAACCGTTAATTTTTTCACCGTCCATTTTTTTTTATACAAAACTGATTTGATCACATAGCTATCGATATCCAATCAACGTGATTTTTTACAAGCATGTAGTACTCGACGAGTTCTACACATTGAACGGTTCAGATTTTCAAAACGGGACCCGTGGTGGGCCCCCGGGCTCAACAGCACCGTCCAGTCCGATCCCGGACTGGACAGAAGCCGGACCCAATAATATATTTTATCTTATATAACCATTTTAGCCCAAACTAATATCTCAGGCCATAGAATGACATAACTTGTTCATAGGATCTTTTCATTTTTATTTAGAACACTGATCAATATTCTTATAATTTAAAAAAATTTATTTACATATCATTTTAGTTTTTTTTATTATTATAAAAGAACAAAAAGAATAATTTAAAAAAATCTATTATTTTTTATATGAAAGAACAATAAAGCTATTAAAGTAAGAAGAGCTTTAAAAGAAAATCAAAAGAGGTACTAATGACCACGCTTAAATAATCATGTAAGCAAGGTATATACTACATAATATTGACACAACAAAATTATAGAAAATAGATTTAAAAGAAAAGAAAAGAAAAGAACTTACTTTTCACTAATTTCAAAAGAAAAAAAAAAAACCATTGATTTCAAATATTTTTGGAAAAATTAGATAATCAAAGCATCTACCCTGCAACAAATTAAACTCTCCATTTAAAATTTCTTTAATTTAAACTTTAATTTTTTTTTTTTTTTGGAGTGATCTCAATTTTCATCATCCATCCAAACAAAGAAGGATGACTTCAACTAACTAAGGTAGGCTTAACCTAATTAGTCACTATAACTTTCATAAGGGTTTATTTATAAGGAGGTCGTGAGTTAAATTAGAATGCAAACACTTTGGCTGTGTTTGGTTTGAGAATTTGATAAGGAAAATGGAAAAAAAAAAAAAGAAATGTAATATCACTTTTTGTTTAGTTATAATGGAAAATACAGGGGAAAAGAAAGTGAGAAGAAAATACAATTACATTTTTTGTCTTTTGAGTTCATTTAAACTCTTTTCTTTCTCCATTTCCTAACTCAATCAAACATAACTTGGAATTCAAATTCAAATTATATCAATTCTTTCTCCTTTTATTTCCATTTCCCTTTTATTTCTTTTTCTTTTTTCCTCATCAAATCTTCCAACCAGAGATAGCTTTAGGATTGGTTTAGCAACCAAGTATAAGACAAATTTGTTTTTAAAAGTTACTAAAAAAGTCTAAAAGTTAAAAAATTATTTAAAAAGTCAAAGATTCCTTTTTATTTTTACTTTTATATATATTTTTGTATAAAAAAATATTCCAAACATAATAATTTTTTTTAACCACATATTTTAGTTAAAAAGTTAAAAAATTACTAAAATAACCTATTTCCAAATCAACCCTTAATACTTTGCAAAGGCGGCTAAATTTCATAGATCAAAATAAATAAATAAATAAAAGGGACATTTACACACAAATCCTAATTTATAAACTATACTCCATTAAGTCTTAACTAATTTTTTTTGGGTTTTCAAGTCATATTAAATTTTTACTTGTCGAAATTGTCTTTCAAACAATAATTGTTCATTATTTATGATTATCTATATAGGTACATGATGATTTGATATTTATTTTGATTTTTAAAACTTTAAAATATCAACTTTCAAATTGAAAAAATTAAAAAAAAAAAATGTGCCAAAAAAAAATAATAAGCAGCTTGTTTGGTTTTGGTTTCCAAAAAACTCTTTTCAAAAAATTCTACTTTTTTATTTTCAGTATTTTTTTTTTATTTTCAATGAATTTTTTTAAATTTTAAGCAATTTTTTAAAAAAAATTTTAGACACATCTAACATAATACACTTAAAAAGTATAATATTTGTAAGCAAAATATTTTAAAAATTTACTAAATATCAAAAATACAAAAAAAAAAATGAAAATTCAATACATTTTTCATATTTTTTATGTTTATTAATTTTTTAAAATATTTTTCACAAATATTTTATTATTTAAATACATCTAAGTAAGGTGCATATAAAAAGTAAAAAAAAAAAATTGCTTAAAATTTTAAAAATATTCACCAAAAATAAAAAAAAACTCGAAAAACAAAAAATTTAATTTTTAAAAAACTGAAACCAAACACACTGAATGTTTTTTTTTGTTGAAAATATTGAATTTTTTTGGTGCAAAACTGAAAATTTTGTATCTATAGAGTAGCATGATGATGGAACATTGATGTACAAAACTGAAGGAAAAAAAAAACTTTAAAAATGAAAAAATTAATATATTCTCAGTTTTAAAACCGAAAAAAACTATTAATGTTCTCGATTTTATTGGATAGTTGAATCAAACTAATAAGCAAAATTGCAAAAAAGTTTAATCTCATGTTCTGTTTTTTTTTTTTCATCAGTTAGTGAAACAATTATTTAGAACATTACTATGCAAAATTAGTAATGTTCTTAGTTTTAAAAATTTTAAAAAAAACTAATAATATTCTCAGATTTACTAAATATAATTTATTGATTTAAAAAATCTTAAATAGGATCTAAGTTACCATAACATTTGTAAATAAATTTTTTAATTCTAAATAAAATAACTTCAATTCACATTTGTTTTTCTTTTTCTTCCATAAAAGATTCTAAGTCCTAGTTTGACAAGTGAATTGAGTTTAGATTGGGATTAAAAAAATATATATAAAAAAAATACACTAAATAAGTTAATTATAGTCATTTTAATATATAAAACAGAATATTATATTTAAATTGTAATTATTTTATTTTATTTTTTAAAAAAAATTCAAAAAAAATTAAAAAATCAGGTAAAAAATTTCTTTCCAAATAAATCCTAAATACAATTCAGACTGGTTTGAATCTACAAATTTTCCGCATTAAAACCCTAATACATTGTGTGCATAGAGAATTATTTATTTAGTCAAAAGCACATCATTGTTTTTGTCATTATCAACAGCGGTCTCCTTGCTCCACTACTCCATCCCTTTCCTAACCCGCCGCCAACCCCACTTTTCATACCCTTTCCAATGAATCAGGATCCTCTTCTTGGAATTTTTACTTAACTTCCTACTTGTTAGATTATTGGGTCTACTTTTAAGTTCAATTTTAATAATTTAAATTGTTAATATTTTAAAATTTATTAAATATATCATATTTATAAAAAATTAAATTAATTAGATATCGAAAAACATGCATTCGGAAAACTATTTATTAAATTTAAAAAAAAAGTTAGTTTTTAGTTAATTTTCTGAACACATACTTTCTGATATCCGATTAACTTAATTTTTTACAGATATAATATACTCAATAAATTTTAAAATATGAATGGTTCAAATTATCAAAATTAAACCTAAAAATAAACCCAATAACTTATCAAATAGAAAGTCAAATAGGAGCCTCATGTAAAGGATCCTGATTCCTTTCCAATGCCACCCACAATCCTTTACAATCCTAGGAGCATCTCTGATGGCTAGCTATGGATTTGTCATTGTCAATATTTGGTAAAAATTTCCAAAAATCTTGCTGTAGGGGATTGTTATAAGTCCTGTTAAATTTGACTGTTGTCATTTTCATTGTCAAATCAAATTTGACATTGTCAAACTTGCCATGTCATCAATATACAAAATTCAATTCCCATTTTTTATGGAACAAACAAACATAGTGAAAAAAATTCAAGAATAAATTAATAAAAACAGAATAATCAATAAAAATTACTATAAAATAAAAAATTATCATAAAAACAAATATGCAGATATTTAAAAATAAAATAAAAAACCTGATGAAGTAAATTAGAGGGTTTCAGAAAGTGGATTGAGATGGAAAGAGAGGGTGAGACAATTGATCTTCGCCGCGATTGATCGAGATGGAGAGAGTGAGGGTTTCAATTACGGTTTGGGAGCTAATCTGCGACTAATTTTCGCTAGATGTCGAAGGTGAGGGGTTGGCCATAGAGAGGGTCAGGGTTAGAGAAGCAAGCGGTATCTGGGGTTTGTGGTTGTAGTGGTTCTAGGAGAGAGAGAGAGAGAGAGAGAGGCGGATGAGATTGTGAGAGACAAATATGAAGAGAAAGAGAAAGAAAGAGGGGAGTTGTTCTAGTGAGAGTAAATCTGGTGGTAGTGGTGGTTTTGGGGAAAAGATAGAAGGCATGTAGACAAGTAAACTAGAGTTTGAGAGACAGAACCACTTCGTTTGCTCAGAGGGATAAGAAAGAGAGAGAAGGCTTTGATCTGAAATAGTTTGGTTTTAAAAAAAAATTTGAAATAGTCATGGATGGAATAATTATGAAATTTAAAAGGAAGGTTCTAGATGAAATAGCTATGTAATTTAATTTTGGGTAAACTACCAATAGGTCCTACTTTGGAGATTTATTACCCAATAGGTCCTATTTTGGAGACTTATTACCCATTAAGTCCTATTGATAAATTTATTAAGTGATAAAAATAAATTTATCAGTCTTTTATTTTTATGAATAAATTTATAGTGATAAATTTATCAGTCTCTTTGTTTTTATGAATAAATTTTTAGTGATAAATTTAGGGAGACTTATTTATAAGTCCTTTTTCAGAACCTTATGCTAGGTTAAGTCCTGTGTAATTTCTTATAGAGTCTCAAGTCCTATTTTCATAAGAATATATTCCACAAGATCCTAATCTTTTTACCCCATTTTCACACCTTCCCAAAATGCCCACTCCCAACCACCGAATTGATATAAATCTGGTGCTGCTTCGCAAGCTTCTTCGCGAACAGTAGCACCACAATCTTCCTCGCGCGACGGAGGCAGCCGGAGCTGGTGGCGGCGGCGGCGGAGGAGGTGGAGATTCTCCGGCGTGGCATCGGAACAAATGCAGATGAGGACGCCATTGGAGTCTGGAAGATGAGGAGGAGAGAGAGGAAGAAAAGGAGATTGAAGGAACTTGATCCAACAATTCGTCTACTACTTTTAAAAGCACTTTGTGAAATTCGAGCAGATGTAATTATCCAACCTTCCTTTTTCTGGTCAATGTGCCCTTCTGATGGCCATGATGTCCAGAGGATTCTTCGATAGTTTCTTTTACTTTTCCAAAATTTATGTTGCTTACTTGGTACAGTTGAGAATGGGTTTCTTTTGTCTACAGCAAGATGATACAGTGTCTTATATTAATGATGCACTAAAAAATGGGACTGATAATTTAAAATTAATTTAAAATTATAATTTTTATTATTTAATTTAGATTTCACATATATTATTGATAATTTTTTAAATTTTACAATTAATAATACAAAATAAAAATATATTAAGATTATATATCTATTTCAAAACAAACGGATTAAAAAAATAAAAACTTATTAAGTTTGCGAAACGTAACGTGACACATTACGTTACGTTTATGTAAATGTCACATTACGTTTATATAGGTGTCACGTTACGTTACGTTTATGTAGGTGTCACGTTACGTTCATATTAGTGTCACGTTACGTTACGTTTATATAGGTGTCACGTTACGTTACGTTTATGTAGATATGTCACGTTACGTTTATATAGGTGTCACGTTACGTTACGTTTATGTAGATATGTCACGTTACGTTTATATAGGTGTCACGTTACGTTTATGTACGTGTCACGTTACGTTACGTTTATGTAGATGTCACGTTACGTATAGGTGTCACGTTACGTTTATGTAGGTGTCACGTTACGTTACGTTTATATCAATTTCCCTATATATGGTTTTATTATTAATTATGATATTAACAACTAATATTGAGGGTAAATATGTCAAGAAACTTCTCATAGGACTTATGGGAACATAAGTTTTTTTGTGGGACCAAATGTAGCACAAGTCTCCCTAATAGGACTTCTAAATAATTTTCCCATATCACTCTCTTATTTTTATAGTGTTAAATTTATTAGTTAGGATCTGTAGGTAAATAAGTCTAGTTAATAGGACTAATTGATAAGTACCCCTTTAATTTTTGTATCATCATTAATGTATTTTTTTATTGAAATAGGTAGCATTTTTAAAAAAGAAAAAAAAATTATTATAACATGTGAATGGTGAGTGAATTAGAATTTTTAAAAAAATCAAAATTTTAATTTAATTTTTTTTTTATATTTGTCTAGTCGTTTAAACATATAATATTTTTTAAAAAAATTTAAATGGTCATAAAAGACACACAAAAAAAAAAACTCAAAAATTAATTTTTTTTAAAAAATTTTGTAGTAGTTTGTGGATGGTGGGTGAATTATATTTATATTTTTTTTTTCAATTTTTTTTATATTTCTCTAGTCAAGTAGACCGGAAAAAAAAAATTATTCAAAAAATATATCCAAACACCACCTTAAAAATATGAGGAAAAGTTGGTTGGATATATGCCAAAATGACATTACATCATTGGAGCACTATTGCCGATCAAAAAAAAATCATTAAAGCACTATTACTATAATTTGACATTTTACTATTATAATATATTAAATTATAAGTTTGACAATGTTATTTTAATAATTAACATTGGAGATGCTTTAACATCACCAAAAAAGACACATTGCCCTGTGTATTTATTTTTTTTAATTTTTTTTTTCTGCTAAGTTATATAACAGAGATTGACAGATGTATAAAATTGATACCAATTTAAAAGGACAAAGTATACAAATAACTTTTACATTTTGCCCTTATGTTGTTTTGGTTATATATTTTTAATAAGTTCAATTTTAACTCTTAATTTTTTTATTTATATTAATTTGGTCTAATTAATAACGTTAAGCTTAGCTCACTGGATTTATCAAGTTTATAATTTTGCCCGTAAAAGGTATGACACATGTTGTTTATGTGCGCATTTTTTTCTCATAAAACAATACTAGCAATTGCAATCACTTGGACTAATTTGCGAGGATTCTATGTGCACAAAAAAAATAATTAAGTACGCTCAATTTTTTAATGCACTCTATTAAATTATTTGGGATTATAATTTATGGGGATGTACCAATAAATCCCAAATTAATAACTTATACACTGTTTAGTCTTAAAAGTTTTCTTATAGACTGAAAGGTCCCATTACAATGTTTCAAACATCATATTAATGTTTCGAACATTAGATTTCAAACATCTAATGTTCATCAGATTTCAATAATGTTTGAAATTATAGGATGAGTGTTTCAAACATTAGATTTCACACATCTAATGTTCATCAGATTTCAATAAATTTTGAATTTATAGAATGAAACATCAGATTCATTTACATCATGAACATCATGATGATGTATAAATGGGACTAAATGGAGCATAAGAAAATTTTTAGGACTAAATAGTTCAACTTTTCAGAAACTAGGATTTATGGGTAAATTTTCCTATAATGTACTCTAAATACATCTTTCTTTCTTTTTCTTTCTTTTTTTCAAAATTACCCTTCAAACTAAACCCAAATAATAAATAAATAAAAAATCTCAAATTACACCAAACACAAACACAAATAAAATGACAATCACCAAACACAAATTTTAACCATACAAGAATTCTGAAACATTAATCCAAATTTCTCAAATATAACAGATCAAAACTTAAGAAATAAAATTAACAATTCATATTTTCGGCTGTTGAGCCAATTGTTCTCGATATTCAACGCCAATTGCAAAGCTTTACCACTGTTGAGGTAAGGTTTGTCCGAAGAGGAGCCAATGGGGCTGCGCATTGCTTGGCGAGACAAGCTTTTAAGGCTAGTGGGGTGAGCATGTGTGAGTTTCATCCCCCACTCTGGCTTGTCCATTCTTTAGAAAGGGATTCAATTTTGTTCTAAACAATTTTTACCTTTTATAATAATATTCCTACAATTTTGATCCCAAAATAATAATAATAATAATAATACAATATTAATATAGATCATAATAATTGGATTTAATTCTTATCAAATTCTATTAAAAATAAATTCTAGTAAAATCGTCACTAAAAATAATTGTGACATTTTTTGCATATGTCGCTAAAAATCAACAATTAGTGATTTTTTTTGTACGGTTTTTATAAATTGTCACTAAACTTACAAATTTTTTTGTGACGAATTTTTCAAACTGTCATTGAAAGTTGAAAATTAATGACCTTTTTTTGTGACGATTTTTTTAAAACTTATAATTAGTAACATTTTTTGTAATAAAATTTTTAAACTGTCGCTGAAAATTAACAATTAGTGATATTTTTTTTTATTAGTGTTTGATAAAAATATCATTAATTATCATAAGACCTATTAAATAATAACTACACATATTAAAACTTACACGTAAATTTTGAAAAAAACAAATAGCATTTACGAATCAGCAATGATTCATCCCACTAATTTGGGAGCACTAATTGACCACTAATGAGGTGGAAATTCAAAAAAAAAAAAAAAACACACGAGCAAAACATCCCATCATATGGGACCCACACCACTTTAGAGCTATTAGTGCTACTCTTTTTAGTGGTCTCACTCATTTTTCTTTACGAATAGGTTAACAACAAGAAAGAGAAAAACTTGATTGGACCATTGTATCTATATATACATATATACATGACTATATATATCTACCACTCTCTTGTTCAATTCAATTTTGGAGATCTGGTTCAATAATAGTTTTAATTTCAATTTGATGAGAGACGAAACTCACTACAAGAAAAGTGGGTTTATGAGACGGAACTATTTGCGACGGCACACTTGTCGTCTCAAAAAGTCACTTTTTGCGACGGCACCATTTGCCGTCTTAAAAAAGTAAAGCATTTGCGACGGCACAATTTGCCGTCTCAAAAAATGAGAGTATTTGCGACGGCAAAAAATACCGTCGCAAATGCTCTCATTTTTTGAGACGGCAAATTGTGCCGTTGCAAATGCTCTGCTTTTTTGAGACGGCAAATGGTGCCATCGCAAATACTCTGCTTTTTTGAGACGGCATTTTCTGCCGTCACAAAAAGTGACTTTCGTGTTTTTTTTTTTTTAAAGTGAATATTTTAAAAATTTTAAATTTTTTTTTTTAGATGCACCTTACTTAGATGTATCTAAAAAAAAATTATGAAAAATATTTTTAAAAATTAATAAATATATAAAAATACAAAAAAAAATGTATTGAATTATTGTATTTTTGGTATTTAGTGAATTTTTAAAAGATTTTTTTTACAATTTTTAAAATTTTTAGGTGTATTTATGTTAGGTGTGTCTAAAAATTAAAAAAAATACTTAAAATATTAAAAAAATTCAGTAAAAACAATATAACACGGAAAACAAGAAAGTATAATTTTCTCAAAAGAGTTTTTGGAAAACTCTAACCTAGCATAGTGATTGTGGTTTTGAGACAGCTTCATATATATACAGTCACAAAATGGTTTGAATAAATTCTAGTACTTTTTTCTGTCGCAAAAAAAATTAAAAAAAATAATGTCGTCTTACTCTTTTGATATAACATTTCTCTTTTCATTCATTTTTTCATCTTTCTGTCTCTCTGTCTCTATCTCTCTCTCTTCTCTTTATCTCTTTCACTCATCACTCTTCTTTCTCTGTCTGTCTATTTCTCTCTCTCATTTTCTCTCTGTGTCTCTCCCCTATCTCTCTTCTTTCTATCTCTCACATCTGTTTTCTCTCTCTGTCTCTCTCACTCATCTCTCTATCTCTCTTATTCTTTCTCTCTCTCTCTCTTATCTTTCTATCTCTCTCTCTCTCTCGCTCATTTCTCTCTCTCTCTGTCTCTCTCTCGCTCATCTCTTTTCGTTCTATTTCTCTCTCTTTTGTCTATATCTCGCTCATCTCTTGTTTCTCTATTTTTTTCTATCTCTCCCTCTATCTCTCTCTCCCAGTCTCTTTCTCACTCATCACTCCTCTCTCTCTCTCTCTCTCTCTCTCTGTCTACTTGTCTATTTGTCTATTTCTCCCTCACTATGTTCGCCTTGCTCACTCTCTTACTCCCATCTTCTCTATTTATCGAGCTCATTCTCGATTTATCGATCCACTATAAACGACATCGCCTTACTCTTTTGAACATTTCTCTTTTCACCCATTTTTTCATCTTCCTATCTCTCTGTCTCTGTCTCTCTTCTCTTTTCCTCTCTTACTCATCACTCTTCTCTGTCTGTCTGTCTCTCCCTTTCTCTATGTGTCTCTGTCTTTGTCTCTCTTTCTTTCTCTCACTCATCACTCTTCTCTGTCTGTCCGTCTCTCTCTTTCTCTCTGTGTCTCTGTCACTCTTCTCTTTCTCTTTCCCACTCATCACTATTCTCTGTCTGTCTCTCTCTTTTTCTCTGTGTCTCTCGTCCATCTCTCTTCTCTCTATCTCTTCTCTCTCTCTCTCTCTCTCTCTCTCTGTGTCTCTCACTTATCTCTTTCTCTCACCACTTATCTCCTCTACCACCTTCACCACTACTGCAAATGTCATTTCATTACCACCACTACTACCACGGTCGCCATTTTACCTCTACGACTACCATTACTACTACCATCGCCACCATTCCACTACCACCACTACCACTATTGCCACTACTACTACTACTATTACCTCTCTTTCACTACTGCCACTCCATCTACTCTACCACTACCACAACTTCACCACTAATCTCCTTCGCCATCACCACCACCACCATCGTCTCTTATCCACCACCTTCACCACTACTGCCGCTTCCTCTCCTCTACTACAAAATATTACCTCTCTTCTCTCTCTCACTTATCACTCTTCTCTGTCTGTCAGTCTTTGTCTCTGTCTCTTTCTCTTTCTCTCTTTGTCTTTCGCTCATCTCTCTTCTCTCTATCTCTCTCATCTCTCTATCTCTCTTCTCTCTCGCTCATTTATCTTCTCTCTATCTCTCTCTCTCTTGTTCATCTTTCTTCTATCTCTCTCTACTGCAAATGCCATTCCACTACTACCACTGTTGTCACTCCACCTCTACAACTATCATTACTACCACCATCGCTACCACTCCACTACCACCACTACTACTACCATTACCTCTCTTCTACCACCGCTATTCTATCTCCTCTACCACTACCACAACTTCACCACTTATCTCTTTCACCATCACTTAACAAAAAAAAAAAAAATGGGTCGCAAAAAAATATTTTTCATTGGCCACAAAAAATTAACTTTATTTTAATGGAAAATATTATCCCTACTTCTACCAAATAAAAAAATAATAATAATTTTGTATTCATTAAAATAAATATGAAACAAATAAATTTTCAACCTTACTAAATGAAAAAATAAAAATAAAAATTCATTAACTATAAAAAAATTATTTTAATAAAAAATATTTTTTTTAGCAATGACATCCTCCGTTGCGAAAAAAAAAAATATTTTATTATTTAAATATTCATTTGTAATAAAAATCAGGGAAAAAAAAATCAAAAAAATTTCCATTCTCCCCCCTTCCTTTTCCATTCCCGCTCGGGTTCCCCCACCCCAAACCCAAAATCCCCAATCTCAAAAATCCCTAATCTCTTCCCCCCCTTTTTCCATTCCCGCTCGGGTTTCCCCCCACCCCAAACCCAAACCCAAAATCCCCAATCTCTTGAACCAAAATCCCCAATCTCAAAATCCCTAATCTCTTCTTACGTCTCTCTCTCTCTCTCCGTCTCAATTTGTTTCAGATGCTGATTCGGATGATTCACGGTCGAGGAGGAAGAGGAAGAGCAGGAGTTCTAGTACTATTCAGGAGCAAGAGCAAGAAAGAGACCCAAACAATCGGTGAACAGTAATGGCCGACGAAGACATTCATGACGGCCTTCAAGACGAGCCATGGGAAGAATGAACTCAACTCCAAGAATGATCAAGGTCTCTCTCTCTCTCTCTCTCTCAATTCTTATTGATTCCACTCTCTTGCCTTCCTCATCTCTTTGGTTCCGTTGACTTTCTATATTTTAATTCATTCCTTTACCATTTCTAAGATATCGTATAGTTATATTTTCTATCTTTTCATTATGGTTCTAAAAACATGGTTGGTTCAAACTTTACTCATTAAAGTGTGATGTATTTTACATTTTTATGCAGGATATATTGCGTTTTCATGCCGTATACTGGCCAGCTATGTTAATGTCAGCCGGACTAACACTTCCGAAGATGGTGTTTGGCCATGGATTCTTAACAAAGGTAACTAATTGTAATTTATGACTTCTCCTTTATTCAAAAACAAGTCTAGGGGCCATACATAGCTTAAAAAGTTCTGTAACACTGGTAAAACGTGTCTCAGGAAGGATCTTACTTCTTTCACATTCACAAGTGTTGTCGTTTTTTAAATTATCTGGCCTATTACCAAATACCAAGTCTTGCTAAGATGCCATTAAGTTGCGAAATCAGAGACTGGTATTCAAGCTCAATATAGTTCTGTTATATTTGTGTAAACTATAACTGGAGCCTGTGTCATGCCTGAGTAGTTTCATTCTTACATTACATATTGGAGGGCATGAAGATTTCCGTAATATAAATCACTACCATGTCTTCTTAATTTTTATATCCTTTTCCCATATAACTTGATGTCTTTAAGTACACAATTAATATAATTAAACACTTCATGATATTCAATGCTGTCTTAGTTTGGGATTTTTTCAAACTGCAAGTCTTTGATACATTTGACAAATGTAATTGATGTCTGTTTTGACTTATTGAAAAATAGATATGCAAGTTAGTAAGGAACTTTTTATTTTTTAATCTCATATACCCATTTTGATTCTTGTAATATTACTTTTCTTAAAATAGATATGCAAGTTAGCTTCAGGTACAGTGTATATTTTATTAAATATATTCTACCCCGTAATTTTCTATTTTTTTCACCTATGTTGGACACGTCCAAGCGTGCTCTAGTGTTTTATAAATTTATCTAAAGTTAGAAACTCATCAAACACAGTATTATGATAGAGCGGAATGGCAGAAAAGGATTCTTGTAGCCATCCTGTTTGATTGGGACACAAGGCTTGGTTTGGTTTCTTTTTCTTTGGTAGATTCCTCAAGCATGTTTAATAGGGGTGAGGGGCTATAGTAGTGTTTTTTGTTGCTTTACACTACCTCTCTACTGTATATGAATGTGCTTGTTGGATGCGTTTTAATAAATCCTATCATACTTATCAAAAAATTCATTTACCCAAAAAAGGACTTTTAAGTGGCTGAGATCATCAAGTTCAAAGCTTACCACGGAAGTAGTGAAGAGATAGTGATATGTAGACATATTTCTGTGTAGTTAATATTGTTCCTGTTTTCCTTCCTCCCATAACACTTCTAAAAATATGGGTCCTGCATGTGACACGAGATTTTTTTTAAGACATGCCTTTATTTTCTTTTCTCTACACCTGGAAGTTTGTGCTTTTGACACTGCACATGTTTATGTGCTTTTTTTCTAAGTTTTCCTTTTAGTTTGATCCAGTTTTCATTCCAGAATTGAATTTACATTCTTTATGTACTGAATTTCTAAGTTGGTATCATTCTGCTCTTAATATTTTTATTATTTCTGAGCTTGCATAAGCAACTATACCAACATTTTGAATTTCTTTGTTACCAGCCACAGACAAAGAATGGTGTTGATAGCTTTGGCGGTCTTGGAGCAACTCTAATTGACTCACTTGATACATTATATATAATGGGTCTCGATGAACAGTTCCAAAGAGCTAGAGAGTGAGTTTCAGACCTTCTTTGTCTGTGATATTGAAGATACATTGGTCTTTCTTTCTTTTTTTTTTTTTTTATAGCATCAATTACATCATTCTGAAGTTAAATAGCTGTTAGTTCAACTTCTCTGTTTGTATCTTATTTTACTGCCCAGCCTCTGGTCCATTAACTACACTTTCTTTTCATTGGCCTTCTTCTCTTCTACTTACATCCTAATTCAGTTTTTTTTCTGCTCTTATCTTCTTCTTCACATTCAGTTGTTCTTAGATTTTGTTTTATATATCTAGACTTATACATACATATATTTATTATATTATATACATAAATATGTATGTTTGTACATACAAATAGATATATCATATAACTACATTTCTTGTCCCTTTGAGTGGTTTTTTTATAGCTTGGTTTCCTCTTTGATAGTAATAAACCTATTCATTGCAGGTGGGTGGCAAACTCGTTGGATTTCAACAAGAATTATGATGCTAGCGTTTTTGAGACAACCATAAGGTTGCTTTATAAGGTTTAATATGTCATTTTTATTAGTTGTCTCTTTAAATTGATGTTGTTTCTTTTTCTAAAGAAATATTTTGTGCTACTGTTCCGTAATCAACATAATTTGAGTGACATGTGAAGACTGTACTGATCAATAATGTTTTTTTTTCATTATACTCCAGAGTTGTGGGTGGACTTCTTAGTACATATGATCTCTCAGGGGACAAAATTTTCCTGAAAAAGCTAAAGACATTGCAGATAGGCTGCTTCCTGCATGGGATACCCAGTCTGGCATTCCCTATAATATTATTAACTTGGCACATGGAAATGCACATAATCCTGGATGGACTGGGGTAAGCTCTAAACTTCATGGATGTGCAAGTCAAATTTTTTCTGATTGGTTGCAGTTAGTTGTCTTTGGAGTTTGATGTTACTTAATTTCCTTTGACATCATCCCCAGAAAAGTTATTTCATGTAATTTGTTAATCTACTTTTGAACTTTTGCCTAGGAGAGGATTTGGTCGGAAACTATAATTTATCACGGCATGGTTTGCCATTAATTGAAATATGTGTACAGACTGGGAAAATTTTTATCTGCAGCTGTTACCATTAAGTAGATTGTAGCTAAATTTCTTACATTTCCTCTGATGGAATTATCACATACAATTGCCATTTAACCTCAAGTATCATGGCGACACTAAAACTCTACATTGATTTATACAACAATCATTCTATCTATACATAATCTACATCATTTTTTTTTTTACAGCATTTGATAAACTATCAAACTCCAAGGCAATCTTAGTGATTGCTCTTAGATGTTTTGTCTTATGTCAATGGAGGTTTTCTACTTCTCTTTCTTGTTTGGTTATTATAATTTACAATGTTCCCTGTTTTTAGGGTGATTCTATCCTGGCAGATTCTGCCACAGAACAGGTGGAATTTATTGCTCTTTATCAACAGAAGGTATAACCCTTCTATGCTTCTAGGTGCATATACAATAGAATATCCATTGATTTTTGCCCAAAAAAGAAAGTTTCATTTATCACAAAAAATGCAAATGCATGGCATCATATGGAATGTAGTTCCTTATTTAACCTTTTGTTTTATATAGAACTTCAATGTCAAATAGAGTTAATGTCAAAAAGTTTCTTCAATGGCTTCTATTGGTACATTTCTGGGAGATTAATTATTCTGTCAGTGAACTAAAAGTCATATATTGTTGTTTCAGGTGGAGAATGTTATTGCACAGTTGAATAAAACCTTTCCTGCTGATGGCTTGCTTCCCATCTATATTAATCCGCACAGAGGGACTCAATCATACTCGACCATTACTTTTGGGGCCATGGGGGACAGGTACTGACTATTCAGTGTTTTGAGATGATATATGTGAACCTTGCTGAGCTTTGTATATCTCACTATTTGTGATGGCGGTGTCCCAATATCTAGATCTCATTTAAAAATTTATATACTGTCAATCTGCTTCTGTAAGTTTGACTAAGGTCTGGTTAATGCAAAACTTTGGTGGCAGTTTCTATGAATATTTGCTCAAAGTTTGGATTCAAGGAAACAAGACTGCTGCTGTGAAGCATTATAGGTGAGAACCCATTACCACTATTTTTGTTTGCCACTATTAATCTCGAACTACTTGAGAAGATATTGCGTGTCCAATCAGACATGTTAGTCATCAACAGGTAGCTTTAATCATCAAAATACTTGCTTCTGTTCCTATGGAACCTTTTGATGTAAATATAATTATTTACCGCGTTGAACATGCTAATAACCAATGGAACACTTTATAGTCATCAACAGGTTTTCACTTTATTTGAATGACATTTGTCTCTCTATAGGTTTTTTTATTATATGGTCTATTTGTTGATTAAGTTTTTGTTGTTAATCTGAGATTTTGTACTGAGCTTAAAAACATGGAAGTATATTTTGGATAAATTTCTTTCCCCAGTTTCTTGTGTATGAAAATGTCTTTGCTTTCACCAGGATGCACATCAAAAGGCAGAGATATCACGGAAGGAGAAGGAAGATATCTTGGAAAAGCTTTCACAATCTGAAAGGATACTAACAGAAGGAAGAAACAGAGTAAATAAGCTTGAGGAAGACAATGCAAAACTACGTCTATGTCAAGACTTAATAGGATGTCAATGGACTCTGATTATTTTGTTTTATTATTTTAGTAATGAAATTTGGTTTATGTTATTTTGAATTATGAACAAAATCATGTATTTAAACATTATATATGTATTATGGAACATTATGTAGTGGGATAATTTTGTTAATGTGTAATTATATGAATGAAAATATATTTTATTATGAAGAAATTGTTATTTTTATATTATTATGGAGAAATTTTAATATTTTTATCGTAGGATGTTTTCTTTTTTGCGACGGCATTACACCGTTGCAAAAAATAGAAAATTTTAATATTTTTATTAATTTTGTTACAGGTTTTACTTTTTGCGACGGTATTATACTGTCGCAAAAAATAGAAATTTTATTATTTAAAATAGAAATTTTATTATTTTTTAATACTTTTTGCGACGGCATTACACTGTCGCAAAAATAGAAATTTTCATATTTTTAATACTTTTTGCGACGGCACCACACCGTCGCAAAAACAGTGTTTTTGCCGTTGCAAAAAAAGACTATTAGCGACGGTATTTTTTGCCGTCTCAAATAACATTTTTAGTGACGGTAAAATAGTGCCGTCGCAAAAAAGCCAAGAAATTTCAAACGTTATTAGCGACTGCACAGTGCCGTCGCAAAACATTAGCGACGGCACTGAGCCGTCGCAAAAACTCTTTTGCAACCCCTGCATTTGCGACCCCCTCTTGCCGTCGCAAAAAGTATTAGCGACGGCATTAGGAGTATTAGCGACGGTATTTTACCGTCGCAAAAAGTCAATTTTTTTGTAGTGACTGTTGACTGCATGACATTTGTGAAATTTGGGAAAGAAGACGAAAATAGTTACTGAATATGAAGAGTAGATATAAGTGATTTGGGTGTATTATGAAAAAAATAATATTTTTATTTTAAGATTTAATAGATATTGTCCTTATTAATAAATTTATATTAGACTATAATAGAAATTAAAATTTCAAAATTTTAATTAGGCGTACTGTTAAATATAAATAAAATTCCCCTAATTTGAGACAAATAAAAAAAAAACAATTATGATCAAAATCGATCCAATTAAATTACAAAAACTAAAAAGATATAAGGGCCAAATCATTGTAACTACCAATATAATTTGTTCTAAAATAACATTTCAAATTCAATCTGAACATTAATTTGGATAAGTAAACACTGTTACATAGATTGACAGTTCTCTATTGATAAATGTGGGGGCATATTTTTGTAAATGGTGGCCAAGGTGGCACTGAAGTGCTAGCCGAGGTGCCACGTGTTCTGGTCATGGCGCCGAGGTAATTTCGGCTAGGCCGAGGTTATCTGCGGAGATACCGGAATCCGAGATGAACGGATAAGGGATAAAAGTTCTAGAATGGGAGAGAACTTCAGTCTGGACAATGACGAGCCGAGCAAAAAGAACTTTTCTGAGTCTTTTTCATCTATCCTTACGTGTACCAAGTCTTCCACCGCCTTCTGTTCAGCTGCTTTGCCAACATCTGCAAACAGCTCATTGCTCTCAGGTTCTTCCACCATCTGTACATATCCCTTGGCAGCGCGGCTGCCGTTTACTGTGACGAAGCATTGTTTGGACATAATTTGGTCTCCAAAGACCTCTTCAATTACTCCGGCTTCGTTGGGGAATCGCAATACTTGATGGTAGGTCAACGCTACCGATCGCACGGCATGTAGCCATGTCCTTCCCAAGATTATGTTGTAAGTGGAAGGGACTTTCAATACCCAAAATTTCACTTGTTTCGTCATGCTTCCTGCTCTGACTGGGAGGATTATCTTGCCCACAGGCCATTCTGGCATTGAGTTGAATCCGATTAGGGGAGATATTGCAGGCGCCAAGTCTTTGTCCTCCAGTTTCAATTGTTTGAAGGTTTCATAATACATTATCTCACACGAGCTTCCTTGGTCGATCAAAATCCGTTTGATGTCGTAATCCTTAACGCGGAGAGTGACGACCAGTGCATCATTGTGAGGGCAATATATCCTTGCCAAGTCTCTGTCTGAAAAAGTTATGACATTCGTGGCTTCTGTTCTCCCCTTTTTGATGGAAGGTTGTGCACTTAATACCTCCCTTAAGTGCTCAGCCTTCTTGATCATTCCCCTGAGCTCATATACTCACTCAAGTTCGAATACCCCATGTATTACGTTAATCACGCCTTGAGGTGGGGCGTCGATCGGCATTCCGTTTGGGTTGTCGTGGTTCTAGGGGATTGGCTGTGTCCCTCCTTCTATGTACTGCTCCAGGTGCCCAACTGTCACTAACTCCTCCAAGTGTTGTCTCAACGACGTGCAATTCTCTGTGCGGTGCCCCTTTTCATTATGGAAGGTACACCGGGATCCTTCGTCATAGTCTTTTTGTGCTTCTTCCAACTTAGCTAGCCATCGGACGAAAGGTTCATCGCGTATCTCACTGAGAATTCGGTAGATTGGTTTTTTGAACACCGTGGTAATGGCAGTGCGAACTCTTAGCCACCTTTTGTCTGGATTCTCTTTGTTGGCCTGTCTGCCTCATCCATTCCTACTTGGTCTTTCTACCGTGTTGACTTTTGCCGAAGTCTTTTTATCTGGTGTTGCTGTTGTGCCAGATTTCGCCTTAGTACGGGCGTCATCCTCTTCCACACAAATATGTTGGTGCACTCTCTCCATTAAGGCCTCCATCGTGAAGGGAGGCGTCATAGTAATTGAATCCCTCAATTTGTTGCCGATTGGCAGGCCTCGTTTGTATTGTGCGATGGCGAGGTTTGTAGGACAGTCTCCTATCTGGTTGAAAGTTTCCAAGTAGCGACTGTTGTAGGACCTCAATGTTTCTTTATCGCCCATGTCAATAAAGAGTAGCTGATCGATCTCCACTGGTGTCTTGGTGTTCGTTCTAAACCTTGTCACGAACACCTCTGCCAATTGTGCCCAGGAGGCGATGCTGCCTTCTGGTAGCCTTTTGAAACCAAGTTAGACCCAGGTCGCCTAGGTTGGACGGAAACAGAATGCACATTAAAGCCTCGTTTCGCCAGTATACTGCCATAACCTGGCGAAAGTGGCGAAAGTGCATGTAGGGGTCCGTCTTCCCCTCATAAGTGGTGAATTTGGGCTGGTGAAAGCCCGAAGGTAGTGGTGCGTTCTCAATTGCCAGAACGAACGGCGAGGTCTGCAGCCTTGCTAATGCTTTGTCTGTTGGTTCGTAAGCAAGGCGCGGTATTGGCATTCCTACCTCGACGCTCCCATGCGTCCGAGAAGCCAACCGCTGAAGGGCTGAAACTCTGCGCGGGTCGCGTGCCCTGGTATCTTTCTTCCATCGTGCCCTTTCTTCTGGCACAGTTCGCAAATCGGATGATCTAGGCAACTCCGTCTGCCTGGATGACGTCTGGTGCGTGCACGAGAGCCGATAGGTGCTTCCCTCAGTATATGACCTCTTATTTTTCGATCTCTCAGACTTGGAGTAATGAGTCCTGGGAGTTCTTGACTGAGTGTCGCCTGTTCTCAAGCTCTTACTCTCTGCTTGCGATGGTGTGGTACGCCTACCACGATCTTCCGAGTGGCGAGAGGGCATGTTGCTTTTGCGCCCCTCTCCTGTCGCCACCCCTTTTCCTTTGATCTGGCACTTCATAGACTCCATGTCTGCCGTCATCTTCCTTATTAACTCGTCTTGCTCCTTGACGCGATCTTTCAAAACTTGAGGATCCATCCTCCGCATCTGTCTTTCAGGACTTTGAGAGCGACGGGGGCTGTTAGTCCGCCTTCCCCTAGCATCCCTCTGGGGGTTCTGTCGTTGGGGCTCTAAATCCGCCATGGGAGGGATAGAAGGCAAACCTTCGCGCTTCCCACCCCCCTCTGGGGTTTGTCCGTCGATAGTGGACTGCGGCAAATCTTCATTGTGCACCATTAGTTCCAATTACAGAGGAAAAACTTGATCAAGAGGTTTTGTTCTTTCTGATTTTCCCACAAACGGCCAATTGTACGAGCACGAAATAATGTTCTCGTATAATCCTGTTGATCAAGTCTGCGCTCCGCCAAACGTCGTCGCTTTACTCCCTGAAAATGCAAACGTGAGCTAGCCGACGGGTGTGTGCCGGATACCTCTCCGATGCCTAAGTCAGCAAAAATAGACAAATAGACAAAAAAAACTCTGTGTATTCAAGAATCAAAGTTGTGTTACCTCCTCCAAAGGTGATGTTGTAAGCTTTTATAGGATTCCGCATAGCACAATCCTAGTAGGACTTTGATTCCTTCATGTAGAGTCCTCCTAGGAATCACTCTCCTGAAAGATAATGCTTATCCTTTCACACCCCCCTCACTGCATAAACCAAGTGAGATGGTTCTAACTCGGTGGTATGTCCAAACGACCGAGCTACTATTGCCACGCCTAAGTGGCAGGTTAGACCGAGCTCCGCCTAGCTCGGGTCTTCCTTTTTTTGTTTATTCCTCGGCTTGGCACACTCCAACCGAGCTATCTACTTAAGACTGATTGCACAACGCCCAAGGACGACCTTAGCTCGACGCTACTGTATGTGAAGCTTAGCTCGGTCCAACTCCTCCTGGGTCCAACGCGTTAGCTCTAAGACCGGGCTATGCCAACCCTTTACCTCGGCCCATTTATGCGGCTCAATTTACAAAGAAGGCCCTTTCTTAGCTCGGCCCAATTTGTTCACAAATTACCCTCTCACTTTGTATTTTATATCTTCATACTTATTTGTTTCATTTATAATTGTTATAAAACCTATATACTTAGTGTATGTCAAAGCCCAGATACTCATTAAAATCTTTTGACTATTAGCCATAATTAAGTCTTTAATATAATAAAGAAAAGTTTTAGGCACCAGATAAATACACTAGGAGGGTCTTATGTACCAACAATAATCTATAATAGCAATTAACCCTGAAGATATAATATGTTTTGGAAATACAAAAAATAATGTTAATAATAAATATGACCATAGTTTGCATATTACTAAAGAAACTGCAAATACAAATAGTGTGTGTTCTAGTTTAAATAATATTACTGATATTATGTGTTCTTGGTTTTCTAAATTAGATAAAAATTAAAAAAATAAATCAAAATTATTTAGAAACCAAAGTTGAGTCTATAGAATCTAAAATAGGCAATTTAGGTTTTATAATAAATATTGACTTAAACAAAGAAGCAAAACACCAAATTAGAAACTATATAATGATGGAATGAATAGTCCATGATAACTCCATCTTTGGTTGCCTACTTCGTCTCTAACATCTCTTAACACTATAACTCCATCATAATTCCATAATAAAAATAGTAGAAAGCTCATTTCCTAAAAGTCCAGGAGATAACTCCATCTTTGGTTGCCTACTTCGTCTCTAATGTCTCTTAACACCATAATTCCATCATAATTCCATAATAAAAATAGTAGAAAGCTCAATTCTTTCTCTCTAACATCTCTTAACACCATAACTCCATCATCATTCCATAATAAAAATAGTAGAAAGCTCCTTTCCGAATAGTTCAGGAGTTAACTCCATCTTTGGTTGCCTATTTCGTCTATAATGTCTCTTAACACCATAACTCCATCATAACTCCATAATAAAATAGTTGTGGGGATATATTTTCTGAGTACCAACACGTGGCAAGGTGACGCCGACGTGTCAGCCAAGGTGCCACATGTCCTGGTCGTGACGCCGAGGTGATCTCGGCAAGGCCGAGGTTATCTCCGAAGATATCGGAATCCGAGATAAGTGGATAAGGGACAAGAGTCCTAGAATAAAAGGGGAACTCAACCTGGATGAGGGACAAGAGTCCTAGAATGAGAGAAGGCTTCAGTTTGTATTAAGATAAGACTCTTAGAGAGTTTATCCTAATCTTACTAGGAGTCCAAGATTAGCAATAATCCTGAGTCCATAGAAGTTAGGCTTCTATTGGGACTAGGTTTATGCTGGCTATAAAAGAGAGGCACCCCCATGGGTCTAAGGTATGCTTTTATGCTCAAGCTTATGAGTTTAGCTATTGATTATCTTTGAGAGATATTGAGTACTGACTTGATCGTCGGAGTACCCCGGATGGCGAACCACCACCGGAGTCTTCTCTTTCTGTTGCAGGTTAGCTAAAAGTCATCTATTCTGCCGGTACTCTCCAGTTGATTACTAAGCGGACAGTGTGATTAGAAAATCACTCACACAATAGTAGAAAGGAGTTATGGTGTTAAGAGACGTTAGAGATGAAGTAGGCAACCAAAGATGGAGAGAATTTACATTGTTTATTATGTTGGCTAGAAAGCCAATTTATAGACTACATGTTGTATATACAAACAAAACCCAAAAGTCATCCTAACATTATTACATATCTACTTTGTTGACAAGCACCACACCAATACGGCCAAAACTTTGCAAAGTCTACAAGCCTATGTATAGGCTTTTACAAAATGTCTTCATAAAAATAAATACAAGGAGAGATAAAGACAAAAAAGTCTAAATGCAAAATTACAATTATTTGTCATATTCTGACAATTTCTGCAGTTTCTACAAAATATTTTGCCATTCTTCCGTTGCCAACTTAATTTGGATAAATTGGGTTAACTATTACTATTTTTGCATTTCCTTTTTCTTTCTTTGATCTAATTCCTCTTGATTTCATTAATAATTTTTTTTTTTTTTGGATGATAAAATAGAGTGTTGATATGCATGTTGGAATATGAATGGTGAATAAAGCAGGCCTTGCTTACCTCAGGGATCATGCAACGAACATGAGCAACAAAGTTGATTTGGCACTCGGCGCAGTAATAAGTTGGATTGGGTAGGTACCGTTTTTCCTCACACACGTCACGATATAATTCAGTGTCATTATTGTCATCTGGGTTATCTTTAACTGGAGATTTTGTGAGCATGAGGGTATGTCTGTGGTGTTGATTCATCTTGGTAAGTGGCAAGGTTGGAAAACAGTGGAGATGGAGGTTGAAGTCGGAGTGGAAACAATGTTGAACTTTGTTGCATTGTTGCATCCACAGTAGAAACAACTAAATCCCTCTTTCACGAACAGAGCAAATGGGTGTAAATTACAGGTCTTTTTATAAAAAAAAATTACCCTATGCATGTCCTTTTATAAAAAAATTATTAAAAAAAACTAATTCTCAAAATAGATCGGAAATTTGCAAAAACATCTTACACCGCATTTTGCATTCCGTTAACCACCCTCAGGGCTCCCAACTGCAGAAGTAAAAAACAATTGCCTATGCAAACACCAATTAAACAAACTGATATTACAGATTTGCTACAAACATGCGGTGTCGTTTGGTAACACTTACGTTTTCAGTTTTCTGTTTATATTTATAAAAATTTTAAAAATTCAAATAAAAACTTGTTGGTAAATTTTTTATGGTCTCAGTTTATAAATTTGGCCAAAAAATGTAAACTAAAAAAATGTGCTTCCGTTTTGAGTTTTGAGTTTTTTTTTTTTTTTTTTTCCACCCAACACTAGCCACCACCGCCGCCATTTTCCACCACCGTCTTCCGCCACCACCACCCACCCCCAATCACCACTTGCCACCACCACCACACCCACCCCCCACCACTACCCACCACCCACTACCACCACCACCACACCACCACCACCACCCACCTGTCATCCACTCGCCGCCACCACACCACCACCACCCACCTGCCATCCACCCGCCACTACCATCTACTGCCCGCCACCACCACCACCACCTACCCGCCACCACCACTCACCACACCTGCCACCACCGCCGCCACCACTACTACCACACCCACCACCCACCACCCACCACCACCACCACACCACACCAGCCACTCGCTACCGCCCACCACCGCCACCGTCACCCACCCGCCACCTACCCACCACCACCACCGCCACCTACCCACCACCAGCACCAGCACCACCACCCACTCGCGACCACTCACCACCCGCCACCCACCCACTATCACCACCTGCCACCTACCCGCCACCACCCACCACTACCTGCTATCCACCACCACCTGCCACCACCACCCGCCACCACCCACTCGCTGTCACCCACCACCCGCCACCTTCACCCACCCACTCACCACCACCACCACCCGCCATCCGCCACCCACCTGCCACCACCACCACCACCACGACCACCGCCACCCACTCGCTACCACCCACCACCCGCCACCGTCACCCACCCACCACCCACCACCACACCGCTACCCACCACCTACCGTCACCACTTCCACCACCGTCTTTCGCCGCCACTTGCCACCACTTGCCATTTCTCACTCTTTTTTATATTTTAAATTTTTTTAAACATTTTGTCAATTACCAAACGCGTTGTAGTTTATGTTTTTCTAAAAATAAAAAAAACCAGTTTATAAAATTTTTGTAAATATAAACTGAAAACGTAAACGTTACCAAACAGACTGTTTATTTATTTGTTTATTTTTTGTTCTTGTTCTTCTTAATACAACATGCTTATCAGGTGCTCTAATATTCATATATAATCAGATAGCAATAAAAAGAAAGACATTTCTTCTGAATTCTGAAGCAGCTATTAGCAATTTATAAACAGAAAGGTTCCACAATGACTTAGAAGTCCGAAACTTTCCTGGTACAACCAGGTAAGATAGGAAACAAACAAGTCACTTGGACAATCACTAATCCAGCAAACAAAATATTTGAGGAGCTCAAACAATTTAATTGAGATGAAATGTTTACTGAGACACTTGAGATTTTATACACTACAAACAACAGGACCCAATACAGGAAATTAATGAAAAAATTAAATAAATCAAAGGATCTCTTTTGCAAGCCGTTTTTCCTTCAGAAATGCCACATCACCATTTGGTGCAGTCAGCAGATGATGATCTAGTTCCTCCTCTTCACTCTCTGCTGTTACAGATGACACACCGGAATCTGACCCATCATCTGTTTTGGCATAAATTTTGGACCAGGGAGAAAAAGAAAAAAAAATTGTAAGTGAGAAACACAAGGTTTTTTGTTCAATTATTTGCTCATTTTTGGGTTTGATTGATACACACAACTTTATGTGTCAGCACAAGCATATATATATATATATAATTCCTTCATATGCATGAAAACATAAAAATCAAAATAAAAGTATAAATAAGTCTACTTCAACGGAAAATGTAAGTACTGCACCATATTCATGCAAGTATTTTTTGCTTCTTTGGTTAGTTCAATACAAGTGGTGCCTGCAACTTAAGCACGTCAGGAAGGGAAGGTAACCATAGCAACAAGCCCTATGTTAGATGGAAAGGATATGCTTCATGGAAAAGAATCCACGATGATTCACCCTTATTTTAGAGATTAGATTAGAGAATGAGTACTGCACTATCACCAAAGGCCCAAGAGTCACAGAGCATGATAGGCATATCCGAAGATGGGATCCTAGCTTATTATAAATTAAAGAGTAATGCAACATAAACAGAAACTCTATACCGAATTGTTCAACAACATGATATATCTTATTCTCCTACCAAGGACTCACCAAGGTGATTTCTAATTCCACAAATGCCATTGCCATACATATAGGAATTCCATACAAGAATTATGCACATTTAAGGGGTTTCCTTGGATAAACGAAAATTCTAACTTAATGATGCATAATTCCTTTTTCTTTTTTTTATTCTCTTTCAAGTTCACTATGTATAGCAACATATGGTAGGCTTTGACGTATCAAATCTTCTCTTTATCATACAGTAAGTGTTCTCTTAGATGGTAGAAGTAGGGACAAACATGCAAGAAATTAAAAAGTTACTAGCTTATAAAATGGTTGTACAAAAAAAACAAAAAAACTAACCAGAATAAGCTGGACGATCAGGTAGATGTCTGACTGCTGTGATATGAAAACTTTCTGGCAGTAGACAATTGCAGAAAGAGCTTGAAACTTCCACAAAAAAAAAAAAAAAACATCAAATTAGATAAAGAGAAAAACTAATCAGATGTGGGCCACATTCACACAGCCAAGAAACACGAAGCCAGATATCCAGGACTCTTCAAGCCCCCTTTATTACTCAATTCAACAAAATAACTAGGTGGCATGCGATCTGTCAGATATTGTTTCGTAGACATGCTTAAAACAGTGTCGAATGCCCATAACCAATGAAGTTAACAAGCAAATTCCAGGTAAAAGGGATCATCTAAAGTCAAGGTAGCTTCTCCTTTAAGTATGTAAAGTAGGGCAACAAGCAAAGTAATTTTTCTCTTACCTAATCGGGCCAACCTATTCACCCATCCAGGAATATTCTTTCCAGTAAGACGCTTACAGACTTCATCAGTAAAATGGTTGCAGTTCTTGGCAATCAAATGGTAAGTGTCCCCATGATATTTCCCAGAGAGATGCTCCATGAATGACTGAAATTCTGAACGAGACATGTCTATGCTGCCCAAAAGAACCGACTGTCTGAAAATAAAACCTGGGCAACTTCTTGGTTCCACCTCAAATACACCACTGGTTGGGTACTCATGTGCTCCAAATCCATACTCAGAGCCATGTACTGTCATCCAATCCAACATAAGAATGTTATGCCAAGGACATAAGACATTAACAGTACAAGGAGAAAACAAGGAGCACAAGATCTAAGAAGCACGGATACACCGATACATCAATTTTCAAAAAAATGTTGGGAATGACACATGGGGGACATGCACAAAATATATGCTTTTATATATTTTCTATATGTTATAGATAAGAATATTTAATTCAAAGATAATAAAAAAATGTAACATAACACTAATTTCTAAAATTTAAATGAAGAAAGATTAATAGGTATAAATCTATTTTGTTTTTTTTTCCTTTTTATCTTTGTATCTTCCAAGTAATTTTGTTCAAACTTATAATGTGTTTCATTTCATGTGTGCCTAAGCGATGGACATGTGTGTCCCCCATGTATAATATAAAAAAGGCATCATATCTCAGAAACACACACACGCACACGCACACGCAAGCACCCAAAAAAAAAAAGTGTATAGTTATTTATAATTTGCATGCCAATGCCATTGCAAGTTAAGGTGCCATCATAAATTACACGTCCATTAGTCATGATCACTGTGATGGTCAAGATAAGCAAAAAAATGGGATGACAAATGAGCCACCAATGGCAAAGCAGTCAATGCAATCAGCCCAGCTCACAATGAAATTAAGCACACAGTTGGTAAGAACAAATTGGTTGATGAGCAACCCTAAGGTTCAGATTTAATGGACCAATTTGGTACAAACACCTAGAATTGAAGGATTCTACAAATATTTTTTTTCCTTTTCCCCTGCTAAGGTGGATTTTAATGCTAGGGAGTTCCTACTTGGAGTGATCCATTGCCATACTGCAAGATCAAGAAAACACAACAAAGCCTAACAAAATTTTATCAATTACAATTGAACAATATGGTTTACTTTTTAAAAAATGAAAATTAGAAATTTGAGAGAAGGCCAAAAACCGGGGCCCAACTTAAGGAAAAATACATGGCAACCTTTGACTTGACTGAAAATAAGCACAAGAGAGACCAAATTAATGAGAAAAAACTCATGTCATGTAGCACAATACAAAAAATGCAGGCAGGGCTTTATCCAGCTGACGGGTGCTGATTCATTTTTTTCCAGTAATGTTTTCCATTGTTGACAATATTAAAGACAATAGTACTAACTATAATAAATAGGACTCTTGATTCCCTTAGTATGCTGTTGAGCAATTAGATATATGAGATTTTAATCAACCAAGGCACCTGTTTCCTTAGAAGTTGCAATCACTGAATGAAACCTCAGAACTTCCAAGGTTGGAATTTCTAGTATTTGAAAGGAATTTGGTTTGTTCCATGTTTTTTCGTTTCAAAGAGTCTTGTCATTTTCTATTTATCTTCCATAGATCTTGGGATATTTTTTACATTCCTATAGATATTTAGGATTTTGTTTTGATTAGTGTACAGCATTGTACTTGCTTATTGAAAAAAAGTTTCTTAGAGTGGCCATTTTGGGTATTTTATTTTTTCCCTCTGTTCTACTGACTTCATTTTATTTTTCATTTCCAAATAAAGCTGAGAGCATCGCTAAACTAAAACTGTACATAACAGAAAGACCAAAAGCTCATGACTGTACAACAACCACACTGATACCTTCTAACTGCTTATCAATATATATATATATATATATATTATAGGCCATCTAATGGAAAATCGAGCCATGTACAACACTCCTTGAAAGAATAAATCAGGCCTCTCAAATGGGAATTTCAGATTTAGATAAAATAAGCTCTTAAATTTTGGTCAGTTCAAGAAAACTTAAATAAGCTCTTAAATTTTGGTCACTTCAAATTTATACCACAGTAATCCTGAAAATAAAACCAAAGATACAACATAGACAATTCAATAGCAAATATCAACAAAATTACATGATTTTTTTTATTTTTTTTATTTTTTTAAGCATAAACAACATCTTGAAAAAAACAAAAACCAAAAGAAAAGTGTACCTTGTATGCCTGAATGGTAAATTCCAAGCCCGAACCAATAGAGGTAGTTGTTAATAGGAGTGAGATCATAGACATTGAGATACAATTGAGCACGATTGCCTCCTCCTTTACGCTGAGACTCTTTTGAGGAACTCCATTTCAAAGGAAACAACCGCATTGTATTTTTGTATCTATCACCCCCACCCCTCTTAATGCTCCAACAAAAATATTTTCAAAACCCCAAGTTCAGCATCTGCTACACTAGACCAAACTAAAACCCTAAAAAAAAAAAAATTGTAAAAGAAAAAATCAACTAAAGAACAGTTTTATCAGTGAATAAACTCGAATCAGAGAGAATTAGTTTCAACAACTAGAGACAATTTGGATTCAGTCTGAACAAAATGACATCGGATCGAAACTGAATAAAGGAAAGCGCGCGCGCGCGCGCTCGAGAGAGAGAGAGAGAGCTTACTGATATGAGTTCGAATTTGAGGAGTTGTGCGACATATGAGAAGAAAGTGGTGGAGTCGGCCACAGATGAGAGAGAAGAGAGAGAATTCTCAGGGCATTGAGGCCATTAAACAACTTTCTTTTGGATGAAAGAGGAAGATTTTTTACTTTTCCTGTTTTTCGGGTAAGGGTGTGTACTACATGCAATGTATAAGACTGTCTCCTATCAGACTCAAATCTTTTTATCAAATTTTTAAATTTGATAAAAATAATGTTTCAATCATTTTACTAAATTAATATTAAAAAAAAAAGGTCTTACTACTTTTTTTTTTTCATTAAATTAGAGGAGTGTTTAATTTTTTATCAAATCTTACAAGTGATTGTTGATAGACAATTAGATAGATGATTGGCTAATTAATCGGATGGATGACTTGCTGGACAACTGGATGAACGATAAAATTGGAGAAATTTTGAAAAAAAATTACACTAAGTTAGACGATCGCTCGAACATCCTCTCAGTGGACCAATTGTTTGATTAAAATTGAAAATTTAACATTAGAACACTTAGGTCTCGTTTTGGAACAAGCTAATTTAGTAACTTTTTGGTTATTTGGCTAAAATATGAGCTAAAAAAAACTAGTATGTTTGGGTTGACTTTTTGACTTTTTACGAAAATATGTGCAAAAAGTAGAGAATCTTTGACTTTTTGATATGGGTTGTTGATTTTTTTTATTTTTTTAGTGACTTTTTGATTTTTCAACTAAAAAAGTCACTTGTTAAACGAGGCCAGTATCAGATGAAACTTTTAATCCAAATTTTTACTCAAATTTAATGGGAAAAAAAAAAATAAACGTTAGAAATATTCTAATTACATAAGAAAGTGATACAAATTTATATTTTTTGAGTTATAATTAAAAAAAATTATAATCAAATACAAAAAAATCATAACTAAATATTTCAAAATAATAATAAAAAGTTGATTATAATTAAAGAAGTAAATACCATAATTATAAGGGGATTTTTTTTTTAAGGTCCCTAGTATTAAGATTTTATAACATAAAGAACCTCTAATATTTTTATAATGTCTAATGTAACGCCCTCAAAATAAACCCATAATTCATACATTCAAGATACAAGAAATTGACAATATAATCAAGAGAATAATGTGTACATCTATTTATCAGAGTATTTATCACAAAAGTATTACATGTTGACAACAAAAGTAAATGTCCTACGGGCTTACAACTTTCCAAGCCAACACTTGGTTACAAAAAGGAGAGTACCAACTCAAACACATTAAGCCCTTGGCTTGAATTTACATGTAATACACAAAAAGATAAACAACAAAAAGATCCTCAAGCCTCTAAGCCTCCTAAGTTACGTCCTTGGAGGTGACATATCACCTGAACCTGAAAATGATATCTCATATAGGGTGAGCTAATGCCCAGTAGAGATATACTAAACCAAGTATGAGAAATAACTAAAACAATAGTATTTGATATATGGTTGACACTTATAAACCAACTTACAACACTTTTCAATTCAACATCAAGTACATCCATTTTTCATTTCAGTTTCCTTCACTTATACAATTTTGATTCATAATTATGGCTCAGAACCTGGCCAAACAATTCAATGTGACTGTAACACATATTAAAACACTTCCATACTTCACAATTTACATGAGAATATAACTCATATTAAAACACTTCCATACTTCAACACTTCCATATTTCGAGTGATACACAGATTTGCTGTATCAATGGAGTCCATCCTCTATCTCCTCCCAAACAGGTTTGAGAGTCCATCCCATATCTCCTCTCAAACCATGGAGTACATCCCCTATCTCCTCCCAAACAATATACACATACAATGTATTTAAACACTTATCATATACAATGATCAATCAATACACACATTTGCTGTATTATTCCAACCGTCATATTCAATGACATATTCAATGTGATTAGTTTCAGTTTTCCCTAATCATCATACAATGTCTACAACAATCAAGACTATCCTCCACCGATAGCCCAAAGCAGTTATCTCTAAACAGATAATAAATTTATCAACAGATAAAATATCGACATTTTCATAGGTGAGTGATTAAATTATCCAACTACACCATTTAATCCCATAATTTCTCAATTCCATGATTCTCAACTCAATTTCACATTTTCCCAAATTATTTATTCAAATTAATTATTCAACATAATTAGGGTATTTTTCCTTTTTCTCAAATTTTGATCCTAAGACCAAATTCCACCAATTTGACTCACAAACTCACATTCCCAAGGCCTTATATGCACATGGAGTTTTAAAACACACAACCCCTCTTTTATAAATTACAAATCAAACCCTAACTTTCCCCAAAATTACCAAACAACACCAACTAATCAAAATGACTAAAATTTATGTTAAAACTCATAGAATATAGTAGGTTATCCCTACCTCGGAATGAAGAGACCAAATGAAGAAGATGATGAAAACTCGAAATGCTCCAAATCCACAAATTTTCAGATTAAAGTGAAGTCCACGTCACCCTCTATCTTTCTTACAAAGGGATTATGGTAGAAACACTCTAGAAATAGATGAAACCCTAGAGAGAAGGTATATAAAGAGAGAAAGAACAGCTGGCCTAGGGTCTGAATGAAAGAAGATGATGAAAAAGTGAAGTATAACCCGTAGCTGCCAACTGATATATTCGAGGCTCGCTGGAGCAACCAGACACAAAGAAACCTCGCTCGAGCCAACAAATCGAAGCTTCAGGTCTGCAACCCAAAAGCACGCTCGAGCGAAGAAACTCATAACATAGCCCTCGCTCGCTCGAGCCAAGAATTGCAACCTTCAGGTCTAGAACCAGACGCAGACGCAAGCTTAAGCGCAGGACTTTTCACTCGAGCCACCAAACACATCACCCAACTCTCGCTCGAGCGAAGGAACCCTGGCTCGAGCAAAGGATCTAAAACACAGAGCTCGCTCGAGCGACAAAAACCTCGCTCGAGCGAAGAAACAAAATTCTGGGCAGCAACTATTGGTTTAAACTCACTACCAACCTGTTACAAACCTGCCCAACACATCCCAAAACTCGAATATAAAGAATTAAAGGATGACAACAAGATATATACAACAACCAACACCACGGAACCTAAGTCCAGAATACAACAACCAAATGAGGAAAAATCGAGATCGCTATATCTAAGGTCCCTCACACATCAATCCAGAGAAATTTCAATCCACCAGAGAAATTCTCTCCAAATTTCTCTGGATTTCCCACTTTCCAGAGAAATTCTCTTTGAATTTCTTTGGACTTTCCACTCTCCAGAGGAATTCTCTCCAAATTTCTCTATTTTGCAAATTTCTTTAGTTTTTTCTAGACTTTCTAAAGAAATTCTCTCTAAATCAGAGAAATTTTCTTTGTGATTTTTATCAAACCAGAGAAAATTGAAACAAAAATATATATATATATATATATATATAGAAGAGGAAAACAGTTATTCAAAACATAAAGCCACCAAACCAGATTGATGAAGATTATATACAAAACATAAAAAATAAAAATAAAAAATGATCTTAACATTTATAACATTTAAACTAGATTGATGAAGATTATATAAAGTCACTAAACCATATTGTAAAAATATATATATATATACAAAACATATGATTGATCGAGGAAACCTAGTTTCATTTTCTGATCAAATCAATCAGATTTACACTCAAATTATCAACGCTGATCTTAACATTTTCCTTTTAAGAAATCAGAGTCAATTTTACTATAACAACAATCCATACAGATATACCAAACAAAAATAAAGCAAGAGAATTCTAGAGAGAGAGAAAGAGAGAGATGATCACTGTAGAGATAAATATTCGCCGTGCTTTTAGACTAGATTTGCACCACCGGAGAAGAAGTTGTCGTTGAGGATGTAGAGGAATGGGTGGCGCCAAGGGGAAGGAGTTGATCGAAGATGAAGAGAGAGAGAGGGAGAGAGAGAAGAAGAAGAAGAAAGACAGATGCGGCAGTGTTGCGATGAAAAACGACGATGAAGTAAGGAGGCGACGGTGGGACGGTAATGTTGGAGCGGTGGTGGTGCTGTCAGAGATGAAGACCGAGAGAGAAGAAAGGAGCACAGAGAGAGAGAGGAATGTGCAAAGAGAAAGGGTTTGGTTTGGAGAGAGAGAGAGTCAAATTTATCTGCTATATATTGGTGTGGGGTTGAGGAACCTTAGACATTATAAAATAATATCTTGAATTTCTTCCATTACTGTGATATATGAGTGGGATTAAGACACCTTAGACATCATAAAATAATATTGTGAATCTTTTCTATTACTGAAAATACGAAAAAGATCTTAAACTAATTTTCCCTAATTAAAAATATATATGAATAGAATTCTCCTTTAAAGCAAGAGGAAGATTAACAAAAGATCTTCGGTTTTCATAATGGCCAAAATATACTTTATCTTTTTTATGAAAAAAAATAACTGAAGGTCTATTTAACATGATTCTTAAAACAATTCGTGTTCCAAGCTTGTGTGCCTCTGTTTGTTTTGACGTACATAAAAAAGAAAATATATATTTTTTTATAAATTAAATTTATACAAAAAAAAAATTATTTTTATTTTTCAACATTTGGTTAACACTTAAAATACAAATATTTTATTGTTTAAAAGAAAAATTTTGATTCAATAAAATGTCATTTATGACTTTTTAATGAGTTAAAATACTTATTTGAAAATGCTAAATGTATTGAAAATATAATGAGTGGAGTTAACTTTATAAAAATTAACTCACAAAATTTTTAAAGATAAATTATTTTTTTAAAAATAATATAAAAATATTTTTCTCAAAAAATATTTTACGTAGCCTCCGTTTGGGAAATGGGTTGGCTTTTTGACTTTTTTGGCTATTTTAGCCTAGGCTAAAAAGTTTGGTTTGAGAAAGGTTTTTTGACTTTTTGATTTTTTGACTTTTTTTGTGAGAGAATAGTGTAATGATTATGGATTGGATGTGATGTTTTGTTTGTTGTAGTTAAAATAGCCTATTTTATTTTTTGTGACTAAAATAACTAAAAAAAAACCTAGAAACTTTCTTCCCAAACGGTGCCTTTCATTTTTTTCGACCAAACAACGAAAAATATGAAAAACGTTTTATGTGAAAGTAAAAATAGGTGAAGTGGAAAATTCAAGTTAATTGATCATCTCTAATCAAACCTTAAATGCCGACATCTACCCAGCCGCCTTTAGCACTCCCATTGATCTTTAACTAATCAGTTGCCAAAGGAAAAAAAAAAAAAAACTTATTAAATAGATTTATTTATCTATAAGTTTTAACTAATAAATTTATTATTATAAAAATAAGAAAATGATAAATTTATCACTATAAATATATGCATAAAAATAAAGAGACTGATAAATTTATCATTATAAATTTATTCATTAAAATAAGAGAATGATAAATTTATTAATATGACTTAATGGATAATAAGTCTCAAAATTAGGACCTATTGATAATTTATCACCCACTTAATTCACAACAATTACATTAAATTTATGATATTATTACTATTGTTTCTATTATTAAAATTGATACAAATGAAAGAAGTACAGAGAGAAGAAAGAAAAAACAAACAAAATACAAATGGATATTATTTGGTTCTAATTTTTGAATTTAATTTTTTTAAAATTGAATTTTTTTAGTAAATATTTTAAACATTTTTTAACTTTTTAGATACACCTAACTTAAATATACCTAAAAAATAAAATATTTGTAAAAAATATTTAAAAATAACAATAAATACACAAGAATATGAAAATATATTGAATTTTCTTCTTTTTTTTTATTTTTTTGTATTTTTGGTATTTAATGAGTTTTTTTTATAGATACTATATTTTTTAATTGTATTTATATTAAATGCATCTAAAAAGTAAAAAAAATGATTAAATTTTTTTAAAATATTACTAAAAAAAAAAAACAAAATAATAAAAAATTTAATTTTCAAAAAATTGAATCAAGAAAATCGGTATCACTTAACCAAATGGATATATCTGCCAAAAAGTTATCCATCATTTTCACTAAAGTTGGACAAAATCAAGTAACCAGATAATTTCGATCAAAAAAAAGTAACCAGATAAAACAAAGACAACTCATTTTGCAACCTTAATTATACTATTAATTATTATAGTTTTTCTATTTAGGAGTAGCATATTATATATATATATATATATGCGTGTGCCTCCGTTTGAGAAGTGGGTTAGCTTTTTTATTTTTTGATTTTTTTAGCTATTTTAGCTTGGGCTAAAAAACTTGGTTTGGAAAGGATTTTTTGACTTTTTGATTTTTTTGACTTTTTTTGTGAGAAAAGAGTGTAATGATTATGGGTTGGATGTGATGTTTTGTTTGTTGTGGTTAAAATAATTTATTTTGTCTTTTGTGACTAAAATAGCCCCAAATCTCATTGCCAAACTGTGTCCTACATAGAATTTTTGCATTTGGACAAAAAGTAAATAAATGCAAAATTAGATTTGCCTGCAAACAAGAGAATAGGAAACCTTGATGATAATGGTATTCAAATTTATATTTTATCTTAACAAGAAATGTGTTCAAATTTATATTTTATCTTAACAAGAAATGTGTTGAGGTGATAAGAAATGACATGGCCTAACATAGCACATGCTTGGTTTGGTGTTCAGACCTAGAAAATCAGAATAACAGGACCACAAATGTTGGCTCAAAATAATTCACTTGGGCCCATGCAATATATAATTTGCAATGCTTGGACTGTTCCTCCATGTTTGTGAGCCTACCAAACATGGCCCTGTCTTTGCCTTGCTTATCACTAGGAAATGTTTGGTTGGAGATTATTAGAGGCGAGTAATGTTAGAAACACATAAATTGATTACATAATCGGATATAATTCTCTAAAGTAAGAATATGATTGTTTGGAGGGATTTAGCCATGGGATATGATTCCATGTCTGGTAGATGGAATAATCCATTGTTTGATTCAAAAATTTTACACCAGATTATTAATTCTAAATATATTGGATGGTTCTATCCCATAGAGGGGTGTGAGAGACAAAACCTAAGATAACTCATCCCATGGGATTAGATAGTAAAATTATATTTTTGATTCTCTATTATTTAATATTTTTTTCCTCAATATTTTCCACATTCGTTCTGTGGTTATTGGATGATCTTGGTTTAGTGCTTTGTTGTATATTGTCACTCTCTGTGCTCATTGCTCTTCGTTTAGTGCTATGTGTGGTTTAGAGATTTTCGTTAGTGCTCTGTATATTTTTCATTCATTTTTTTTATTTATATATTTAGATTCCTTATTGCTCTTTTATTTATTTATTTTTTATGTACCTTGAATCTATTGTAGATGGTATTAATTATGCTTAGCAAAGTAAAATAAAATTTAAAATCTCAACTAAAAATTAAAATTAATTTATGTAATTTTTATTAATATTCTATTTATTTAATTTTTTAAAAGTTCTAGTAAAAAAAATTAAATAAAATTTATAACTCAGGTTTAACATTCCTATTATTTAGTAAACAATTCAAAATGGCAAAATAATCTTTTGAGCGTTTATCCTTCTCCATAATATCTCAAACAAACATAAGATTCAATAGAATAGTTCAATGCATACATCTAATCACATGACTAAACAAACATAGGATACAAATCTAATTCAACCAAATAATCTGGAGACAATGTATCATAGGATTAACAGTTCGATAGATTACAATCTCCTCTTATCTAAACACAGCCAAAGGTTACTCTCACATTTTAGTCTCACATTCATGTAAAAGTATGTGATTAGTTTATATGCAAATAAAAAAACTGATCAGAGGCTAAGCCACCTTAATTTATTATTTCAAAATTGACCCATCAAGGGACATCCAAATTGGCTTTTTAATGTAGTGTGGTTAATTGTATGCCACAACAAACCTTCCAATGGAGGGCACCGGATATTTTATCCCTAAATTCTCAATCATTAGGTTTCAAAATAGTCACAATCATTATATTATTCCTCAAGATCCTTATATTTTGAAATTCACACATGTTGAATAATTTTGAAATTCTCAGCCTCACAGGCCAAGGTATTCTCTCTATAAGGCTGCTTCACGATGCCTTGTTTTTCAGAATCTGCTTATTCTCTCACCAAAAGTTACTTCGTTACATTTGTGCAAAATTTTACCCTACCTCTTGAAAATGCTTTATATAGTAAAAAATAATAATTTTTCTATTAAAAATTACAAATATTTGTTGTTTTATGCTAATTTTTTTTATAAAAGTTGAGAATGACGAACTTTTATAGTGTGTTCTCTAAGGTGATAATAATAGTTTTTGTAGTGAAAAAGCATACTATATGTAACCCTTAATAAAGGGCACAAAATAGGATCTCCCAAATGCTACTTCAAATCAATGAACAATTTCATTCCAAAGGCCTCCAATCTGATTTTGAAGGAAGTCTGACTATAAATGTAGACCATATTTGTTTGAATGGACTAGATTAGAAGAGATTATCAAACTTAGAACTGCTAATTTTGAGATAATTAATTTTTTTTTTTAAATTTATTTATTGTATATCGTATTCTATGTTTGAATTAACCTAAGATTATGAAGAGAAACTAAAATATTATCTATTTAACCTTGGTTTGGTTTTTGAGTTGGGACTAAATGGCTTCGTTTGGGAAGTGGGTTGGCTTTTTGACTTTTTTGACTATTTTGTTTTTTTGTGACTATTTTAGCCAAAATAGCCCCAAAATCCACTTCCCAAACATATAAGGACAAAAAAAAAACCACAAAATCACAAAATGACAAAACACTTAACTTTTGATGCAAAATTACCAAATTGACCCATATACAAACAAAAAGTTAAAAAAGCATCATTTCAAGTGGAGGCCAATTTTGTCATTCCAATGCAAAAAAGTCAAAAAAGCCAAACAAAAAAACCAAATGAACAAAAAAGTCTCAGGCTAAAAAAGTCAAAAAAGCCAAAAAGTCAAGTTTGCCAAACGACACTCTTTATTCAATTAGTACAAACCACTCTTTATCTCACCCCCTTCTTAAGATTTGATAGCCCCTCATACGAAAGATATTATATCTTGATGAACTATTAGTCCAAACCTCATGAGATTATGTATTTTGTAAATTATTAATCTAATTCAAAAATTAGGTCCATCCATACAAGCAAGGCCATAATGTGACAAACATAATATAGGAATAAAATAACTATGTCCATGATCGTCCAAGCTTGATGGGACAAAATGATGTTACCCCGAAATTGATCCAGTCCTTTTGTTTTAATTGAAAAAATAAGGGAAATTTGGCCATAAATCCCTCATGAGGCACTTATCTTATCAAAATGACAATAATTATAAGTATTTTCAAAAGTCCTTAATATTTTAAAATATCATTCTTATCATTTTCATAATCACTGTTTATTTCCACTATCTCATATGAAATTGATGATCTCAGATTTGAGATTTGTTACCTTAGATTTGAAAATCGATAGTTTGTTCTCTCTCTTTTTGACTTTGTTTCTCTCTCTCCTTGATCCATCTCCCTCTCTTTCTGTTTCTCTCTCATTCGATCTCTTTGTCTCTGTTTCTCTCTCTCTCTCTCTCTCTCTTTCTCTCATTCGTTCACTCCTTCTCCTGTAAACCTCTATTTTTTGTTCATTTCCTTTTTTTATTTGTTCACAGGGGAAATCGCAAAATTTACTCTGATTCAGAATAAAAATTTATTTTGATTCAGAGTAAAATTTTACTATAAATCAAAGTAAAATTGTCCTTTTAACAAAAAAAGGGAGCTGTGAGGTAGTTTTGCAAGTATTGAATTTTTTTTTTTGGGTTGTCCTTTCAACAAAATACGAAAGGTCTGAGGGAGTTATGGCCAAATCTCTCTTGAAATAACCCTCAAAATTCACCAAGGCTATGAATTCCATACTGCCAATCATGGCATTAGTTTTTTCCAAAGGCCAAGAATTAGGCTACTAATAGGTGGTTGTTGCATATTTTAGCATTTGGATTAGTCCATTCATCCCATAACTTATTGTTCAATAATATTTTGTTTGGTTCTTAGAATTAAAAGGAACAGGAAAGTGGAAGAAAAAAAGAATCCATTTCAATCCCAATACCTAGTAATTTCATTTCTTTTTCATTTTCTTTTCCATCAATAAATTCAAAATTTTAGCTTTTCAAGGGTTACTGGGATTCCAGAACCGCAAGATGCAATGGTCCAATTCAATTTTGCAACCAAATATTAATAGCCCTTCTCTGTATCTTTTGTCATATCAAATGTGACAAAAGAAAAAGAAAAAAGGAAAAGGGAATAATCCGAAGGGCATTAAACATGAATATAATAGTTAAAAAAGAAAATGTGAACATAAGAATATACAATAGCTGCATTCTGTATTTACAAGAATGTACAAGAAAACAGACATTTGCAGTTACAACTTACAAGTAATGATCTGTTGTAATATGTGATCAAGTGAGGGTTACTTCTTGAGTGAGTTGTTTCTATATCCCGTCAATTCAACTCCAAAAGTTGACTATTGAAGTGAGGATACTCATTATGTAAGATTTCACTTCACACCCTCCTTTACGTGCAGTATCCTCACTAGGCAGCACCTGCCGCATGAAAGGTACACATTCCCTATCCATCCTTGGGTGCTCCAGCTTTGATATCATGTTACACCATCTTTGGTAAGACTAACCCCAAAAGCTAGTTATTGAGGTAAGAATACTCTCACGCTTATATATTGCACATTATTTTTGTACCAAAGAGCACACTGTGCGTGAATGAAGATGCGAAGTGAAATTTCACATCATCTAAGCACAAAAAGTAAGAAATCAAAAAAAGTGCAAAAAGCAATGTACAATATATAAACGTGAGGAGACCCTCACCTCAATAGCTAACTTATGAGGAGCAAGGATCCCCTCTTTGCATTTCCTACTTGCAAGCTCATTGGGCCCACTTTTAGGCCTAATTTTGATATTCCGAACCGTTCATATTTTAAGATTTGTTCAGTATATCATACCTGTAAAAAATCAAGTTGATCGGATATCAAAAAGCATGTGTTCGGAAAACTGTTTATTAAATTCTCTAAAAAAATAGTTTTTAGTTCGAGTTTTCCGAACACATGCTTTCTGATATCCGATCAACTTGATTTTTTACAGGTATGATATACTGAACAAATTTTAAAATATGACGGTTCGGATTATCAAAATTGGGGCTGAAAGTGGGCCCAATGGGCTTGCAAGTAGGAAATGCAATGAGGAAATGCAAGGAGGGGATCCTTGCTCACTTATGAGGTTCAGTTCTATCTAACACCGTGTAATAGTTTTAACTAACTTGACAGTTGAAATTTCTGTCCTCAACTACATTATAGTACAAGGAGGATAGTCTGCCATCAAATTTGGAAACCAGTTGATGAGAAGATAATCCGCAGTAACACTTCCCTAGACGTGCGATGCAAATGTCAGTGACTTTCTTGAACATGCAGTCCCCTTTGATCAGCGGCTGCTCGACAAACTCAACTAGAGGCATCCACTGCTCAATGAAATGAAAATACCCAAATTAAAAGCAAGAAAAATGGATATGTTGTAAAGCCATCAAGCCCTAGATAATGAGTTGTTACAGGTGAAAAGTGGGGTACAGAGTAGACAGAGACATAAATTGCCTACTCCATTGTCCTGTTAGGTCAGGTATTTAGTATTTACCTTTGCGGCTTGAACTTCAAGGTCGTCAATAATAATCTGAGCCGATAGGGGTCTCAACATGCAGATGAAGAACAAATCCGACTTTTCAAAAGCAACATTGTGAGCATGCCTGGAATTGAAGTTCACAGAGAGGATGTGATCTATGAGATGATGTTTAAAGAAAAAACCACTTTCAATGTCATTCAAAATAGCAACCATTACAAACACACTGCATATGGATTGAATAGGACATCAATATTATTTTTCCCAATAATTTTTAAACCTTTGTCAACATTCACTTCAATTATGTATGTCATGCTAGCTAAGGCAAAGTCGGGTAATTTTCAAATCAAATAACGCCCAATAGTTGTTCCAAATCATATATTTTTCAGGTGAGTAGACATGGGGTGAATATGGTTTGATTCAGTTGAAGAGAACATTGTTTGGCCATGTTTTAATTTAATTGCAAAAAAAAAAACTATATCGTTGTTACCTGAAAGCTATGACTTCCACAAATTCCGTATCAATCTGCAATAAAAAAATAAAAAGCGGTTGACATTCATTGAAAAGTTTTTTTCGCATTCTAGATTGTTTGATGCAAAAACTGAATATGATTTCAGAAGTAAATAAGTAAGAGAAGAAATATATTAGGTTTAAAGTCCTTACGCCCGTTTCCTCCTTGACCTCTCTTACAGCTCCAGTAAATATCTCCTCTGACTATAACAGTTCAAAAAAAGTAAATAAGCGATAATTTTCAAGCTTTAATAATCTCTATTTACGTTATATGCATCCAAAAACATCGAGGTTGAAATTTCAAATGGGAAAACACACCTCAAGAATGAAACCAGTTGGTATTTTCCAAAGGCCAGCAAGTGCCGAGAACAATGCTTCTCTTGTACTACAAGCACCTGTAGATAATTGTAAGAAATCAGTGTATTAGAATGATAGAATTTTCCAGCATCAAAGCAAATTTAGGATAAAAGGTTAAAATTGGGACACATAACAGACGTTATCATCATATTGGCAAACAAATTGATCAAAGTTGTTCCTTTAAGCACCTATGTTTTATTAGAAAATATGACAAGAATAATTCCACCAAAGACTTTAGCAAACACGATATGAATGAAGTAAAATTACAGAAAACGCACTCTTGGTAGCATTCAAGAACCACATAGGATATCAAAACAATAAAATTAATAACAAAGAGTTTTACAACGGTTCATTGAGCAATTCTATTTATAGTGCTATAAACCATTCAAGTACAATAGTGTGAGTTTTTCATGAATTCAAACTATATCAAGTAATTGAAAAAAGAATATTTAGCTAGCCAAAACTATAAAAGTGCTTTGATAAACTTGGTTACTGAGACAAGCAAGCATACCTCATTTTTGTCATTGATCACAAATCCCCCAACTCCCACTTGATGAGAAGCATTAGCGGGAAGCATGGAAAGTCCTTCAGGAATCCAGTATGTCAGCATCACATATCCTCTTTCAGCATGGTGATACTTGAATCCTTCCTATAATTAAATATCAAATTTTAGAGATTGCATTGATTCGTCAATTATAAGTCAAAGTGTGGAAGAGTTGGCATTCAATGGCAACAAATTCTTTAGATATATTTCATTTATATGGTTAAAATCTATGAGGTTCAAATAAGTTTCTTATACTTCTAGCTCAACAAGAAAAGTGTGTACCTCTACTGCTAAAGGAACAAGCTCAGATCTTTCCAGTGGTAACTTAAGCCAAACTCCTTTCTTCCCCTGCAATTGTAAGACAAAAGATAGTAAATACTTTGGATGTACTAGATATACAAATGAAAATCGATTCTATCCCATTCTGAGAATTTTTTATTTTATTTTAAGTCCGGAGCCTCCATAAAGGAAATAATCAGCAGAAAGACCACAACCAGAACACAAAACAAAATTTTTATCATTCTATAACCTTGTTTGGTTATATTTTGTTTTCTTCATTTTTATTTTTTGTGTTTTCAGAAAGAAAAAAAAAATGAAAACACTTTTTTGAACTTCTCATTTTTGTGTGAAATTAGTTTTGGAAATTTTGAAATTAGTTTTTGGAAACAATTTTTCAGAACCATGTGAAATAGGGTTATAAATTTTGGGTTTATACAAGTGACTACAGAATCATACAGAAATCATCCAAAATCACTGAATTTCTTATCAAGGAAAACAACTGAAATTTTTACATTTATTTATCCAAGTGTTTATTAAAATATCATGGTATTGAGCGCCTTATTTTGTGAGCAGAGTAATCCTACAAGTTCAAACACTAGAAGTCCTGCTGTTGACACTTACGATTGAAACACATAATTTTCAGCCGCCTCACAAAGACGATGTAATTACATTATGCCTAAGAACAACCGAAAATTCGAAACACATGAAGATAAATTACCTTTGTTTTCCAGTGAGAAAGTGACAAATGAAGTCTAGAGGCAAAGGCTTTTGGGTTCGGCGGTAATCTTTCCGGATTAACCATAACTCCTCCATATTCATCATCAAATGCATCAAGTACTCCCATTTCTCTAAAAAACAGACTTGAATTGGCCCCACTTGTTCCATTGATGTGATACTGAAAAGTCTCTACAGCAAAATTTTCTTGGCCAACTGAGCTAATAATGGCTTTATTTGAAGTACTCAGATAAGATACCTTGGGAGAAATGCCTGAACACAAAAACCAGGAAAAAATAAGAAGCAAATCACTCACTTTGGAATTGAACATTTAATAGATGGATGCTGAATTCCTTAGGCACTGTTTGGATCTTAATTTGTGAAGACATGAATGGAGAAAAAATAAAAGGAATGAAATAGAAGCTAATTTCTTTTTTTCTTCACAAATCTCTTTTATTTTCTTTTCCCTTTGCAAACGACTTCACAAGATCCAAACACAGCATAAGCATGAGAGAGAGAGAGAGAGAGAGCGAGAGTTATGATGTATGCATCAGCAAAAGGAGGAATGAAAGCTTATGTTCGTGGCAATGGATTGTGCATTTGCTTCCATTAATTTTGTATTCCTTCTATTTCAATCTCAATCAATCCCACCAAAACAATTTCAGATCCATCACTAATTTACACCCAAAACAAAATTTGCATTTCAATTTCAAGAACACAATAAGGGCAAGCCCAGTGAACACAAATAACTGAATGATTGGTTACAGAGATTCTATAGAGGAAAAAGAAATAACATGGGCATTTTTTAACCTTTTCCCATTCTGAGAATTCTGATTTGAAAAGCACAAAAAACAACTAAAATTCCAATTTGGGTATTTAATTAATTAACTCTTTACCTGTGCAAGGACACAACCGTGGAGAGCTCTTGACAACAACGTTCCTCCGACTCAAAAATGGTCTTGAAAACAGTCTCTCTGAACTATACATTTTCAACTCCATTAAACTAACGACTTTATCAAATCTCAACTACTTCACTCTTTATCAAACAATCCAATGAAAACCACCAAACACTACACTTATAAATAGCCCCTAATTATAATAATATACAATTCCCACTTGAACAAGAGAATTCTTGGGTTTCTTCGTTGGTTCGGAGAGAACAAGAGATTTGATAACTAAGAAAAAAACTCTGATCATACAATGGGGGAGAGAGAAAAACAAATGGATTAACATTAATTTTGGGCTAAACCCAGATGGAGACAAGCAATTAAAACTATGATTGAGTCAATGAATTATCGAAAAAGTCAGGACTAGGCTAGTTGGTCTTGTGGGTGAACTTGTGGTGCGAAATGGGTTTGTGGGAAAGGAACAAAAACAAGGCATAAATGAAGAAAAAAATCTTGATAAAGAATGACAGATGAGAGTGAAGAAATGAGGAAGAGAATTAAAGAAGAGAATTAAAATTTGATGGGAGGGAAAGTGGAAATGTGAGTGTTACATATTAGAACAACAACGCGCCTTTAAAAGGGATGAGAAAATCTAGGGAAAATATTTTCCCACGTGACAAACGTGCAAGTTGTGACGCCAAACAGGGTCCTAGGCCTCCAAGTAATATATAATAATATAAAAGACAAATTAATATTCGAGATTAGGTTTTGTTTGGATAACATTATGAGTGTTTTTAATTTAAAAATGGAAAGAAAAAAAGAGAGGCATATACTAATATATTTGATACACGTGTGCCCTTGCCAAATTTTAAAATTAAAATGATAAAAGATGGAAAACATAAGTAGAACAAGAAGAAAAAAAATAGTAAATGTGATTTGACAAAGGTTTTGTTTTATGTTTTATTTTTGCCAAAGGTTTGGTTAGTGAGATTTTAAATTTAATTATTATTATGAGCAGTCGATATTTTTTACAGAATTTAAAATGCCTAACTTATTTTTTTTTAAGTCAAAAGGTACAATTACTTAAATTAAGATTACGAGATTACGTTCACACAAAATCTTGAGTATGGTAAGTCTATGTTAGTAGTGAGAATTGAGTTTTTCGGTGAGGTTTATCTTAAACTCATTTATAATTGAATTTTCAATTTATTAATGTAAATTGTACTACGTTGCGTCTATTATATATTGTTGTGCCCTAAACCCTAAATATGTGTAGCATTTCTTTTTTGAATTTATTCAGCTAAACAAAATTTTGCATAAATTTTGAAATAACATGATTTTCCCTTTAAAAAAATAAAAATAAAAATTGAAGTCAATATCCATAATGGGCCCGTAGCTAAATCTAGAAATATTATAGTTATCAATGGACTTTAAAATGATAAACATGGATTAAGAGTATTAATAAAGGCAAAGCTTTTTTTTTTGTTTTCCTTCAGTTCTTCTATTTCTTTGACTTCTTACAGTGTTATTTTGTTATTTTTTGGTAATGATGCTGAAACTAGCAACTACAACGGTAAATAAGTAAAATCAATAAGTTAATGTTATAATTTAGCAATGAACAATGTAAAAAAGTTATAGGATAACAATGTTGTTCTAATGGTAAAATTGTTATTTTTTTGCTTAATCAATATTGAGCCAACATCAACCAAGCGACCAGCAAGACAACCTCCCGGATGACTGGGTTTGCAAAATTCTATTGGTTAAATTCTTAAATATTCTAAAATTTTGATTGAGGGAGGGAATAGGAAAAAGAGAAATAGTATTTTTGGACAATGTTGTTGTGATGGCAATTTTAATTATAGGAAATACTTGTGCCAAATTTGGTATAAGATATAACAAATGTATAATTTAACAGTTTTGATAGCTTACCGTTAGAGATAAAAAAAAAAAATTTCATATTATTTTATAGCAATAGCAACTCTAATAAATCACCGTTGAAATTGTACTTATAGTTAGATTATCGCACCATAATATATATATATATTTTGCGGAGACTTGAATAATTACAGTTTTTATTTATTTATTTATTTATTTATTTATTTAACTAACGCCTTGAATAATTACAGTTGTTGATCATTAACTATGCTTGAATAAGTAAGTACAATCTACCTTGGAAGTAAGTACAATCTACGCTTCAATATTTTGAATAGAAAATACTTCGTAGCTCGAATTATCGTGGCTCGAACAGCTCGACAGCCCAAAACGACGTCGTTTTGGGCTGTTTTTTTTTTTTTTCTTCGTCGTGCTTGTCTGCAACAGAGGGAGAGGAGAGGGAGAGGGAGAGAGAGAAAGAGAGAGAGAGGAGGCAGGTCATCCGTCGCAGCCCTCCGCCCGCCGTCGCAGCCCTCCGCCGTCGCCTCTGCCCGATCGTCGCAGCCCCACATCCGCCGATCGTCGTCGTAGCCTCTGCCTCGCAGCCCCCGCCCCTCCTCCGCCTCCGCCCCCGGTCTCCGCCTCCACCCCGATATGTTGGCCCCCTCCAGTCCCTCCTCCTCCGCCCCTCCTCCAGCCTCTCCCTCCTCCTCCTCCTCCTCCTCCTCTCTCACTTTTTCGAGCCAATTTCGAGCCAAAAATCTCGAGCTACCAATCGCGATTGATTCTGAATTTATTTATTTCATGCTACTTCATGAAAATATGTTTCCCACTTTCCGATGAAAAAAAAAAATTCCTAAAATAAAATTTTAAAGCTAAATTGTTTTTTAAAAATAGCTCAATCAATCTGTTTGTTTGATTTTTAAAAACTTGTTTAAGAATTTTTTTCTAAAAAATTTAAAATTATTTTCGTAAAAAAATGAAAAAATCAATGGGTTGGGTTTGAGAATATATTTTAGAATTTGGGAATATTATTTTAATCCATAAGGTTAGACTGGGTTGATATTTTCAGTCCGATTGATTAATGGTTTGAGTTTGAGAATTATATTTTTGGTTTGGCTTGGCCAGTCCGGCCTGCTACATATTTAATTTAAATAATTAATATGATATATTGAAAATATATACCTGCTAGCCATGTGATTTGTAAGATATTCAAGTGGTCATTATTTTGCTGAAGACATTCACAAAAAAATGTTTGAAGAAATTTGAAATTTAAATTATGGATATTTTTTTTTAGTTTGATGCATTACTAACACTTTGGTTTAAAAAATTTTGAACTTTTGGAATTATTAACATGTTTGGTTTAAATTTTTTTTTGTAATGTTTTAATTAATATAGTATTAAATTTTTAATGGTTAGTTACTTTATAAGACTTTGTCTATTTATGAAAAACTAACAGGTATTATGATGTTTAATTTTTTATTTTTATTTTTATAACTTATGTATATAGTTCGATGGACAAATTTAAAAATTATAATTTATTTAAAATCGGACTTAAATTAATTATATAGCTCCGATGTTTAGATTGAATAGGCTTGAATAAATATAGAATCCCTTATTAAATAGTCTCGGCTTCGTCTGAACTTGATCCGGTGAATGACCACCCCTACTTGGAGGCAGACGCACATGCAATGGACGTGGAGTTTACATTTATTTTTATTTAACAAAAATAGAAACATTTTTTAATTGAAATCGAGTAGACAACATAAACATCACGTGATTTCCGTTTATCTACTTGAGCCTTTGAAGACAACTTTGGAACACTACATTTAGCGCATCACATAAATTTTATTACATATTATTTGAATTGTTTGGATATAAAATTTTTAACAAAATTAAATGTTGAGATACAAATTTTTTGGGATAAGCTCTCCTGCATATATCATCTCTTCATATCACTTTATATTTTTTTTATAGATTTTAATTAGGATTCGAATCATCTATCTCATAGACTCTACAATGAAGATCATTCATGCAAAAAATTAGCTTCATCACGAAATTGTAAATACGAAAATCAATTGCATTTTATTTTTTAAAATGAATGGTAAATATAATTAAATTTAAACTATCTATTTTATAAAACAAAATGCTATTTGTTTCTATGTTTATAATTGTCTGATAAAATTAATTTTTTGAATGAATGACTTTCATTGCAGGGTTTACGAGATAGATGGTTAGGATTATTAGTGCGAATCTAAATTAAAACCCATAAAAAGTGTATGAAAAGGTATGAAAGAAAACTTTTCCCAAATTTTTTATCAAAACACTTGTATTTTGTTTCAGAAGTTTATGTTTAAGTATTTAAATTTTATTTAATAATTTATATCAAAACAATATAAATGATGTGTATGAATAAAATTTTCCCTCTCCGTGAGTGGGTATTTTTTTTAATAGTTTTTTTTGTTAATTTATTTTCATCTTGAATAAAAAAATTCAAAAAATTATTTTTTTAGATTTTACGAGACATCATGGCACTATTTGGTAGGGCTGAGCAAGGAATCCGTGAAATCCGTAATCCGATCCAGTCCAGTCCGATCTAGTAGGTTTGGATTGGTTTTTTGAATCCGTGGTTTGGTTCCGGATTGAAAAATTAAAATCCGTAGTTCACGGATTGGTTTCGGATTGAACCGCACGGTTCCGGATTGGAACCGATCCAGACAGTATACAAATAGTCTATTTTTTTTATTATACACCCTCCTGCATAGTATCTTCTCTTATTTCATATAAAACTTAAATCTAAGCCTAAACTCGCATAGTATCTTCTTTTATTACTTTTGTTTGCTAGTTTTTAGTGTTAATTTGTAATGGTCTAAATACTTATGGTGGAACCAGTTTTCTTATGATTGTTTAAATTCTAGAACAGTATGTCGCTATTATGAAAAGACATGTTGCTATTGTGAAACTAATATGGTGTTATATTTATAGTTTTATGAAATTAAAGGATTATATATATTTCTTTGTTATTTAATTATGTAAATCCGTAGTCCTAAACCGATCCAATCCGTATTTAAATGGATTGTTTCGGATTGGTTCCACGATTTAAACGGATTGGATTGGTTCCAATTTTTCAGGAACTGTAGATAACGGATTGGTCATGATTTTACCTCAATCCGATCCAATCCGGACCATGCTCACCGCTACTATTTGGTTTAGTTTTAGATTCATGATTTGAATGTGCAGTTATGTTTTGAAATATCAGTTTTTGAAATAAATTTTGAAAAGAAAAAACTTATTTGGTTATAAATTTTGAAAAGAATTTTGAATTATATTTTAAAATTATTTTTGGTTTATTTTTTTTAATAAATGTTTTAAAATTTTCTTAATTTTATTTTTTTAGGGTAATTATTTATTTATTTTTGTTAATATGCGCTGTATTTTCTACATTTGTACGCTTTATTTTTTAAATATTTAAAAATTTAAGAATTTTATTTTTTTTGTTTTAAATACATAATTTTTATTTTAAATATTTTCTTATTTTTTAAATATTTTAAATATCTTTTTATTTTTTAAATATTTAATTTTTAAAAAATTCATTTTATATTTTAAAAAATTTTGGATCACCCATATATATCTAAATCATAACAAATTATTTGGCCATACTTAAAAAAATAACAAAATATTTTTTTTCAAAAAAATAAAAATATTTACCTTCAAAAACAAAAATAAAAAAATATTTTTAAAAAAAATTTTAAAAAATTATTTTGAAGAACAAAATAAATTTTTATTTTATTTTATTTTTTTGTTTTAAAAATTAAATTTTGAGTTTTGAAAGAATTTTTTAAAAGAGTTTTAAATTTAGTGTTTGATTATAAGTTTTAAAAACAATTTAAAACTTTTCAATTGAAATTATAATTTTAAAATTAAACCAAACACTGCCCATGATTTCCTACTATGAAGTATAATATCTGCCATCTAATATTCAACATTATTTTTTAGATAAATTACATTGGCACCCCCTGAGATTTATGTTTATTACAGTTCCCCTTCACCTTTGGAAAATTACATCCCCCTCCTTCAGGTTTAAAATTTCATTACAGATTGCTCTCTGAGGTTTAAAGTTTCATAACAGTTTCTCCTTCACTGTAATGATCATCATACATAAAATTAAATTAAGAAAAGGGATCAGTGTAATTTTCCAAATGTTAGGGAGAAACTGTAATAAATATAAACCTCAGGGGGTGTCGATATCATTTACCCTTATTTTTTTTCCAAAAACTAACTCTACGTTTACTCTTTAAGTATTTCTGGATGGCATACCAAACAAAATATGACACTTTTTTCTTTGTTCTTTTTTTAATTTTCCTTTAATGTATGATAGACTAAAATATCACATAAATTTTTAAATATTAAACAGGTTGTTTTGATTTTATACGAAATTAATAAATTACTACTAAATAAAAAAAGGGTGATTCTACTTTATGCCTAAAAATTAGATTTAATTTTCAAATCTAATTATGCGACATTAGCATAGAATATTTAAAATAATTCTCTCTTATTTTTTTATAATTATTTATCAATCATTTCATTTACAAATTATTACATTTACAAAGTAAACTTATATATCATTGAAAAATGCCTAACACCCCCAGTGGGGGTCACTGGGGGTCTCCTCCCATTGGTCAAAAACTGTTTTTCTTTTTTTTTTTTTTTCTTTTTTTTTTTTTTGTTTTCCAGGGAATGAGGGGGTGACACCTCACTGGGGGTTGTCAGTGGGGGTCACCCCACTGGGGGTCTGTAGCATGGCCCTATATTATTTTCTTTTCTTTATTTTTATAAAAAAGAACTTTTTAGCACAAACCAAAACCCCAGGAAATCACATTTAGGGTTCGTTTGGGAAATGTGTTAACTTTTTGACTTTTTAGTTTTTTGGCTATTTTAAGTCTTGTGCTAAAAAGTCTCGTTTGAGAAGAGTTTTTTAGCATTTTTGACTTTTTGTGAGAGAAAGAATGTAATGATTATAGGTTGGATATAATGTTTTGTCTTATTGGGCTAAAAAACTTATTTTATTTTTTTGTGACTATTTTAGCCAAAAAATCCCCAAACTTCAACTTTCCAAACGAGCTCTTAATGACAAACCAATCACAACCAATCTGTTTGATTTGATTCAACGGCTTCAATTTTTAAAGAATAATACTATATGCATCAGTTAACATATCAATTAGTGTATTAATTGATGATATGTCATAATTTTAGGAGTTTTGAATTTTGCAATGGGTGGGGTCGTAATTTTAAAATGACAATGTCATAACTATGTTAGTACACTAATTGGTGCGTGTAGTACCACCAATTTTAAATATTAATCAAGTCTTAAGTTTAATTCACACTAAGTAATATTAACTTTTTGAATTCCCAAGAGTTGGTCTAGTGGTGTAGGCTTGAGACTTAGGAATTTGCTCATCTCTAGGTCTCAGGTTCAAAATCTCTTAGGTGCTATCAATCCTTGTGTTGGGTCAGTCCATACAAAGCTTTGCTCTGACTTTAAATGGGCCCCCGCTAGTGGACAGTGGGATTGATTCCCCAGAGATTAGTCAAGGTGCGCGCAAGCTGGTCCGGACACCTTGAGTTATCAAAAAAAGTAATATTAACTTTTTGAATCATGTTTGAAGATTTTGTTTGATATTTGCTCGATTTACGTGGAGGGAATACTTTAGTGAATCCCAAAATTAATTAAGATACATGTAAAGTCACTTGAATACCAGGTCATAAAAAATAATAATAATAATATAGTATAAGAAGTGTCCATAAATGAACAAAGCCACCTAGCCCTATAATCCAACCATATTTTATACCTTAACGTTATGTTTGGTTGGTAGATTTGAGAAGAGATTTAGAAAGAAAAATAGAAAAGGTAGATAGAATATGAATAAAATATATCTACATTTATATAATTTTATACATATTTTTTTTTCATTTTTTAAATTCCTTCTTAAATCATCTAATCAAATTGAGCTGACCAAATTTAACCCATCATTACTAACATTGATGGATCTTCATTTTTGATAAAAGAAAAATGGTTTGTGGCACTAAAACTGTGAGCATTAATGTCCCTAATTTTCTATTTTGATAATTTTTTTTTTTTTTTGCCTTATATAAAAATTCGCGACATTAGCGTCCCTGAATTTCGGGACACATACTGGTGCCGTTTGATGAAATTCATGAAAGCTTTAAACTCGTTTGCCACTAACTTTTATCAGAGCATGTTCCATTAATTGTAATGCGAATTGCAAGAATTCTCACTATTGCATTCTAATCTTTGTTTTTTCAGAGATGAAGGCTTGTTATTTGGTTTGTTTTTGTTATACTCGAATGTTTTAAATTTAACATTACAATAAATAGAATTCAGAAATTAAAAATAATAATAATAAATAAATAAATAAATAAATAATATATATATATGTATATATATACATGTAGTGACAATAATAATAAATAAATGCATAATTTAGGAAATTGAGAATTTTATGATTAAAGAAATATGTTGTGAAACCCTACACATTAAATATTTTAGTAAGTGATAAGTGGTGATTTATAGTTAGGTAGTGAGGTTTTTAGACATGAACCTAACTTATAGTCATATATAAATTTAGGAGTCATCGTGAATTACCAAAGAAGGTAATAACTTTTCCTAAGTCCTAAGAGAGCCGAATGGTCCATGGTCAAAGTAAAAAAATCAAACAAGTTAATAAAGAATTAGATAAGGGTAGACTGGAGTGATCAGTAAGATTTCCACGCATCAATATACGGAACTTTCCGTATACTTGTCACCCACGAATTACTTCCTATAAATAGAGAAGAATGGCATCATGTTTAAGACAACGGAATAGAAAGAAGAAAAGAGAACGGCACGGGTGAGGATCCTGAGTGGTGGAAATAAAGAAATTAATTTAAGGTGAGTTATATTATACCTTGAGTTACCATATGTATTTTACGTATATTTTGACTTACCAAAATCTGTTTTACACAAGTTATGTTTTATTAATATATTAATAAAAGTTATGTTTTACAAAGGTTTCAGTTACGTGGTTTAATTTCTGAACCCTATTTGCTTAAAAGGAAACCCATGGATATGTTTATTTATATTTTAAAGAATATTTGGTTATGACCTTATATACAATTATGTTTTGTAAGTACCACGCCGGGAGTCCCACGCCTTGGGGGACTTAAATAACCATTGGCCCCTGTTTGACCACTTTGTGGTCCCCTGTTTGTCATGGATCCATTGACCCCTGTAGTGATTGTCACTTAGTGACCCCTGTTCTGTTCCATTATGTACCGTGGTTATAGTTAATTATTTCAGTTTCTGGCACTTAATTAATTTGTGTATTCAATTCAAATTATGTTAATGTTTTAATGTTTTAGCTTAAATAAATATCCATGGCTATTTTGTGCCCCTACACTCACAGTATAATATTTCTCACTCTGCTATGTGCTTATAGCTGTTACCCCTTTCAGGTGACGAGGTTTAGCGGGATCAAGATGGAAAATGAATCGCTGTGTTGTTTTGTTTTTTTTTAGATTTCTATCTTTTTATTAACAGACTCTTGTAATACAAAGAAGTTCAAATGACTATGTTTTGTTTCCTTTTAAATAAATAGTTGGTACCCAAATATTTTATTTAATTTATCCGCTTGCATTGCAGAATAATCTGAATTATTTTATGTTTATCTTGTTACGGCACTGAGCCTTTGGGTACCGGGTTTGGGTCGTGACAAAAGTGGTATCAGAGCAATGGTTTTTTTTTTTATAAAAAAAAAAATTAACAATAATAATAATAAATAGATAAATATATATATAGTATAAGTTTTAAATCTTTTTATATAATTTTCACATTATTTACAATTCACATTATTTAAATTGAAATAAAAAAAAAAAAAAAACATATATATATATATTAAACTTGCATTATTTGGTATTATGTGGTATGTCTAATGCAAATAAATCATGTTATATATATGTCTAAGCTAAGTTTTCTTGTGTTGTAGGAAATGGCGAACCTAATGGAGTTATTTTGTACGAGCCCCCAGAAGCTCATCTCCTCCCGAACCAATTAGAAGGCTAGGGTGACTCAGAGAGTCTTGTCAGGCAAGCTCATCCAACACTTGACCATCTCATGGGAAGACCCGTTTATTTACAGGCTGACCCCGATGAGGACTTATTATTCTGGAGACTTAGCCGAGGTAGCACTCGTGAAAGGTACATAAGACTGACCCATGTTGTTGGTCTTGCTCCGGACCTAAAACCACTACATTTTCTAATCGCACCTCTACCCGTAGGCTTTGCAGAAAGGAGGGGACCCGCATACCCTAGTAGCCACATTCGCACCACGACACCTCCTCCACAGCATATTGCCTATACCCCAGCTGTGGACTTTACTGACGGTGCATCATACTTGGAGACACCGATACGGATTACTGGACGAGAATTTTGGGGTTATGATCACGGTGCTCCTGTTTACATGGTTCAGGTAGTATAGAGCTGCTTCGGAGTTGAGCTCAGTAGGTGGGAGTTTGAGTCCATCATGCAAAGTGAGTTTCCGGGGTTATTTCATGGGCCAGTTTTCCGAAGCCAGTTCTCCTGGTGGCCTAACAGTCCATTCTAGATGTCTGACCAGAAGACCCCAGAAGACCCTTTTTGTAAGCTGACCATGAGTAGTCTAATCTTTTTGTATCAGTAGGATTAGACATTAATTTGTGACCGCCAGACTAACGCCCTGTGTATGGTAACAATGATGTATATATATGGTAGTAATGTAGTAATATTAACGTGATAGTAAAACTAATATGTTATATATGAATGTGGTGATATTAATGTGACAGTAAAACTAATGTGTTATATATGAATATGGGGATAATAGAACTAATATGTTATATATGATGTTGTATCAAAATTATATCAATATGATGTAATGCTTATATCATTTTACCTTGTAGTAATGGCCAACGAAGGAAATGAAACCGGATCATCAGTCAGCGGTACCATTCCAATGAAACAAATCATGGAAAGGGCAGTCACTAACTTTTTGCAGGCCTTGCAAACCAGCATAACCAATGGGACATTAGAGAGACGAGAAGAATCGATTACGATTAAACAATTTCAAGATCTGAAACCCACTACGTTTATTGGCAGTCCAAACCCACTAGTAGCAGAGGCTTGGGTCAGGGACATGGAGAAAATCTTTCGCGCGCTACCTTGCACAGAAAGACAAAAGGTGACTTTTGCCACATTCACCTTCAAAGATGATGCACAAGAATGGTGGCTTCTTACCTTGGAAAAGGAGGATATTGTGACTTGGGTGAGATTTTTAGAGGTATTCTATGAAAAGTATTTCCCAGATTCACTACGGGAACAAAAAGCGTCAGAATTCATACATCTAAGGCAAGAAACCATGACAGTGGCCAAATATGAGAGTAAGTTCACACAACTAGCCCGGTTCGCGACATATGTCATTCCCACCGAAGCTCGAAAAGCCAGAAAATTTGAAACAGGATTGGATCCTGAAATTAAGGACAGGCTGGAGGTTTTGAAACTGCCAACCTATGCGGTGGTAGTAGATCGAGCATACATTGCGGAAAAAGGGATTAAAGCCTTGCATTTCGGAGAACCAAGCCAGAGGAAGCGATTTTGGGAAAGAAATAACAGAAGGCCCGGTGTCGCGCCTCCCAAGAAAGCAAATACGGACACAACCAGTTCAACCGGTCCAAGCAATCAAAGTCTTGCAAACCCTAAAGGTGGCACCATTCCAGCTTGCTCTACTTGTGGAAGGACTCATTGGGGACAATGCCGTCAAGATACGGGAGCATGCTTTAGATGTGGCCAAGTTGGCCATTTGCTGAGGAATTGTCCAAAGCTCGTTCGCCCTTTTGAACCAGTCCGAAAACCCGCAGTACCTGGAGGAGTGAGAAAGGACCAGAAACGCCAAAGAAGAGCTTTTGCCCTAGTGCTTGGAAACTCAAAAGTTACTAAGAATGTCATGTCAAGTACACTTTCTGTTTGTGGTCACTTAGCCCATGTTCTCTTTGACTCCGGTTCAACTCATTCTTTTGTTACACCACACTTTGCTACCAAGTTGACATCAACATCCGAACCCTTAGCATATGTATTGTCTGTGTCTTTTCCTTCTGGTAATTACGCCCTTAGTACTAATGTGTACAAATCTTGTACTATATCCTTAAAAGGCGAAACCTTACACGTAGACTTGATACCCCTTTGCATTAGTACCTTTGATGTAATCTTAGGAATTGATTGGTTAGCTGCCAACCGTGCCTCTATAGATTGTAAAGCCAAAAAGGTCTTCCTCAGGACACCAAACCAACTCGAGCTTGTCTTCGAAGAAACTGGAGCCTTTCCCCCTCCATGTATTATGTCCTTCATGACAGCCCAACGACTGCTAAGAAAGGGTTGTTGTGGTTGTTTCTGTTATGTGATTGATACTCAACAAGAGACCCTCACACTTGATGCAATCCATGTGGTTCGAGAATTTCCGGATGTATTTCCTGAAGACCTGTCTGGCACCCTAGTTGATCGAGAAATCGAGTTCACCATTGAAACCCAACCTGGTACACAACCAATCTCAAAGACCCCTTACCGCATGTCCATGGAAGAATTGAAAGAGCTAAAGACTCAACTCCAAGAACTACTGAACATAGGCTTCATCCGACCGAGTACCTCACCATGGGGAGCTCCGGTACTGTTCGTAAATAAAAAGGATGGTACAATGAGGTTATGTATTGACTATCGAGAGCTAACAAAGTCCCCATAAAAAATCGGTACCCCCTGCCACGAATTGACGACTTGTTTGATCAACTGCAAGGCGCCCAAGTGTTCTAAAAAATTGACTTGCGTTCTGGTTACCATCAACTAAAAGTCAAAACGGAAAGCATCGAAAAGACTGCCTTCAGAACCCGTTACGGGCACTACGAGTTCCTCGTCATGCCATTTGGCGTCACCAATGCTCCATCGGCCTTTATGGACCTCATGAATCGAGTGTTCAAACCCTATCTTGACGAGTTCGTCATTGTCTTCATTGACGACATTCTCATATACTCCAAATCGCCAGAAGATCATGAATACCACTTGCGAAAGTTCTACAGACATTACGTGATCACAAACTTTATGCCAAGTTGAAGAAATGCGAATTCTGGATCACTAGTGTACACTTCCTCAGTCACGTCATTAACAAAGATGACATTTCAGTTGATCCCCAAAAGGTTGCAGCAATCGTAGATTGGCCACGACCTACTAACGTATCAGAAATTCGAAGCTTCTTGGGCCTAGCCGGCTATTACCGGCGCTTTGTGCAAGATTTCTCGAAGATAGCTTCACCCTGGACCCAGCTAACTCAAAAGAACACACCCTTTGAATGGACGGACAAGCAGGAACGTTGCTTCCAAGAATTGAAGGACAGACTCGTGATGGCTCCGATACTAGCACTCCCTGCCGAAGCAGAAGGGTTTGTAATTTATAGCGATGCCTATGGTTTGGGTTGCGTTCTTATGCAAAATGGGAAGGTCATTGCTTATGCCTCCCGCCAACTAAAGACTCACGAAAGGAACTATCCAACTCATGATCTAGAATTAGCTGCGGTGATCTTCGCCCTCAAAATCTGGCGTCATTATCTCTACGGAGTAGCCTGCGAGATCTACACTGATCACAAGAGTCTCAAATATCTGTTTTACACAAAATGAATTGAATATGAGGCAACGACGATGGCTAGAATTTATGAAGGACTACGATATGAAGATACATCATCATCATCCGGCAAAGCTAACGTAGTAGCAGACGCATTAAGTCAAAAAATGACCAAAAGTTTGGCATGTACCCTCGTTCCTCGCAAGATCCATAGGTTTCTCGCCAACATAATCATGAAACCCGAGTTGATTGAAGAAATTAGAGCCCGCTAATGTGAAGATAAACTTTTGAAGAAAAAGTACGAAGAGCAAGGAAACACGCCTGATCCTGACTTTACAATAAGCAATGGGATGCTAAAATTTCGAAATCGAATTTGTGTACTCGACCTTCCAGAACTCAAGAAAAGGATATTGGTAGAATCTCATAGCTCGAGGTTTGCGATCCATCCTGGCAATACGAAGATGTATCACGATTTGAAGGAACACTTCTGGTGGACAGGAATGAAGAAAGACATAGCAAGCCATGTCTCCAAATGCCTGCGTTGTCAACAAGTTAAAGCGGAACATCAGAGACCTACAGGAATGTTGCAACCACTTCCTATTCCTGAATGAAAGTGGGAACACATTACTATGGACTTCGTGGTCGGGCTACCGCAATCAGTCTCGAAGAATGATGCAATATGGGTTATCGTGGATCGATTGACGAAGTCGGCACATTTTCTACCAATCAGAATCATGTACCCTCTTTCTAAGTTTGCCACTCTTACATTAAGGAAATCATTCGCTTACATGGCACCCCAGTTTCAATTGTATCCGATAGAGACCCCCGCTTCGTGTCTCATTTCTGGAACAAAGTGCAATAAGCTTTAGGAACCACTCTAAGGTTTAGCACGGCTTATCACCCGCAAACTGATGGGCAATCTGAAAGAACGATCCAGACCTTGGAAGATATGTTACGTTTGTGTGTACTAGACCTCAAAGGTAACTGGGATGATCATCTACCTTTAGTGGAGTTCGCGTATAATAATAGCTACCATGCAAGTATTGGAATGGCACCGTACGAGGCACTGTATGGAAGGAGATGTCGATCACCTCTATGTTGGACGGAAGTCGGAGACAGAAAATTATTAGGCCCCAAGATCGTGCAAATAACGAGCAATAAAATTCAACTCATCTAACAACGAATTCGCACTGCCCAGAGCCGCCAGAAAAGCTATGCAGATACACGGAGACGAGACTTAGAATTTCAAATAGGAGATCATGTGTTCCTTAAGATCTCACCGACAAGAAGGGTTATCCGATTTGGAAAGCGAGGAAAGTTAAGACCACGATACATCGGCCCATTCGAGATACTCGAAAGGATTGGTCCTGTAGCATATCGTCTTGCGCTTCCACCCGAACTATCCAATGTCCATAATGTGTTTCATGTTTCGATGCTCCGTCGATATCTTCAAGATCCAGAGCATGTTGTCGATCATGAGAACCTAGAAGTTCAAGAAGATCTCTCTTACGAAGAGCAACCTGTACAGATTCTCGATTGTCGTGATCAGATCCTTCGAAATAAGACTATACCCCTCGTAAAGGTCTTATGGAGAAACTATCATGTCGAAGAAGTAACGTGGGAAACTGAAAGCCAAATGCAAGCCAAATACCCACACCTCTTCGAAAACCAAGGTACGTCAAGTTGGGGACAAACTTCTTTTAAGGAGAGGAGAAATGTGACACCCGAATGTTTTAAATTTAACATTACAATAAATAGAACTCAGAAATTAAAAATAATAATAATAATAAATAAATAAATAAATATATATATATATATATATATGTATATATATACATGTAGTGACAATAATAATAAATAAATGCATAATTTAGGAAATTGGGAATTTTATGGTTAAAGAAATACGTTGTGAAACCCTACACATTAAATATTTTAGTAAGTGGTAAGTGGTGATTTATAGTTGGGTAGTGAGGTTTTTTAGACATGAACCTAACTTATAGTCATATATAAATTTAGGAGTCATCGTGAATTACCAAAGAAGGTAATAACTTTTCCTAAGTCCTAAGAGAGCCGAATGGTCCATGGTCAAAGTAAAAAAAATCAAACAAGTTAATAAAGAATTAGATAAGGGTGGACTGGAGTGATCAGTAAGATTTTCACGCATCAATATACGGAACTTTCCGTATACTTGTCACCCACGAATTACTTCCTATAAATAGAGAAGAATGGCATCATGTTTAAGACAACGGAAATAGAAAGAAGAAAAGAGAACGGCACGGGTGAGGATCCTGAGTGGTGGAAATAAAGAAATTAATTTAAGGTGAGTTATATTATACCTTGAGTTACCATATGTATTTTACGTATATTTTGACTTACCAAAATCTGTTTTACACAAGTTATGTTTTATTAATATATTAATAAAAGTTATGTTTTACAAAGGTTTCAGTTACGTGGTTTAATTTCTGAACCCTATTTGCTTAAAAGGAAACCCATGGATATGTTTATTTATATTTTAAAGAATATTTGGTTATGACCTTATATACAATTATGTTTTGTAAGTACCACGCCGGGAGTCCCACGCCTTGGGGGATTTAAATAACCATTGGCCTCCGTTTGACCACTTTATGGTCCTCTGTTTGTCATGGATCTATTGACCCCTGTAGTGATTGTCACTTAGTGACCCCTGTTCTGTTCCATTATGTACCATGGTTATAGTTAATTATTTCAGTTTCTGGCACTTAATTAATTTGTGTATTCAATTCAAATTATGTTAATGTTTTAATGTTTTAGCTTAAATAAATATCCATGGCTATTTTGTGCCCCTACACTCACAGTATAATATTTCTCACTCTGCTATGTGCTTATAGCTGTTACCCCTTTCAGGTGACGAGGTTTAGCGGGATCAAGATGGAAAATGAATCGCTGTGTTGTTTTATTTTTTTTTAGATTTCTATCTTTTTATTAACAGACTCTTGTAATTCAAAGAAGTTCAAATGACTATGTTTTATTTCCTTTTAAATAAACAGTTGGTACCCAAATATTTTATTTAATTTATCCGCTTACGTTGCAGAATAATCCAAATTATTTTATGTTTATCTTGTTACGGCACTAAGCCTTTGGGTACCGGGTTTAGGTCGTGACAAAAGTGGTATCAGAGCAATGGTTTTTTTTTTTTATAAAAAAAAAATTAACAATAATAATAATAAATAGATAAATATATATATAGTATAAGTTTTAAATCTTTTTATACAATTTTCATATTATTTACAATTCACATTATTTAAATTGAAATAAAAAAAAAAGAAAAAACATATATATATATATATTAAACTTGCATTATTTGGTATTATGTGGTATGTCTAATGCAAATAAATCATGTTATATATATGTCTAAGCTAAGTTTTCTTGTGTTGTAGGAAATGGCGAACCTAATGGAGTTATTTTGGTACGAGCCCCCAGAAGCTCATCTCCTCCCGAACCAATTAGAAGGCTAGGGTGACTCAGAGAGTCTTGTCAGGCAAGCTCATCCAACACTTGACCATCTCATGGGAAGACCCGTTTATTTACAGGCTGACCCCGATGAGGACTTATTATTCTGGAGACTTAGCCGAGGTAGCACTCGTGAAAGGTACATAAGACTGACCCATGTTGTTGGTCTTGCTCCGGACCTAAAACCACTACATTTTCTAATCGCACCTCTACCCGTAGGCTTTGCAGAAAGGAGGGGACCCGCATACCCTAGTAGCCACATTCGCACCACGACACCTCCTCCACAGCATATTGCCTATACCCCAGCTGTGGACTTTACTGACGGTGCATCATACTTGGAGACACCGATACGGATTACTGGACGAGAATTTTGGGGTTATGATCACGGTGCTCCTGTTTACATGGTTCAGGTAGTATAGAGCTGCTTCGGAGTTGAGCTCAGTAGGTGGGAGTTTGAGTCCATCATGCAAAGTGAGTTTCCGGGGTTATTTCATGGGCCAGTTTTCCGAAGCCAGTTCTCCTGGTGGCCTAACAGTCCATTCTAGATGTCTGACCAGAAGACCCCAGAAGACCCTTTTTGTAAGCTGACCATGAGTAGTCTAATCTTTTTGTATCAGTAGGATTAGACATTAATTTGTGACCGCCAGACTAACGCCCTGTGTATGGTAACAATGATGTATATATATGGTAGTAATGTAGTAATATTAACGTGATAGTAAAACTAATATGTTATATATGAATGTGGTGATATTAATGTGACAGTAAAACTAATGTGTTATATATGAATATGGGGATAATAGAACTAATATGTTATATATGATGTTGTATCAAAATTATATCAATATGATGTAATGCTTATATCATTTTACCTTGTAGTAATGGCCAACGAAGGAAATGAAACCGGATCATCAGTCAGCGGTACCATTCCAATGAAACAAATCATGGAAAGGGCAGTCACTAACTTTTTGCAGGCCTTGCAAACCAGCATAACCAATGGGACATTAGAGAGACGAGAAGAATCGATTACGATTAAACAATTTCAAGATCTGAAACCCACTACGTTTATTGGCAGTCCAAACCCACTAGTAGCAGAGGCTTGGGTCAGGGACATGGAGAAAATCTTTCGCGCGCTACCTTGCACAGAAAGACAAAAGGTGACTTTTGCCACATTCACCTTCAAAGATGATGCACAAGAATGGTGGCTTCTTACCTTGGAAAAGGAGGATATTGTGACTTGGGTGAGATTTTTAGAGGTATTCTATGAAAAGTATTTCCCAGATTCACTACGGGAACAAAAAGCGTCAGAATTCATACATCTAAGGCAAGGAACCATGACAGTGGCCGAATATGAGAGTAAGTTCACACAACTAGCCCGGTTCGCAACATATGTCATTCCCACCGAAGCTTGAAAAGCCAGAAAATTTGAAGCAGGATTGGATCCTGAAATTAAGGACAGGCTGGAGGTTTTGAAACTGCCAACCTATGCGGCGGTAGTAGATCGAGCATACATTGCGGAAAAAGGGATTAAAGCCTTGCGTTCCGGAGAACCAAGCCAGAGGAAGCGATTTTGGGAAAGAAATAACAGAAGGCCCGGTGCCGCGCCTCCCAAGAAAGCAAATATGGGCACAACCAGTTCAACCGGTCCAAGCAATCAAAGTCTTGCAGACCCTAAAGGTGGCACCATTCCAGCTTGCTCTACTTGTGGAAGGACTCATTGGGGACAATGCCGTCAAGATACGGGAGCATGCTTTAGATGTGGCCAAGTTGGCCATTTGCTGAGGAATTGTCCAAAGCTCGTTCGCCCCTTTGAACCAGTCCGAAAACCCGCAGTACCTGGAGGAGTGAGAAAGGACCAGAAACGCCAAAGAAGAGCTTTTGCCCTAGTGCTTGGAAACTCAAAAGTTACTAAGAATGTCATGTCAAGTACACTTTCTGTTTGTGGTCACTTAGCCCATGTTCTCTTTGACTCCGGTTCAACTCATTCTTTTGTTACACCACACTTTGCTACCAAGTTGACATCAACATCCGAACCCTTAGCATATGTATTGTCTGTGTCTTTTCCTTCTGGTAATTACGCCCTTAGTACTAATGTGTACAAATCTTGTACTATATCCTTAAAAGGCGAAACCTTACACGTAGACTTGATACCCCTTTGCATTAGTACCTTTGATGTAATCTTAGGAATTGATTGGTTAGCTGCCAACCGTGCCTCTATAGATTGTAAAGCCAAAAAGGTCTTCCTCAGGACACCAAACCAACTCGAGCTTGTCTTCGAAGAAACTGGAGCCTTTCCCCCTCCATGTATTATGTCCTTCATGACAGCCCAACGACTGCTAAGAAAGGGTTGTTGTGGTTGTTTCTGTTATGTGATTGATACTCAACAAGAGACCCTCACACTTGATGCAATCCATGTGGTTCGAGAATTTCCGGATGTATTTCCTGAAGACCTGTCTGGCACCCTAGTTGATCGAGAAATCGAGTTCACCATTGAAACCCAACCTGGTACACAACCAATCTCAAAGACCCCTTACCGCATGTCCATGGAAGAATTGAAAGAGCTAAAGACTCAACTCCAAGAACTACTGAACATAGGCTTCATCCGACCGAGTACCTCACCATGGGGAGCTCCGGTACTGTTCGTAAATAAAAAGGATGGTACAATGAGGTTATGTATTGACTATCGAGAGCTAACAAAGTCCCCATAAAAAATCGGTACCCCCTGCCACGAATTGACGACTTGTTTGATCAACTGCAAGGCGCCCAAGTGTTCTAAAAAATTGACTTGCGTTCTGGTTACCATCAACTAAAAGTCAAAACGGAAAGCATCGAAAAGACTGCCTTCAGAACCCGTTACGGGCACTACGAGTTCCTCGTCATGCCATTTGGCGTCACCAATGCTCCATCGGCCTTTATGGACCTCATGAATCGAGTGTTCAAACCCTATCTTGACGAGTTCGTCATTGTCTTCATTGACGACATTCTCATATACTCCAAATCGCCAGAAGATCATGAATACCACTTGCGAAAGTTCTACAGACATTACGTGATCACAAACTTTATGCCAAGTTGAAGAAATGCGAATTCTGGATCACTAGTGTACACTTCCTCAGTCACGTCATTAACAAAGATGACATTTCAGTTGATCCCCAAAAGGTTGCAGCAATCGTAGATTGGCCACGACCTACTAACGTATCAGAAATTCGAAGCTTCTTGGGCCTAGCCGGCTATTACCGGCGCTTTGTGCAAGATTTCTCGAAGATAGCTTCACCCTGGACCCAGCTAACTCAAAAGAACACACCCTTTGAATGGACGGACAAGCAGGAACGTTGCTTCCAAGAATTGAAGGACAGACTCGTGATGGCTCCGATACTAGCACTCCCTGCCGAAGCAGAAGGGTTTGTAATTTATAGCGATGCCTATGGTTTGGGTTGCGTTCTTATGCAAAATGGGAAGGTCATTGCTTATGCCTCCCGCCAACTAAAGACTCACGAAAGGAACTATCCAACTCATGATCTAGAATTAGCTGCGGTGATCTTCGCCCTCAAAATCTGGCGTCATTATCTCTACGGAGTAGCCTGCGAGATCTACACTGATCACAAGAGTCTCAAATATCTGTTTACACAAAATGAATTGAATATGAGGCAACGACGATGGCTAGAATTTATGAAGGACTACGATATGAAGATACATCATCATTCCGGCAAAGCTAACGTAGTAGCAGACGCATTAAGTCAAAAAATGACCAAAAGTTTGGCATGTACCCTCGTTCCCCGCAAGATCCATAGGTTTCTCGCCAACATAATCATGAAACCCGAGTTGATTGAAGAAATTAGAGCCCGCTAATGTGAAGATAAACTTTTGAAGAAAAAGTACGAAGAGCAAGGAAACACGCCTGATCCTGACTTTACAATAAGCAATGGGATGCTAAAATTTCGAAATCGAATTTGTGTACTCGACCTTCCAGAACTCAAGAAAAGGATATTGGTAGAATCTCATAGCTCGAGGTTTGCGATCCATCCTGGCAATACGAAGATGTATCACGATTTGAAGGAACACTTCTGGTGGACAGGAATGAAGAAAGACATAGCAAGCCATGTCTCCAAATGCCTGCGTTGTCAACAAGTTAAAGCGGAACATCAGAGACCTACAGGAATGTTGCAACCACTTCCTATTCCTGAATGAAAGTGGGAACACATTACTATGGACTTCGTGGTCGGGCTACCGCAATCAGTCTCGAAGAATGATGCAATATGGGTTATCGTGGATCGATTGACGAAGTCGGCACATTTTCTACCAATCAGAATCATGTACCCTCTTTCTAAGTTTGCCACTCTATACATTAAGGAAATCATTCGCTTACATGGCACCCCAGTTTCAATTGTATCCGATAGAGACCCCCGCTTCGTGTCTCATTTCTGGAACAAAGTGCAATAAGCTTTAGGAACCACTCTAAGGTTTAGCACGGCTTATCACCCGCAAACTGATGGGCAATCTGAAAGAACGATCCAGACCTTGGAAGATATGTTACGTTTGTGTGTACTAGACCTCAAAGGTAACTGGGATGATCATCTACCTTTAGTGGAGTTCGCGTATAATAATAGCTACCATGCAAGTATTGGAATGGCACCGTACGAGGCACTGTATGGAAGGAGATGTCGATCACCTCTATGTTGGACGGAAGTCGGAGACAGAAAATTATTAGGCCCCAAGATCGTGCAAATAACGAGCAATAAAATTCAACTCATCTAACAACGAATTCGCACTGCCCAGAGCCGCCAGAAAAGCTATGCAGATACACGGAGACGAGACTTAGAATTTCAAATAGGAGATCATGTGTTCCTTAAGATCTCACCGACAAGAAGGGTTATCCGATTTGGAAAGCGAGGAAAGTTAAGACCACGATACATCGGCCCATTCGAGATACTCGAAAGGATTGGTCCTGTAGCATATCGTCTTGCGCTTCCACCCGAACTATCCAATGTCCATAATGTGTTTCATGTTTCGATGCTCCGTCGATATCTTCAAGATCCAGAGCATGTTGTCGATCATGAGAACCTAGAAGTTCAAGAAGATCTCTCTTACGAAGAGCAACCTGTACAGATTCTCGATTGTCGTGATCAGATCCTTCGAAATAAGACTATACCCCTCGTAAAGGTCTTATGGAGAAACTATCATGTCGAAGAAGTAACGTGGGAAACTGAAAGCCAAATGCAAGCCAAATACCCACACCTCTTCGAAAACCAAGGTACGTCAAGTTTGGGGACAAACTTCTTTTAAGGAGAGGAGAAATGTGACACCCGAATGTTTTAAATTTAACATTACAATAAATAGAACTCAGAAATTAAAAATAATAATAATAAATAAATAAATAAATAAATATATATATATATATATATATATATGTATATATATACATGTAGTGACAATAATAATAAATAAATGCATAATTTAGGAAATTGAGAATTTTATGGTTAAAGAAATACGTTGTGAAACCCTACACATTAAATATTTTAGTAAGTGGTAAGTGGTGATTTATAGTTGGGTAGTGAGGTTTTTAGACATGAACCTAACTTATAGTCATATATAAATTTAGGAGTCATCGTGAATTACCAAAGAAGGTAATAACTTTTCCTAAGTCCTAAGAGAGCCGAATGGTCCATGGTCAAAGTAAAAAAATCAAACAAGTTAATAAAGAATTAGATAAGGGTAGACTGGAGTGATCAGTAAGATTTCCACGTATCAATATACGGAACTTTCCGTATACTTGTCACCCACGAATTACTTCCTATAAATAGAGAAGAATGGCATCATGTTTAAGGCAACGGAAATAGAAAGAAGAAAAGAGAACGGCACGGGTAAGGATCTTGAGTGGTGGAAATAAAGAAATTAATTTAAGGTGAGTTATATTATACCTTGAGTTACCATAATGTATTTTACGTATATTTTGACTTACCAAAATCTGTTTTACACAAGTTATGTTTTATTAGTATATTAATAAAAGTTATGTTTTATAAAAGTTTCAATTACGTGGTTTAATTTCTAAACCCTATTTGCTTAAAAGGAAACCCATGGATATGTTTGTTTATATTTTAAAGAATATTTGGTTATGACCTTATATACAATTATGTTTTGTAAGTACCACGCCAAGAGTCCCACGCCTTGGGGGACTTAAATAACCATTGGTCTCTGTTTGGCCTCTGTTTGGTCCTCTGTTTGTCATGGATCCATTGACCCCTGTAGTGATTGTCACTTAGTGACCCCCGTTCTGTTCCATTATGTACCGTGGTTATAGTTAATTATTTTAGTTTCTGGCACTTAATTAATTTGTGTATTCAACTCAAATTATGTTAACGTTTTAATGTTTTAGCTTAAATAAATATCCATGGCTATTTTGTGCCCCTACACTCACAGTATAATATTTCTCACTCTGCTATGTGCTTATAGCTGTTACCCCTTTCAGATGACGAGGTTAGCGGGATCAAGATGGAAAATGAATCGCTGTGTTGTTTTGTTTTTTTTTAGATTTCTATCTTTTTATTAACAGACTCTTGTAATACAAAGAAGTTCAAATGACTATGTTTTGTTTCCTTTTAAATGAACAGTTGGTACCCAAATATTTTATTTAATTTATCCGCTTACGTTGCAGAATAATCCAAATTATTTTATGTTTATCTTGTTACGGCACCGAGCCTTTGGGTACCGCGTTTGAGTCGTGACAGTTTTTGAGAAACAAATTTTAAAGAAAATTTTTTAAAATTTTGTTTGGTTTAGTGATTTTGGGAAAAAAATTTCAAAATTACTTTATATCTCATACACATCAATTAATCACTTTTTCTTTGTCATCTCTCATTCTCAATCACTTTTTTTTCTCACATACATCTACTCAGAATATCTCTATCAGATTACTTAAATTTTACCCTAAAATATTATTAAAAAATTCATTTCCTATTTTAAGGATTCACTTTTTTATCTACTTCCCCCAACAAACTCCCTATTCTTTCTCTATTCTATTAAAATAATATTTTTAATTATTTTTATAATTAAATATTTTTTTAATAATAAAATAATAAAACAAAGTAGCACAAAGCATTGCATAAAAGTAGCAGGAGAGGAAAAATGGGTGGTCGTCCAGGTGGTCAACCGTCTGGACGACTTGGTAGTCGACTGGTCAAGATAATTTTGGACATTTTCTAAGACTCTCACGGGACATTCAGAGGGACGTCTGGGGGACGTCTTTCGTGCCAATAAAATAAGAATTTATCAGATATGGTTGAATAAAAAATAATTTTATATTTTTGTGCCATCCAGTGCTCCACAAATGTAGGGAGCAACTGTAGCATTTCTTATAATAGGGAGTTGCTTTAGGGGAGTTGATGGGGTTGATTTTTTAAGAAAAAATACCTAAAATAAGTAAAGAATGTATTTAGGGGATCCATTGGAGATGCTCTCAACTACAACAAAATATCAAATTATCTCAAACTCCCATACTCCAAAACTGTTTCCAAAATATACAACCTAACAAACCAAAAAAATTTCTGAACTCTTTCCCTCAAGATTTTTTTTTTTTTTAAATTTATCTCCCAAAACCAAACCAAACACACCCTAAGAGTCTTATTTGTGATAAATTCTTGATTTTAAATGAAATTCACAAAATTTTGTCTAGCTGTTAATCCTATTTAATTAGTAAATTTCAATATTAACATATCTAGTTGAATTAGAGGTGTCGTTGAGGTTTTGGTAAATTTACTGTAAATTTACTTTAATAATTCAAATCGTTCATATTTCAAGATTTGTTGAAAAGATTATTTATAAAAAAAAAATATTAAGTTGATTAGATATAAATAGCCACATAATCATATCACATTTATATTATAAAAATAAATTGACAAGTATGATTTTGAGAATAAATCATCAATTTTTTAAAAATAAATGTGATACAATTATGGGCTATATATGTTCAATCGATCTATTTTGCTTAAATTATAAGAAGAATAATTTATATTGTTAGACTTATTTATTTTGATGATTTATTTAATTATGTTTTAATTTATTTGAAAGAGAAAAATAGAATCCAAAATTTATTTTGATGATTTATTTAATTATATTTTAATCAAAATTTATTTTGATGATTTATTTGAAAGAGAAAAATAGAATCAAAATTTATTTTGATGATTTATTTGAAAGAGAAAAATAGAATCAAAATTTATTTTGTCCCATTATTTCTCACATAAACCTTTATCCTAAATATTATTAGAATGTATTTAATATTTGATTAAATTAGAAGTTCAAACGGCCTAAAATAAATGTTCAAACAGCCTAGCACAGCAGGAGGCCAAAAAGTTCAAAAGGTTCAAGTGGAAGATATTCAAATTAGTAATGATGGAAGTACAACGGCTATAAACAGCTATAAAGATTCAAAAGGCCAAAAGATTCAAAAGGTTCAAGTGGAAGATATTCAAATTTGTAATGATGGAGTGGAAGATATTTAAATTGGTAATGATGGAAATACAATGGTTATAAACGGTTATAAATTCAAATGACTACAACGGTTATAAAGGGTTATAAATTCAAATGAATACGGCTATAATTTTCATTATATATACCAAAGCCTCTAATGTAAATAAGTTACAAAAAACCTGAAAATATTCTTTGATCTATAATCACTCACATCTTTTCTCAGAAATTATACACTGAGCCTTATAGCTTTAAGCTCATCTTTCCTGTGTGAGATTTACAGAAAAATCAAAATTTCATTTTATATATCTATCTTTCAGAGATATTTATTGTAAGCTTCTTTGAAAGCAAAAATACCATTTCATCTTGTAAAAGTGTTGCAAACACTGTATTTTTGAAATCTTGAGAGTGATTGTGAATCACCTAAGATTTGTAAGGGTTTGGGCTTGTGAAGTCTGTGTAAAATCCGTGGAGGATTGCTCCATTTGTAAAAAGGTTGCTAGCACCCCTGTGAAGCTAGAAGATAGTGAAAAATCTCAAGTGAAGTTTGAGGAGTGGACGTAAGCCGAGTTGAAACCGAACCACTATAAATTTATTTGCCTCTCTCTCCCTTATCTCTTTATTTTATTTTAAATTGTCATAACTATATTTCACATTTTTACTGTGCTAAAATCATTAATTGACATAGTTGTTAAGACACTTGTTTTAAATATTTTTATTTCATTAATTATATTTATCTATTGTGCTAGTCATAATTTTTATTAGGGTATTATTAATTTTTAATTGTAAAAACCTAATTCACCCCCCTCTTAGGTTGTCTTTTGGGTAACAATTGGTATCAAAGCCTAAACTCTTGCTTTAGATTTACCCATCTGAGAGTTTCGATCCATGGCAACGTTAGTTAGCACTAGCACTACTGAAGGACAAGCCACAAATAGGCTACCATTGTTTGACGGAAACAACTATAGTCATTGGAAGGATAAGATAACCTTATACCTACAAGCCACTGACTATGCCATGTGGATTATTGTCACCAAAAGTCCAAAAATTCCTACCAAATTAGTAGACAATATTAGTGTACCTAAAACTGAAGATGAATGTGATGAGAGGGATCACAAATTATTGCAAGCCAATGCTAAAGTCAAACTCACCCTTGTTTGTGGATTAGACTCTAAGGAGTATAATAGAATTTCAAGTTGTGATTCGGCAAAAGAAATTTGGGACAAACTTGAAGTAATTTATGAAGGTATAAACCAAGTAAAGGAATCTCGTATTGATATGCTTGTTCATAGTTATGAATTGTTTAAAATGAACTCTGATGAATCTATTTCAAGTATGTTTACTAGATTTACTGAAATTATAAACTCTTTGAAATCTCTTGACAAAACTTATACTAACAGTGAGTTGATAAGAAAAATTCTTAGGTGTTTACCAAAGAATTGGGAAGCAAAGGTCACCGCCATTATAGAAGCCAAAGATTTCTCTACACTTAGATTGGATGAGCTTATGGGTTCCCTTATGACTCATGAGATCACCATGAAAGAATATGAAGATGTTGAAAACAAAAAGAAAAGTGGAATTGCATTCAAAACCTCATCAAATGAAGAAGAACATGAAAACTTCAGTAAGGATGAAAGCTATGCCATGTTTAGTAGAAATCTCAAAAAGCACTTCAAGAAAAACAATTATGGAAGAAGAAGACCTTTCAAGAAAGAGTACAACAAAGGTAATAAGAAAGAGCCTATAATTTTCTATGAGTACAAAAATCCTGGACATATGAAGATGGATTGTCCAAAATTAAAGAATCATGGAAAAGACTACAAAAGAAACAAAAAGGCCATGGTAGCAGCTTGGGGAGAAAGTGAAGATGAAAGCTCAAGTGATGAAATTGAAAATGAAGTAGCCAACTTATGTCTCATGGCTTTTGAAGATGAAGACTCTACTCAAGATGAGGTAACTACTCTTTATGAAGAACTTTAAAGTGCATTCCATGAACAATCAAATGAATTTAGAAAAGTTTGTGCCAAAAACAATGTGTTGAAGAAATCTGTTGCATCTTTATCTATTAATGTAGAAGAATTAAAGAAAGAAATTTTTTTTTGAAAAATGATTTTGATACTATCTCTAATGAGAAAACTACTTTAAAAAACAATGTTGATGATTTAACAAAAACACTTGAAAATTTTGTAAAAGGTAGAGATAATCTCAACATGCTTCTTGGAAATCAAAGATGTGTTTTTGATAAAACGGGTATTGGATATGACCCTATTAAGAAATAAAAGAATCTCAATACAATTTTTGAAAAGACACCTCTCATAACACACCCTCATATTACTTGTCATTATTGTAGAAAGAAAAGGCCATTATATATCTTATTGTCCATTCAAAAAGAATATGAACATGGGAATTAAAAAGATTTGGATTATTAAGGGATCTAACAAAACTAACCAAGAATGACCTAAGAAACTATGGGTACCAAAAACCAACACTTGATTGTCATCTTGTAGGTTTGTTTTAAGTCCAAAGCTAAAGAAGGGAAGTAGTACCTTGATAGTGGATGTTCCAGACATATGACTGGAGATAAATCATTCTTTACTAAACTATCATCGAAAGATGAAGGATTTGTTACTTTTGGAGACAACAAGAAATGAAAAATCATCGATATTGATGGCATCGGTATTTCTCCTAACCCTTCTATTGAAAATGTTTTACTTGTTGATGGACTTAAGCATAACCTACTTAATATTAGTCAATTATGTGATAAAGGTAATCGAGTTATTTTTGATAAATCACATTGCACAATTGAAAACACAAATGATCATAAAGTTTTATTCGTTGGTAATCGCCATCATAATGTTTATGTTTATCATCTTAATGATCTCTATGCTAGTGATGTTAAATGTTTATATGTTAATAATGAAAATAGTTGGTTATAGCATAGAAGACTTGGTCATGCTCATATGGATTTAATTGCTAAACTTTTGATAAAGGATTTGGTCATTGAACTTCCAAAAATTAAATTTGAAAAAAATCATCTTTGTAGTGCTTGTCAATAAGGAAAACAAACTAAAATATTATTTAAATCAAAATCCTATATTTCTACAACTAGATCTTTACAACTATTGCATATGGATTTATTTGGTCCCTCAAGGACATCTAGTCTAGGTGGTAAACGTTATTGTCTTGTTATTGTTGATGATTATTCAAGATTTACATGGGTTATGTTTTTAGCACACAAAAATGAAACATTTTCTTCTTTCACAAAACTCTGTCGTAGAATTCAAAATGAAAAATGCTTTCTTATTACTAATATTTGAACCGACCGTAGTAGAGAACTTGAAAATGAAAAATGTGAATTGTTTTGTGATGAGTATGGTATTTGACATAATTTTTCAGCACCTAGAACCCCTCAACAAAATGGTGTAGTAGAAAGGAATAATAGAACTTTAGAAGAGATGAGTTGAACAATGCTTTGCGAAAATAATCTTCCTAAATATTTTTGGGTCGCAGCCGTTCACACACATGCTATATTTTAAATTGTGCATTAATTAGACCTATTCTAAAAAAGACTCCTTATGAACTTTGGCATGATAGAAAGTCCAACATTAGTCACTTGCATGTTTTTGGTTGTAAATATTTTGTGCATAATAATAGTAAGGATAACTTAGGTAAATTTGATTTAAAATCTGATGAAGCAATTTTTCTTGGCTATTTCTTAACTAGCAAAGCTTATCGTGTTTTTAATAAAAGAACTCTTGTTGTGGAAGAATCTATACATGTGGCATTTGATGAAACTAATATCTCTGCTCAAAAGCAAATTGTTAGTAATAATATAGATTTGGAACAAAATGTGAAAGATTCAAGTATCTACAAAAAAGAGAACCAACCATGCAAGTTGAACAAAGAGATTGAACAACATATTCTCCCACCTCAAGAAGAAGGAGGAAACAATGATGATTTGCCAAGAGAATAGAAGTTTGTTCATAATCACCCTAAGGATTTAATCCTAGGTGACTCTACAAAAGGTATTGAAACTCACTCTTCATTTAGAAACATTTGTAATAACTTGGCTTTTCTCTCACAAATTGAGCCTAAAAACTTTCAAGAAGCCGAATTCGATGAACATTGGATGATAGCTATGCATGAAGAGCTTAATCAATTTGAGAGAAACAAAGTATGGGAACTTGTGCCAAAACCTAAAGATCATCGGTACCAAATGGATCTTTCGAAACAAGCTTGATGAATCCGACACAATTATAAGAAACAAGGCTAGACTTGTTGCACAAGGATACAATCAAGAAGAATGTATTGATTTCGATGAAACCTTTGCTTCGGTTGCTAGATTAGAAGCCATTCGCATGTTACTTGCATTTGCATGTTTTAGAGATTTCAAACTTTATCAAATGGATGTAAAAAGTGTCTTTCTTAATGGTTTTATAAATGAGGAAGTTTATATTAAACAACTCCCAAGTTTTGAAGATCATGCTTTTCCAAATCATATTTTTAAACTATCAAAAGTTTTATATGGTTTGAAACAAGCACCTCGTGCATGGTATGGACGATTAAGTAAATTTTTGATTAAAAATAATTTTTCTAGAAGAACGATTGACACAACACTTTTTATTAAAACTAAAAATAATTATTTACTTATTGTGAAAATATATGTGGATAACATTATATTTGGTGCTACTAATGAAACCTTGTATAAGGAATTTGCTAAATGTATGCAAGGTGAGTTTGAGATGAGCATGATGGGGGAGCTAAATTATTTCCTTGGGCTTTAAATCAAACAATGTAAGAAATGAATTTTTATCAACCAAGCTAAGTACACAAAACAACTACTCAAAAAGTTTGGTATGTATGACTCAAAAATAGCTGGAACACCTATGAGTACATCCATTAAGCTAGACAAGGATGAAAAAGGTAAGTCCATTGATCAAACAAAATATCGAGGTATGATCGGCTCACTTCTTTATTTAACTGCAAGTAAACTCGATATTATGTTTGTTGTTTGTATGTGTGCTAGATATCAATCAAATCTAAGGAATCACATCTCAGTGCTGTTAAAAGAATTTTTAGATATCTTGTTGGCACTCAAAATTTGGGATTATTTTATCCTAGAGATGTTGCATTTGATTTAATTAGTTACTCGGATGCCGACTTTGCCGGATGCAAACTTAATAGAAAAAGCACCAGTGGAACTTGTCACTTTCTTGGTAACTCATTAGTAGCTTGGTTTAGCAAAAAGTAAAATTCTGTTGTTTTATCAATGGCCGAAGCTGAATATATAGTTTCCGGAAGTTGTTGTGCCCAAATACTTTGGATGAAACAATAATTTGAGGACTTTGATTTGCATTATGATCATATCCCTATTAAATGTGATAATACTAGTGCTATCAATTTAAGCAAAAATCCGGTTCAACACTCACGAACAAAACATATTGAAATTCGACGTCATTTTTTAAGAGATCATGTTCAAAGAGCGGATATTGTACTTGAATTTGTAAACACCGACAAGCAATTGGCGGATATTTTCACAAAACCCCTAAGCGAGGATCGCTTCAATTTTATTCGTAGCGAGCTTGAAATGTCGATTTCTACTTAAAAAGTTTTGTTATGACTATGAAACTTGAATTTTTGTTAAAATGATATATGTGTATTGCTACATTGATATGGAAACATTTATATCAGTTGAATGCTTTCAAGTCCTTCATACATTTATTCTCCTTAACAGTTTGATATTCTCAATGTGTAATTTTTTTTGAGTTCTGCATCTTGAGGTAAAATTAACTTTGTATACATTGATTTTTTTTTAAACCCTCATAGTATTTTTTTTACATTACCATTCCAACAACACCAATGTCCCATTAAGTTTAATTTCTGCTGTTATTATTATTTTTTTATTTTGCTATTAGGCTTAATTTCTTTCTTTTTTTTCTCATTATTATTTTTTATTTGGGCTTAATTTTCTTATTTTTTTTTGCTTTTTAATTTTATTTTTCAGTACTTAAACATAAAAACAAAAACAAATCAAAATGCAAATATTTACAAAAAAAAAAAAAAAAAAAAACACCCTTCATTTTTTTTTACGGCCACACATCGATCAAATAAACATAAAAACAAAAAAAAACCAAACAAACCCTTCGTTTTTTTTCCGGCCCTACGCCGATCTTACTTACCCGCCTCTTCTACCGCTCTCTTCTTCTTTTTATCACCTTGGGCGACGCTTGACATCCCTGCCCCTGTGCTTTCGTCGAGAGCGAGCACTCCCCGCCGGCTATCAAAAGCTAAGAACGACGTTGCTCCAAATCGGGCCATGGAGGTGGTCTTCTGTTTAAGCTCTTTATTTTAGGCCTTCAGTGCGCCTATCTCTGCTCGCGCATCCTTGTATATGCACTGGAGCAGAGCGAGTTGGGCTTTGACCTGATGGAGCTCACTCGTCTTGTTCTGCAATCGGTGAGCCAATTTTGTGACTGGAGTCACCGTCTCCATACAGGACGTTAGTGTGAAATGATTGGCTTCAATGTCTGATTGAGCTGCCATTATTTGCTCAATTGACATTATAGGAAGGTTGGGAAGATAGGAGTAGGGGCACTCGGTCCAGCAGAGCTTATGGGATTGTTCAGGTTCGGAAATAGAGTGAGGGGACGAGATGAGGAAGCCATGGTTTAGAGGTGAGAGGTGTAAAAGAAATGAGTTGCAGAGAAATAGAAGAGAACAGACTGAGGTTTGGTCTCCTCCATTTAGTTTTTTTTTTTTTGGTCTCTCGATGAGAAAGAAGAAACAGACGAGAGTGGCGAAGAAGAGATAGAAGAGAATGGTGAAGAAGAAGGTGAAGAGAGTGATTAAGAAGAAGACGGAGGAGAAGACGACAAGAGGGAGAGAGAGCCGAGGCAGTTGATTAACCGTTGATTGACTCGTCTCACTTTTGTCGGTCGGCTAACGCAAAAGCGAAGACGCGTGTCCGACGCGATTTTCGACAGAAAAGAGCGAGGCGCGCAAATCGTATTCTTATGTATATATATGTTTTGAATTGTATAGATGCCATTTATCACTATCATTTTCCTCTCCTCTTCTAGATTCTGACGCATGATTTCCTTTTAATAATGTCATAGGGGGAGAAATTATATGATGTTATATATTATGGTATTATTTTCAAATTATAGTATTATTTTCAAACTAATCTGATGTTATCTTAATCTCATATCATGTCTCTAATTAAATCTTATTTATTACACATGTGCTAACCTATGTATTTAGAAATGAATTCAGGGATCATGACTTGAAGGGGAGCTTTTCTTACTCCCAAATCAAATCAAAACATCATTGTGTGCCATCATCAAAAAGGGGGAGATTGTTAGACTTATTTATTTTGATGATTTATTTAATTATGTTTTAATTTATTTGAAAGAGAAAAATAGAATCTAAAATTTATTTTGATGATTTATTTAATTATATTTTAATCAAAATTTATTTTGATGATTTATTTGAAAGAGAAAAATAGAATCAAAATTTATTTTGTCCCATTATTTCTCACCTAAACCTTTATCCTAAATGTTGTTAGAATGTATTTAATATTTGATTAAATCAGAAGTTCAAACAGCTCAAAACAAAGGTTCAAACAGCCCAAAATAAAGGTTCAAACAGCCTAGCACAACAGCAGGCCAAAAGGTTCAAAAGGTTCAAGTGGAAGATATTTAAAATTTGTAATGATGGAGTGGAAGATATTTAAATTGGTAATGATGGAAGTACAACGGCTATAAACGGCTATAAATTCAAATAAATATAACGGCTATAAACGGTTATAAATTCAAATGAATACAACGGCTATAATTTTCATTATATATACCAAAGTCTCTAATGTAAACAAGTTACAAAAAACCTGAAAATATTCTTTGATCTATAATCACTCATATCTTTCTCAGAAATTATACACTGAGCTTTATAGCTTTAAGCTCATCTTTCTTGTGTGAGATTTACAGAAAAATCAAAGTTTCATTTTATATATCTATCTTTGAGAGATATTTATTGTAAGCTTCTTTGAAAGCAAAAATACCATTTCATCTTGTAAAAGTATTGCAAACACTGTGTTCTTGAAATCTTGAGAGTGATTGTGAATCACCTAAGATTTGCAAGGGTTTGAGCTTGTGAAGTCTGTGTAAAATTCGTAGAGGATTGCTCCATTTGTAAAGAGGTTGCTAGCACCCCTGTGAAGCTAAAAGATAGTAGAAAATCTCAAATGAAGCTTGAGGAGTGGACGTCGGCCGAGTTGAAATCGAACCACTATAAATTTGTTTGCCTCTCTTTCCCTTATCTCTTTATTTTATTTTAAATTGCCATAGCTATATTTCACATTTTTACTGTACTAAAATCATTAACTGACATAGTTGTTAAGACACTTATTTTAATTATTTTTATTTCATTAATTATATTTATCTATTGTGCTAGTCATAATTTTTATTAGGGTATTATTAATTTTTAATTGTAAAAACCTAATTCACCCCCTCTTAAGTTGTCTTTTGGGTAACATATATTACCAAGCTGAGTCTAGGGTAAACTCACCAAATCCCAACAACAAATCCATCTCCAGTTTAGTTATCATTTTGAAAAAGAAACCTAAACCCTAACATATAGGCCTTGTTTGGAACCTAAGTTTGAGGCTAAAATAGCTTCAAATACTAAAAAAGTCAAATAGTTTCAAATACTACCCTAAACCATTGATTTATATTTAAAAAAAAAAAAAGCTCAGCAGTGGAGCAGCCTACACTGTCACGTTAACAATGTAATGACAGCCTACTATTGTCACATTAGCAAGTTGTCCCATTGTTGGTAAATGACAATTTTGCCCATTTAGACCAATTTTGGAAAAAGTGAGGTTAGGGACAAATTTATCATTTCAGCCTCAAACATCATTTCAAACACATTTTTTAATACAATAATCAATCAAAAAATTTAACCCAACTTCCCAAATATAAAAACTAAAAGAGCAGTATTATACAAACAAACTTTCCTTACAAACTGATGTGTCACCTAGAATATTAGTAAGTTGTGCCTCATTTCACATTCCAAAGTTATACCACTCCATGCCACATCAGTTTGTAAGAAAAGTTTGTAAATTTTTTTTGTTCGTATAGCATTTTTCAAACTAAAATAACCTACTAAAATAGTCAAATAGTCAAAAAGGTAAAAAAATAGTCACTTCCCAAACAAGGCCGTAATCTAAAATGATAACCTGGACAAAACTTGAGATTAACATATAATCTAAAATGACATTAGGTTTTGTTTGTGCCAAAATTTAAACTCCATTCGATCTAGATTCATGAGCTCATGTCACATGAGTTTATTGCATTTATATATTTAAAAAATTTGATAAACTATATTCAAAATCACATTTATTGTTAATTTTAAAAAAATAAACGTGATGAAATTATATAATTATAATTATTAAATCTTGTGTAAATAATTATTATAAAAAATCTAAAATATTAACCGATCGAGTCATTAGAATGGTTCTGTCGTAGGCTGATAAGCTTTGACTTAACGGTTCAGAAACAAACTGAATTCTTGGAGAAAATACTTGTATAATATATATGACAGCCTAAGATGATATATTGAGACAAGTACACAGTACCCAAAAACAAGATTAAGAATCACCAAAGAAATCAAAATATACCAACTTTCAGATTCTACACCTGGCTTAAGCAAGGGATTGAAATCTGCATCATTCAGTGATCTTATCATTCTCTACAAACACATGATATAGACATCAACCAACATTGATAAAAGGGAAATTTTATATATAATAAGACCAATATACAGCTCATCTTGGAAACCAATCAGTGCTTAACAGGATTATGCCAACAAAGCTGACAAAAATTTCACTCCATGAAAAAAAGAAAAAGAAAATTACATATCAGAGTATCTCTTTAAAAATAATTACATATCAATATATATATATATATATATTTATCAATATTAGTAATTAAAATTATAAGTTTTTCAATGATTTTGTAACTATTCTTTTGAAATTACACTGGAAATTAATTTCCCCTTAAAAAAAAGATTATGATTAAGAAGTGCAACTACTTGAACTAAACTAAAGTTCTGATAAGGTGCACTCTAATATTTTTATTATTTATTTTTTTAAAATCAATATGAGACTATTCATATATATAAAAATAATTACATTTGGATACTTATAATCTAATAACTATAGAAGTTCAATAAGGGAGAAGAAACAACTAACCTAACAAATCAGTCAATCTAAGAAAAAGCTTTATAATATAAGAAAGAAATTATCAATTCTTGCATTAAGTAAGAATTGACTTTTGATCTCTTAATTAGAAGAATACAAAATGGCCAACCTCTTAACATTAAGTGAGAGGGCAATTTACACGCAAATTGGGCCGAACTGGGTATTGGGCCTTAGGGCCGAAATCGAGAGGGCCGAGTGCAAGGTCCATGTAGGATACTCCGGTTTGGAGAAGTAACTTGGAAGATAGACCGGTCATACTCCGGTTTCGGGAGGACTGAGCTCTACTCCGGTTCAGTGAAGTAGTATGGAGGTTTCGGCCTTCGATGGTTACTTCGGTTGTAGCATGTGAGTAACCGAAGTAGCTACGGTTCTAAAGGTAGCTCGGTTTTACTTTCCTTATGTCCAGCTCGGTCTCAGTATGGGAAAGCCGAGGTAATGGAGAGTAAAGTAAGGGCCGAATTGATAGTTACTTCGGTCCTGAAAGTAGTCCGGCCATAGGAAGAACCATCTCACTTGGTTTAAGCAGTGAGGGGGGTGTTGGAGGATAGGCATTATCTTCCAGGAGGAGTAATCCTAGAAGGACTCTACGTAAGGAGGAGTAATCCTAGAAGGACTCTGCATGGGGAGATAAGAGTCCTACCAGGATTGTGCCACGCAAAACCTATATAAGCTCACCAATATCACCTTTGGAGAGGTAATGCAACTTTACTCCCTGAATTCATAGAGCTTTTGTCTATTTGTCAAGCTTTCTGACTTAGGCATCGGAGAGGTTTCCGGCACACACTCGCCGGCTAGCTCACGTGTGTATTTTCAGGTGGTTGAACGACGTCGTACGGAGGAGCGCAGACTTGGTCAACAGGATTATACGAGAAGGTGTATTTCTTTCCCGTACAATTGGCGCCGTCTGTGGGAAATCAGACAAGAACAACCTCTTGGTCAAGCTTTTTCTCCTAAAAAAATCAATGGCGAACAACGAAGAATTACCTCAGTCCGCCGTCGACGGACTAACTCCAGAAGGGGGTGCAAGGCGCGAAGGCCTACCCGTGGTCACTCCCATGGCGAACCTGGAATCACACAGACAAAATTCCAGGAGAGATGCGAGGGGACGAAGGCGGAATAACAGCCCTCATCCCTCTCGTTCGCAAAGCCCAGAAAGACAAAGACGCAGAGTTGATCCTCAAACTTTGGAAGACCGCGTCAGAGAACAAGACGAGTTGATCCGTCGGATGGCGGCAGACATGGAATCTCTGAAACGTCAGGTGAAAGGAAAAGAAGTGGCGACAGGAGAGGGGCGCACGAACAAGACGCCCCCTCGCCACTCCGAAAGTCGTAGTAGGAATACTACACCCTCACAAGGGGAGAACAAGAGCCTCAGGACAGGCGACACGCAATCCAGATCTTCCAGAACTCGTCACTCCAGGTCTGAGAGGGCGAGGTCTGAAAGGTCACACACCGGGGGAAGCACATACTGGCCCTCGCATACGCACCAGACAAGGTCCAGGCAGACAGAGCTGCCCAGATCGTCCGACCTACGGACCGTGCTAGAAGAGAAAGCACGGTGGAAGGAGGACGCTAGAGCGCGCGATCCACACAGAGTTTCTGCCTTACAGCGGTTGGCTCCTCGAACGCATGGAAGCGTCGAGGTTGGAATGCCCATACCGCGCCCGGCCTACGAACCAGCGGACAAGGCATTGGCGAGGCTGCAGACCTCACCATTCGTCCCAGCAATAGAGAACGCGCCCCTACCGTCAGGCTTCCTACAGCCCAAATTCACAACATATGAGGGGAAGACGGACCCTTACTCACACTTAAGCCACTTTCGCCAGGTCATGGCTGTATACCGGCGGAATGAGGCCTTGATGTGCATCCTATTCCCCTCAAGCCTAGGTGACCTAGGCTTGACTTGGTTTGAGAAGCTTCCAGAGGGCAGCATAGCCTCCTGGGCGCAACTGGCGGAAGCGTTTGTAACGCGATTCAGAACAAACACGAAAACCCCAGTGGAGATTGACCAGTTACTCTCCATCGACATGGGTGATAAGGAGACCTTGAGGTCATATAACAGTCGCTACTGGGAGACATTCAACCAAATTGGGGACTGCCCAACCAATCTCGCCATTGCGCAATATAAAAGAGGCCTCCCAGTTGGGAACAGACTTAGGGATTCTATCACCATGACGCCACCCCTCACCATGGAGGCCCTGATGGAGAGAGTGCACCAGCACATCAGGGTGGAAGAAGATGGCGCTCGTGCCAAAGCAAAATCTGGCACGGTCGCAGCACCAGAAAAGAAGGCCTCAGCAAAGGTCAACACAGTAGACCGTCCGAACAGAAACGGACGTGGCAAAAGAGACAACGGAGAGGACCAAGATAAAAGATGGCTAAGAGTCCGCACTGCCATCACCACGGTCTTCAAGAAACCAATCTATCGCATACTTAGCGAAATTCGAGACGAGCCTTTCGTCAAGTGGCCAGCTAAGTTAGGCGAAGCCCAGAAGGACTACGATGACAGATCGAGGTGCACCTTCCATAAAGAAAAGGGGCACCGCACTGAGAACTGCACACCATTGAGGCAGCATCTGGAAGAGTTAGTGGCGGCGGGCCACCTGGACAAATACATAGAAGGAGGGGCACGGCCAGCCCCCCAGAACCTGAATATGCCCAATGGACTGCCAAACGACGCTCCACCTCAAGGCGTCATCAACGTAATACATGGAGTCTTTGAACCTGAGCGCGTATGCGAGCTCAGAGGTTCAATCAAAAAGGCTGAGCACTTCCGAGAGGTACTAAGTGTCCAACCAGTCGCCAAAAAGGGGAAGATAGAGGCCACAAATGTCATGTCCTTCTCAGATAAAGACTTGGCAAGAATTTATTGCCCTCACAACGATGCCTTGGTCGTCACTCTTCGAGTCAAGGATTTTGACGTCAAGCGGATTCTGATCGACCAAGGTAGTTCCTGTGAAATCATGTATTATGAAACCTTCAAGCAACTAAAGTTACAGGATAAAGACTTGGCGCCTGCCGTATCTCCCCTTATCGGATTCAACTCCATGCCAGAATGGCCCGTCGGCAAAATTATCCTCCCAGTCAGAGCAGGGAGCGTGACGAAACAGGTGGAGTTTTGGGTGATAAAGGTTCCCTCCACCTACAACGTTATCTTGGGCAGAACATGGCTGCATGCCATGCGCTCGGTGGCATCCTCCTACCACCAAGTGATGCGATTTCCCAACGACACAGGAATAATTGAAGAAGTATATGGAGACCAGATTATGTCCAAACAATGCTTCGTCACAACGAATGACAGCCGCGCTGCCAAAGGATATGTTCATTCGGTTGAAGAACCTGAGAGCAATGAGCTGTTCGCAGAGGTTGGGAAAGCGGCTGATCAGAAAGCGGTGGAGGACTTGGTGGAAGTAAGAATCGACGAAAAGAACCCGGATAAGTTCTTCTTGCTTGGTTCGTCATTATCCAGCGCTGAGAGGTTGGAGGTTATGGAATTCTTGACCTCCAACATCGAAGTGTTTGCCTGGACGCCGTACGACATGCCAGGCATTGATCCAAACCTCATCTGCCACCAACTCAATGTCCACCCATCGGCCAGACCAGTCATTCAACGCACGCGAAGATCAGCACTCCACCACGCCGAGATAGTGGCAGAAGAAGTGGGTAACCTACTGGAGGCAGGAGCAATCAGAGAGGTACATTACCCCAAGTGGATCTCCAAACCGTCGTGGTGCCAAAGAAGAATGGCAAGTGGCGTCTGCGTCGACTACAAGACGGTCAACAAAGCATGTCCGAAGGATAGTTTCCCCCTACCAAGGATAGACCAATTGGTGGACCTAACAGCTGGGCACAGCAGGCTTAGCTTCCTAGACGCATATAGAGGCTACCATCAGATAGCCATGCACGAACCTGATCAGGAAGTAACATCCTTCACCACTCCAAGAGGACTATACTGCTACAAGGTCATGCCCTTTGGCCTAAAGAACGCAGGGGCGACATTCCAGAGAATGGTCACAAAGATGTTCGAGCCATTGTTAGGCAGAACAATGTAGGCTTACATCGACGACATGGTGGTCAAAAGCAAGGATGCGGATGACCATCTAAAGGACCTAGATGAGATGTTCCAGATCCTGAAGAAACACAAGCTGCGCCTTAACGCTTCTAAGTGCGCATTCGGTGTGGGGTCTGGCAAATTCCTGGGTTTCCTGGTGACCAACAGGGGTATTGAGGCAGACCCCTCCCAAATCAAAGCAATTCAGGAGCTAGAAAGGCCTAACTCAGTGAAAGAAGTGCAGCATCTCACCGACATGGCAGCAGCGCTTAACCGATTCATCAGCCGGTCCTCAGACAGATTGCGTCCATTCTTCCAGTCATTAAAAGCCAAGTTTGAGTGGGACGAAGAATGCGACCAAGCTCTGGAGAGCTTGAAGGAATACATGTCTTCTCCACCCCTACTTGTCACTCCCATACTTGGAGAGGAACTCTTCCTCTACTTGGCAGTCTCTCAGCACGCGGTAAGTGCAGTGTTGGTCTGAGCAGAAGGAATCCAACACCTTCCAATCTTCTATGTCAGCAAGACATTGTTAGGTGCCGAAACGAGGTATTTGCCACTGGAGAAACTGGCCTTGGCCTTGATGATGGCCTCAAGGAAGTTGTCGCACTACTTTCACGCCCACACCATTGTCGTCCTCACAGCTTTTCCACTAAAAGCTTTGTTTGAGAGGGCGAACTTTTCTGGGCGAATTCTGAAGTGGGCAGTAGAATTGGGACAATATGACATCAAGTTCCAATCCAGAACCGCAGTGAAGGCCCAATCTTTGGCAGACTTCGTCGCTGAGTTCACTCCTGGAAGCCACCAAGTCTGCCCAATTGACCTGACTGACACAACCGAACTAGGGTTGGAGATTGACGCCGGAATAGCGCAACCCCTAGTACAGGTAACTCAGCCAGAGCCCAAGGCAGACCAGAGTAGAGAAGGCGAGGAGGAAGCAGACCTTACTACACCAAGTCAAAACTCACCAACACAACATCACCTGATCCCTCCAGACTTGGTCCCATCAGAGGACAAGGGGCAGACTGCAAATATGGGTCATGAAGAAAACTCCAGCGACAATCTAGACCCCACAACATCATCTGATCCCTCCACATGCTGGAAGTTGTTTGTAGGAGAGATGTGGAAGCTCTTTGTGGATGGAGCATCCAACCGACATGGAGCAGGACTTGGCATAGTCCTCATCTCTCCGACGGCCTAGTAGTGGAGCAAGCAATCAACCTTGGCTTCCCAGCATCAAATAATGAAGCGGAGTATGAAGCACTTCTAGCAGGTCTCAAGTCGGCATTCCACATGAAGGCCACCGAGCTAATGGTTTACAGCGACTCACAACTAGTGGTGAATCAAATATCTGGCGACTACGAGGCAAAGGATGACAGAATGGCCAAGTACCAGGAATTGGTCAGAACAGAGATAAAAAAGTTCGAAGTAGTGAGGATAGAACAGATCGGCAGAGAGGAAAACAGCAGAGCAGATGAACTCGCAGGCTTCGCATCAATGGCAGACACCTCCATTCCTCACCCACTACTGATCGACTATCTGCCTAGGCCAAGCATTGAGGACCCAGAAGCAGAAGAGGTATGTTGCGCAGAGTTAGGTCCTTCTTGGATGGATCCCATCATACTGTTCCTGAAAGACGGCACTCTACCAGAAGAAAAGAAAGAAGCCAACAGAATAAGGGCAAAGTCGCAACGATTCTGGCTCTCTCCATCCTTAGCATTATACAAGAAGTCGTTTTCAGGACCCTACTTAAAGTGTGTTCCCCAGCAAGGTGGAAGCGTTCCTGTTCGAAATACATGAAGGGGTATGTGGCAGCCATCAAGGAGGAAGATCTTGGCATACCGAGCTATTTCACAAGGATACTGGTGGCCATACATGCAAGCGGATTCAGAGAAATATGTTAAAAAATGCGAAAAGTGTCAGAAGTTTGCGCACCAAATACACCAACCTGCTAGAGAGCTACTACCATTGACTAGCCCATGGCCTTTCGCAATGTGGGGCTTAGACATAGTAGGTCCACTTCCAATAGCACCTGGCAACAGGAAATTCTTTCTTGCGGCAACAGACTACTTCACCAAGTGGGTGGAAGCAGAAGCTTTGGCGTCAATCAAGGAAAAAGATGTGAAGAAGTTTGTTTGGCAGAATATCATCACTCGATTTGGCATACCAAAGGCACTGATCTCAGACAACGGCACTCAATTCGATGGTAGGATTTTCAGAGGCTTTTGTGAAGAGTACAAGATAGAGTTCTACAATTCTACATCGGCATATCCCCAAGCAAATGGTCAAGCAGAGGCCTCAAACAAAGTCGTCTTAGACGGATTGAAGAAAAGGTTAGAAAGAGCAAAAGGCAAGTGGGCAGAAGAGCTCCCCCATGTCTTATGGGCTTACCGCACCACGCCTCGACGTTCGACTGGAGAAACACCATTCTCCTTAGCTTACGGCATGGAGGCAGTCATCCCATTAGAAGTTGGCCTCCCCACAATTCGGAGCGAAAACTTTGATCCAGACCTAAATGGCGAAGCCATAGCATTAGAACTTGACCTTGCGGAAGAAAGAAGAGACAGAGCATTAGTTCACATCGCCTCCTACCAACAAGAGTTGTCCAGAAAGTATAACAAAACAGTGCATCCAAGGCAATTCAAGATCGGAGATTGGGTACTGCGCAAAGTGATGAGCAATACCTTAGTTCCAGGAGATGGCAAGCTAGGACCTAACTGGGAAGGACCTTACAAAGTGGTCGGGTTAGCAAGCAAAGGGGCATACCACTTGGAAGATGAGGACGGCAAAGCAATTCCCAGGCCGTGGAACACAGCAAATCTCAAGTTATTTTATTTTTAGCTTTTTTCCTTTTACGTATATGTAATTGCTTACCTTCTCAATACAACAATCCAATTCTTTTTCAGCATATTTGTTTTTAATAGAAAGTAACTTTTGTAAGTTAGTAGCATCGCAAACATAGTTGGCCGGATTAAACCAACTATAACCCCTCCTAAGCCCAGGATAAGGATCCAGGCTGCAGGACGTTTGGTCGGAATAACCAAACACTATGTTCTAGGTTGGCTGGAAAAACCAACACTCTGTACTCTTCAGCCGAAGTATGGGTATGGCTGAAGAGTGGTTGGCTGGATTAAACCAACACTCTGTACTCTCCAGCCGAAGTATGGATATGGCTGAAGAGTGGTTGGCTGGATTAAACCAACACTTTGTACTCTCCAGCCGAAGTAAGGTATATCGGCTGAAGAGTGGTTGGCTGGATTAAACCAACACTTTGTACTCTCCAGCCGAAGTAAGCTATATCGGCTGAAGAGTGGTTGGCTGGATTAAACCAACACTTTGTACTCTTCAGCCGAAGTAAGCTATATCGGCTGAAGAGTGGTTGGCTGGATTAAACCAACACTCTGTACTCTCCAGCCGAAGTATGGATATGGCTGAAGAGTGGTTGGCTGGATTAAACCAACACTTTGTACTCTCCAGCCGAAGTAAGGTATATCGGCTGAAGAGTGGTTGGCTGGATTAAACCAACACTTTGTACTCTCCAGCCGAAGTAAGGTATATCGGCTGAAGAGTGGTTGGCTGGATTAAACCAACACTTTGTACTCTCCAGCCGAAGTAAGCTATATCGGCTGAAGAGTGGTTGGCTGGATTAAACCAACACTTTGGACTCTCCAGCCGAAGTAAGCTATATCGGCTGAAGAGTGGTTGGCTGGATTAAACCAACACTTTGTACTCTTCAGCCGAAGTAAGCTATATCGGCTGAAGAGTGGTTGGCTGGATTAAACCAACACTTTGTACTCTTCAGCCGAAGTAAGCTATATCGGCTGAAGAGTGGTTGGCTGGAAAAACCAACACTTTGTACTCTCCAGCCGAAGTAAGGTATATCGGCTGAAGAGTGGTTGGTTGGATTAAACCAACACTTTGTACTCTTCAGCCGAAGTAAGCTATATCGGCTGAAGAGTGGTTGGCTGGATTAAACCAACACTTTGTACTCTTCAGCCGAAGTAAGCTATACCGGCTGAAGAGTGGTTGGCTAGTGAGTTAGATAGCTAGTCGAGATGAATGTTGTACAAATAAGTTCATGGAAAAATTCATTACAAGTACAGGCATACATACACAACCGGAATGAAAGTAAAAGATTTTTTCATTTAAATCAAAAGTGTTGACAAGTAGTGGTCGGAGCCCGGTTACAGGTTCGAAAAAAAAAAAAAAGTACGAGAAACAGTCATCCTAGGAGTGCATCAAGTTCGGCATCAAATTCCGCATCAGCAGTTGCCTGGAGGCCGATTTGAGGAAGGAGCTCGGTTTGGACCGTGGTATCAGTTGGCAAAACAGAGGTAGCCGGTATCTCGCCAGATAAATCCACTGTTGGCTCCAACCGAGCTTCCTGATCGCTTTGTTGTCCGGTGGTAACCGGGGTCAGAGAAGGCTCCCCCTCATCATCACCATCATCATCATCATCGTCATCGTCTTCTTCGTCACCAGACCCTTCTAAGAATGCTTTTTGGAGATCGTCTGCATATTGTTTGAGCGAAGCCGGAATAGAGTACGGTGGAGCGTTGTAAGCATCGGTGTCAGGAGTACAACCGAGCTTCTCCACCGCACTCCGCCAACCGCACTTGAAGAAGAGATCTTTCGCCGCGCCACATTGAAGCATGTATGCGTCTTCAGCCTCCTTGAAGCCTTGCTTTTTGGCCTTTTTCACTCCGGTCTTCAGTTGGTCTATTTCGGCGTTTTTCTTTGTTTCTAGCTGAGCCATCTCCCACAGATAGTGGTCTTTCACTTCGGTCATGGCCTTTTGTTTATCACTTTCAGCCGAGGTTACCAGTCCGGTGAGACGCGATACCTCGGCCTCCAGCTCGGCCGCCCTGTTCTGAGCTCGTGTTAGCTCGGCAGTTTTGGCTTCGGCCTCTTTCATGGCCTGCCTTGTGGCTCTGCGAAGTTCCATCACCTGCCGGTGTGCAATCGTGGTTTTCTGAAGAGCCTGCAAAAGTATGATGAGTTTTTTGTTAACCGAGCTGGAAGTTGGACAAATTCTGAAGACAAACAGAGGACAGTGTTACTTACCATAATCATGGACTTCGAAGCCGACCGAAGTGATTTCACCTCGGTGTTGAGCCGCTTCCGATGGTGCTCCATGTCTTTTGGAAGGCAGACACCTCTGGCCAGGTTGAGGGCCAGAAGGTGATCCTTCTCTGCGACAACGGAGTCACCTTCGTTGATAGCTCGGTCGTTGAAGACTAGGGGGGGAGCCCACTGGGGGGTTTCAGACCGGTTTGATGACTCCGGCTGGGGGTTCGGTTGGGTGACTACTGGTGGGCTTGGTGGCAGTGTGTTCTCTTCCTCATCAACAAGTTCTGGCCCGGTTTGGCTAGTCCGGGCACGCTTGTTTCGGCGAGAGGCGGAAGGCTGCTGGGATGGAAGAGCCACCACGGCTTCGGTTGATTGGCCGGTTTGTGGTACCTCGGCTGGATTTGTTTCGGTGAGCATGGCCCTCAGTCTGCTTTTCTTCGCCATCTCTTGTTCAGCAGTTAGTCGCACAAGGACGATCTCGGGCAAGGTTGGGTCCGGTTCTGGATCGTCCTCAAGAAGGAAGTCGGTCACCTTGCCTTTACGGCGACCGGAGTATCTGTAGGTTGGTTGGAATTTTAGGAGTTTCTCCCAAGATCTCTCCTTGACCCGGAGTGCGGCCCGGAGTACTGGGAGGCTGGGATAGTTGTAGTTGTAGATGAGGTGAGACTTGTCTGCAAAAGAAAAGAGAGCAAGTGTTAGTCCGGTTCAGAAAAAAAAAAAAAAATCGAAATATAAAAGTAAAGGCGGAATAGAAACCGAAGTATGTATACCAGGTTCCCCCTTCTTGTAATTTATTCTTTGACCTGGGATGCGGGCTTCGAGGTCTTCGAAATTCCCAGATACCCAGAAGAAGTCGTCATCATTTACGTCTTTATCCGGTGTGTGCTTTATTATCTTTTCTCTACCTCGGCGCACTCTCAAATAGTAGCACCAGCCTTGGTTTTTGGATCCTATTGAGTACTGATGTAGTATCTCGGCCAGACCTAGGTTCAGACCGGTTTGTTGGTTCAGAGCATCTATGCCCATTATTATTCGGTAGGTGTTGGTGGAAAGTTGAGTTGGGCAAAGTCTAGTCTGCCTAAGAAATTCACATATAAGGGGCTGAACTGGGAATCTGAGTCCGGTCTCGATTATTGACTGGAGGGTGAATGGCACGAAGCCTTCTTCATCCCAGGGGTCTACTCCTTTTTCGGCTAAGGTAAGGTTTACATCGGCTGGAATGTTGAAATCCTTACGGAATTCGGCCAGGCCTCCTGGGGTGTCTACTAAAAATCTGTACTTCCCCATTATTCTATAACTTATGAATAACTTATTGCGGTTGAGTAAGTGTGCTCAGTAGCTCGGCTGAGCACAATGAAGTGCTTGGCGACCTAAGTCTGCAAGGTGGAAAACAAGGTGTTAAGCACAGATTGAGACCGTGCTACAAAAAACAGAGCAAGAAAAGACGAGTCCTACTTCGGCTACGCAGTATACTACGGGATCTACTTCGGTTTTGTTGAGGTGCTTATTATCTCGGTTTGCAAAGGATCATGTTATCTCGGTTTGACGGGGCATTGGGTTGGCTCGGTTTTACTATTTGGTTTCGATGTTCTGGCTGAACGTCAAGGGGCAGCTTTCTGAGTTCGGCTTGGGAACCCAGAATGCTGGCTTGGCCCCTGAAGTTTTAGCTCGGTCATGTGCTCATAAGTGGCTAGTTCGGAGGATTTCCATTTCGGTTATTGTGGATCGGTTGATGGCCTTATGAAACTACTGTGGTATGTTCTAAGTTCTAGTTCGGTTTCAGTCTGCCTAGATTTTTGTATAGCAAGAACAGTTTTCTAGTTCGGTTGAAGCATGTACAAAGATCAAAGAGGTGTTCTACTGAGCTAAATCAGTATGTTCAAAGTGTTCTTGTGAAGTTCTACAGAAAATACAGATATGGTGGAAGAAAAACAAAGTGTTTTGTAGCAACACGTGGCATGAACAACTATGGACTAAAATGAAAACCAAAAAACAGAGGAAACAAGAATGGATTCATGTGCTTACCAGGTAGGAAGAAAGAAACTGGAGGTGAGAGCAACCAGCAGTAATGAAGATCACGAACTCAGAAAGCTCAGAGGTTGGAGGACTCGAAGAGAGTGAGAGGGAAATGAATAGTTGGGTGAATGATTTGAAAAGTGAAAGGGTTTGTTTTGTGTAAAGCAGAAGGAGGGAAAAAACGCGGGACTGTTCAAAAATTGCGAAGTACGAGGGCGGCGCAACAGCTGTGAATGGCCAATAGGGGCTTGCCACGTGTCCTTGGGAGAAGAAACGCTTCAGTTGCTGTGACTGAAGAGACGTTTTGACCGGACGCGCTTAGCTCGGCTTAAGCTTAGCTCGGCTAGAGAAGCTAAAAAGGGTTTCAGCTCGGCCGGAGTAACCAAAGGATTGTAGTTCGGCTGGATAAGCTAAAACTCTAGTTCGGTTCGTAGGCATGTAATCCCAATCATGCTTTGCAGATGGAATTAAGGGGCAATTGAGAGGGCAATTTACACGCAAATTGGGCCGAACTGGGTATTGGGCCTTAGGGCCGAAATCGAGAGGGCCGAGTGCAAGGTCCATGTAGGATACTCCGGTTTGGAGAAGTAACTTGGAAGATAGACCGGTCATACTCCGGTTTCGGGAGGACTGAGCTCTACTCCGGTTCAGTGAAGTAGTATGGAGGTTTCGGCCTTCGATGGTTACTTCGGTTGTAGCATGTGAGTAACCGAAGTAGCTACGGTTCTAAAGGTAGCTCGGTTTTACTTCCCTTATGTCCAGCTCGGTCTCAGTATGGGAAAGCCGAGGTAATGGAGAGTAAAGTAAGGGCCGAATTGATAGTTACTTCGGTCCTGAAAGTAGTCCGGCCATAGGAAGAACCATCTCACTTGGTTTAAGCAGTGAGGGGGGTGTTGGAGGATAGGCATTATCTTCCAGGAGGAGTAATCCTAGAAGGACTCTACGTAAGGAGGAGTAATCCTAGAAGGACTCTGCATGGGGAGATAAGAGTCCTACCAGGATTGTGCCACGCAAAACCTATATAAGCTCACCAATATCACCTTTGGAGAGATAATGCAACTTTACTCCCTGAATTCATAGAGCTTTTGTCTATTTGTCAAGCTTTCTGACTTAGGCATCGGAGAGGTTTCCGGCACACACCCGCCGGCTAGCTCACGTGTGTATTTTCAGGTGGTTGAACGACGTCGTACGGAGGAGCGCAGACTTGGTCAACAGGATTATACGAGAAGGTGTATTTCTTTCCCGTACATTAAGTAAAAAAGACAATCAAACACAAAGGAGAGTAATGCAGTCGAGAGCACTTGGATTGAGAGTGGCAAAGGCAAGCAAATCTTGGTTGCTCTGAAACAAGCCATGTCTTGTTCAATCAAACACACCCAAACTTCTATTCTCTCCTCATCTCTTGCTTCACTCAACACAGAAACATTAGGGACTCCCACACTTCCAATGGTTGCCCAAGTTGGCTTTCCCCACCCAAAATCAGCCTCATACCATGGCATTCTACACCAACTATATAGTATGAGCATACACATCCACTTCTTCACTTCCTCTCATGCCCATCATCTCCACCTGCTCCTTTCCCAACTCCATTATTGAACTGCAAATCTCCGGCCCGGTTGCTGCACAATTCTTCCCCAATTCTAGCTTCCCTTCCCTTATCCTGCCCACCAATCTTGCTAACTCCATTTCAATCTCATCATCTAGGTTCACTACTAGTGGGTGTCCTACATGTCCGAAGCACCACTCGGGCAATGGTGGTACGAGGCGTGCTCGTTTGTTTGCCGACAAGACCAATGCAGATGGCCTTGGCCTTGTTGGTGATCTTGATCTTGAAGCCGCCACCGCGAATTTCCAAATGAGGGCGGAAACAGCCTGGACACGGGTGGGCTGTGGCACGGTGGTGCTGGCGGCTTTTACCTTGAGTGCATTGAGCTTGGCGGCACTGATCTGTGGTGGTGGCAGCTGGTAAAATGTGTGGTGGCAAGGTTTGGAAGTCATCTCTTGCTGGGAAAATAGAGGCTATACCAAAATCTAGAACAATCACTGCATCGAATAAGGCTGCATCAGCCACTCTGTGGTTAGTATACAGCCACAAGGTCATTCCTCCGCGTTCCAAAAAGGTAGCCTGGATGAGTAACAGAGGTCCTCCCAAACCCGGTTTCATAAATTTGGTTGGAAGGAAATGGTGGAGTAGTTCACTTTTTGGTTGTTCAAGAATGCAGGAGATTGAACAGTTGACTCGAGGTTCAAAATAATCAGCACATCGTTGCAATCAAAGGAGAGATGATCTTTGATTCTTCCGGCTAGAGGGTAGAAGCGAGTTAAGGTTTCGGAAAGGGAGTTCTTTAAGAGTTGGGATCTTTTTGAGGCCGCTTCATCATCACTCTTCTTGTCACCACCACCATCGCCAAGTGGCGTATATATTGGAGGCATAAGTTGATCTAGAAGAAAGAGCTTGAAACTTCTAAGGTGATGGAGAGTTAGAGAAGACGGCTTGATAGTTTCTTTAGTGATTACCTCCATCTCCATTGTTGTTGCCATCCGAAAACTTAGTTTGTTGTCACTTGCAATGTGTGAAAAAAAAAACTCGATTAGTTTGGTTTTCATTTAATTATAGGGTCGGCAAGCCGTTGTTTATTGTGTTCATTAATAATCAAATAATTTTTTTTTTTTTTTGAAGTATGAATTTTAATGTATATTTTACATATTCTTATATACATTTTACATATTTCAATATAATTTTTATAAAAAATACAAAGGTAATTTTCCAATATCATGTATTACTCGTATGCATCTTTGCTTGTTGGAACTTCAAGAAATCATCATATGTTATCAATTGTTTTGCAGAATCATGTAAAGCTTTACTTTAAGTTGTTAGATTAATAGAAGTTTGAATCATCGAGTTAATTTTTTTATGAATAATATATACTGAGAGTTCTATAAGATAAATTGTTTAAACTATTTTAAAAAGAGACCTATAGTGAGTTCTATAAACTCCTGAACCCATTAAGGTGTAATCTAAAATAGCATTTATCGAGTAGACTTTCTGTTGAAGGTTTCAAAGTTTACAGTTTGATTTTCATAGCTAGTAAAAAATACTTGTTTAATGTGACATCTTAACAGGTCTTGAGGACAAGTACATACATAGTACCCAACAACAAAAAGATCAAAGAATCATTAAAGAAATCAAAATATAAGCATATATCAACTTCTAGATTCCATATGCCCTTGTTTGGAAAGTTAGTTATTTTAGTTAGCTGTTTGACTTTTTGATTGTTTTAACTTAGCTAAAATAGTTGTATTTGCGAAGTTTTTTTTTTTTTTTTTGATGGTTATGAGAAAAAAAAAAGTAAAATGATTATGAAATAGATGTGACATTTTATCTTATTAATTATTTTAATTTATTTTATCTTTTAGTAGACTATTGTAACCAACCCTCTTCTCGAACAAATCTTTTATCATTCGCTACAAATACATGATATAGACATCAACCAACATTGCTAATAAACAATTAAGCATCCAAGGATCAAGCTGTGTAGATAAATCCATTACAATACAGCTCATCTTGAAACCATCCAATGCCCAACAGGACTATGTCCAAAAATCTGACAAAAATTTCACTGCATTAAAAAAGATGATGCTTAATCGCAACAAGAGGAGATCTTCTATACCCTCAATCTCCCCTGTATTCATGTCTCAAAACTCTTTCCCACCATATGATTGGAGAGTTTGATCGTGTGGTAGATAGGGTGTTTGGAACAGGAAATAAGTTCTTTATTGAACCCAATAAAGTAAAACAAAATAAAATAAATTCTAAGACAGCCACTGATTCTATTGCAACATAAACAAAGGAGTTGTAGATATAAACTCATAAGAGAAGGTTTTATTGATGGTTTTTGTGCAGAATAGATGAGCGTTATGCACAATTGTACTAGCACAATGATTGACAAGCCAATAATGTCAGAAGAATTACAGGTACATAACAGGACACAGCAAAAATTACAAGAAATGGAACTGAACAGCAAAAAAACGAGAGTGTGTAGCAAGAACTCAACACTAGTTAGACGGTATAATGAGGGTTAACATCAATGTCTAATCCTCTTAGCTTAGCAAATGACTCAACCTTGCCTTTTAATGTGTGAAGCTCCCTTAACCTGCAAAAGCATGAAAACAAAATTTTAATTGTGCTTTGTTGATGCGTAGGTATGTGCACAACATTAGCAAAATAGAACAGTACAGTCCACCATGAATTCATAGACAACACTTGTTCTACAATTTCAGAAACTAAAAAAAAAAAAGAAGTTTGATTAAAGCATTAATGAGTTACTGTATTTTCTGGTTCAAATAATTAACGATCCTCCTTACTATAGGCATATTTAAGGAAGGGATGGACACCAAAAGAGGAGGGGTAATTATTTAATAGTCTTGGAGTATCATGTGACATTGTCTATATAGTGCCCTCAAACAATGAGATAGCAAAAAACTTTACAGGTGGGACAATGTTCACCCACCTTTATTAAGTAGTTGGGAGTCAAAGCATAACCTATCTAGGCTATGTTTGGGATAATCTTTTTTGGCTATTTTAGTCACAAAAAGACAAAATAGACTAAAAAGCCAATAAGACAAAATGTCACATCCAAACCATAATCATTTTATTTTTTCTCTCACAAAAGTCAAAAAAGTCAAAAAGCCCATCTCAAACGAGGCTTTTTAGTCCCAAACTAAAATAGCTAAAAAATCAAAAAGCCAAAAAGCCAATCTACATCCCAAACAAAGGCCTAATGTGTATTGTGATTTTTTAGTTATAGAAACAAAATGTAGGCAATGCTACATGGCGCCCCGAGAATAACCAAACCAAACAAAGCCTTAAGTCCCATCAAATGAGATCGGTTATATGAATCCTTATTCTCTACTCGACTCTATCAAAAGCCATTTGGTTAGTTAAATTAAGGAGATTTATATCTCTATTTACTACACTAGCCCATGTCAATCTAAGTCTGCCCTTTCCCTAGCATTTTCCCCTACTGTCACTGTATCGCATCTCTTCACTACTACCTCTGTTGGTTTCTGTTGTATATAACTAAATTATCTCAATCTATTCTCTCTCAGCTTATCTTCTATCGGTACTACTCTTACCCATTCACGAATATACTCATTCCTTTCTAGTCTTTGCCACACATCCACCTTAACATTCTCATCTTAACAACATGCATATAAATTACATGTTGTTTCTTAATTGCCCAACATTCTGTCCCATACAACATTGCCGGTCTAATAGCCGTTCTATGGAATTTTCCTTTTAATCTAGTGGGTACTCGTTTATTGCACAGTACTCTAGACGCACTCCTCCACTTAAGCCACTCCGCTTTAATTCTATGGACCACATCTGCTCCAACCTCCCTAGCCATTATGATGATCGATCCTAAACAATGAAAAAATTCACTCTTAAGTAATTCTTGGTTCTCAAATAATTTTCTAAAGGGGAGGAAGGGGCAGGCACCCGGGGGCAATCACCCCCAAAAGTTTCAAAAACCCCTCTTATTATTCTTATTATTGTAGTGTTAGATAAGAAATTTTTACTTATATAGGTTAGCCCCCTTAATTTTTAAAAAATATTTTTTTTTTATATTTTCATTTTTTGAAAATTTAGTACCTGCCTTGAAGATTTTTTATAAGAAGTTTTAGAGATTTTACTTGGAAAATTTAATACCCACCCTTAAGTAGGATTTAGTGTACAGATTTTTTGGTTGCATATACATTCAGCCTGCTAAGATTAGAATCTTGCGTCCATCCCTAATTTAAGGCATGCGGAAACATGTACATAACAAAAAGATGTTGTAGTACTTCATATTGCCCTAAGAAGTTTTGGCTAATTCCTCTCATTGTTCTTTTTGTGATGGTTTTGGGCATGTGATCTGCTCACTTCTGCATTCAATCTCTAAGGATTTAATCCATGATTTTTTTTATGAAAATGTTGTCAACTCAGGTCAATGGAGCAGAAGTAACATTTGTATATTGTGAACATCATAGTAGAATCTCAAGGAAAGAGACTAACCTTGCAATTTCTGCACGCCTTTTAGCTTCTTCAGCCATGATACTAATGTCCCTGAAAGTGTGTCGTTCAGCAACTGACTTTGTTTCCATCGACTGAAGGCCATGAAGTGTCCGCTGTTCAGCTGCCCATGCAGCCTCACGTGCTTCCCTCCCAAAGTCCTTCTGGGTGGTGAAAGCCGTCTAGTAAAATAAAACCCACAAAATGGAAAATTTAATATTTCATTATGAATAATTGAAAATTTAGAAGTACCATAGGAACCTAGCAAATCACACAACATATCAATATTATTTATAAAATATACTGGTTTCACTCACTTTTTTGTTTAGTAGAAGATTCCAGGCTTTCCCACTGAGTGCATAACGGACACCGAATTTGATAGGATCAAGAAGTATGTATGTTACAATGTTGAACAACCAAATGACACCTGTCCAACGCCAGCCAATCGCTGTAATCCCAGCAAAACCCCATGTTGCCTTGGCAGATACTAAAGTTGCAACCTGCAAAGGTAAAGCATGATCACTTCAAAACTGAGAGAAAGGGAGAGTTTTGCAACAAAAAGAAACATGGGGGAAACAAATCCTTCAAGAATAAAAACATTTCAGAAAATAGCATAAAACGAAAATGTTGCACATTATATAGAAGTTTATTTGAGAATAAATATGTAGAGCTGCAAAATTAAGAAACTATTTGATATGGAAAATGTAGATGAGAAACCACTAAAGGCAGTTATTCATATGACTTCAAGAAAGAAAATTCTCTTCTTTACAAAATTCTTATCTCAAAAAATAACAATCTCTTGTACGACCAGAGTTCTGAAAACAAGGGAATTTGATTAAACATGAGAAAAAGCAGCCGCATCAAATTAGTGAGTTTTGAGAAAGGAACTTTTCCTGAAGGGTATCAATCAAACTTAAAGAAAAGAGCTTCTTTAAAATTATTACGCTCTTCATGGGATTAATTTTATCTTTCAATGCTAATGGCTTTGTTAGCCTGCTCTGAACAACAATTTGTGCATGTAGGACAGGGAAAAAAAATTCCGGGGACTTCGACAAAATAAAAGCAAATACCAGCGAAAGGAAGTTTTTAACTTGATATCAACTTTAACAGGCCTATAAATCTTAAGAGAAGTGTTACGTGTCACTGTTTTGTATCATTGTTTACGTGGACTTCTGATTAGTTTCTTTGTCTGGAAATAATTATTAAGGAAATAATGAAGGCGAACAATATCTTGCCATGTATCCCAATATATGGTGAAAAAAACAGGTGATATACAGTAGTCCTCAAATCTAAAATGAAAAAAATAATAATAAAAATAAAGAAATTGTAGATATGCCAATTGTCACGATATCTATTTTGAAACAAACACAAACTTACAGCAGTTCTCAACCTACTTACCAGTTGAGCAATGATGAAGGCAAGAACAAGAAGACCACCAGGTCTTTCAGTGAAGGACCATCCCCTAGCACGTGTCACAAATATTAAGGCCTGACTGATGGTGCTAACTTGAAGGTACACGGCAGATGCTAGCTTTCCATTATATTTAGAATCTCTTAAATCTGATACATGGAAATGTTTCTGAGGAAGAAAAAAAAAAAGAAAAGAATTAGAGGAAATATTTATGACTGCTTTATTTAATTCTCACTTCAGAAACAATAAAAATTGAAAAATGAAACTCAAAAGGTAATGAAAAAAAGAGGTGTATTTACCACAAAGAAACTGGTTTTATAAGTTGTATGAAAAAATAGAACAGTCATAAGGGCGAGATAACTGCCTAAGACAATCCCAGTTGCAAAAATTTCACTGAGCTTCCAACTGTCAGGAAGTGGAGATGGCTTCACCCTGTCTTTGGATATTGTCATGATGGTACCTGGAAACAAGTAATTTCAGTCAGAGATCAAAATAAGAAAGCAGAGGCGCAAACGAAAAACAAAAGGTTGTGTTTTTGTTTCCTGTTTTCTACTTTGATTTTCCATTTTTTTGGGAAACTAGAAATGAAAACTTGTTTGATATATTATTTTCATTTTCAAAGAAATGGAACTGATTTCAAAATTTTTGGAAACAAAAAAAAAAAGGTGTTTTGACTTGTTTTCCAAACAAGTTATCACTCTTTCTTCTCTGCCCCACCACCGAGACATCCAGCCAACCATTGGCAAGCTCCGCCGGTCACCAAATCTGTCGATCCTAGACTCTTAGTCACCACCTCCGACAACTCATCATACATGTTTCTCTATTTTTGTTCTCATTTTTCAAAACATTTTTGTATACCAAACAAGTTTTCTAAAAACAAAAACAAAAACTTGTTTCCAGTTTTTTGTAAACAGGAAACTGACAATGTTAACAAATGTAAGCTAAAGATATGACTCGGAACAGTTGTGTTAACCATGGGAGAGAAGAGAATGGAACTCAAGGCACAGTAGTGCTCACCATCATTAAGTATAGCAATCACAAGAACCATGAAAGGTGGGAAGTTGAACCTCCAAAAAGCAGACAGCAACAGAAAACCTAGCTGTTAGACAAATCCCAGTCACCAATTAGAGGTTTCTAGTGCAGTCAACACATTGTCAAGCTTTTCATATAGTTTAAATCCTAGAGAATACTGAGGGAAACTTACCACTATACGAATTGTGATAGACACGGCATATATCTGGAGAAACAGAGAACTTCAGCATTCGTATTCAAGAATTTGTATCCGAGAAACACATGTTTTGACTAAAAATTTTGCTTCCTCGAAGAATGCCAAAAAGAAAACAAAAATATCTTACTGTGTAGTTCTTCATTCTTTGAAAGATGGCACGGCTTGTTAAAACAGCACTAATAATTACACTCAACCCAGGCTCAGTCAGAACAATATCAGACGCACTTCGAGCAGCATCTGTTGCATCTGCCACGGCAATTCCTATGTCTGCTTTCTTTAATGCAGGTGCATCATTGACTCCATCACCTGTCATTCCACATATGTGTTCTCTACCTTGTAATATCTTCACAATCTCGTACTTGTGTTCTGAAGGAAAGTATCAAGTCAGAAATAGGGTAAACAAGAGAGTTCACAAATTTTCATGATCTTGCCAGCATTATTACCAGGAAAGACACCAGCAAAGCCATCAGCTTTCTCGATGAGTTCATCAATTGGTAGAGCCGCAACAGACTGGCCCTTGTGATCACCAAGTAAAGCTGATGAAGGGTACATGTTTGTACCCATTCCAAGCCGTCTCCCTGTCTCCTTAGCAATTGCCAGCTGGTCGCCTGAAAGATGATCCAATTGGGGTCATAATTATGGCCCTGTTGCGTGCAGCTTATGGAGCTGCTTATAGCTGCTGCTTCTTTTATTTTATTTTTTTGAAATCTTGTGCCAAGAGTGTTTGGTGCAACTTTTGCTTACAACTTTATGAGGTAGAAATAACTTATACAAGCTATAAAAAAAAACTAATTATTGGAAAGTATTCAATGGTAAAACCTTGGCCTAAAAACGTTGAGGTTATGGGTTCAAGTCTCGGGGCAACCACTTTGTGCACTATGCCAAAGGTTAGGTGTGTACCCAGTCTTTCCCCTCTCAAACACACATTAATGTGTACTATTTGGGCGTTGTTTTTTATTTTTTATTTTTATTTTTTTAGGGAATGGGGTGCTTTTAGCTTATGCTTTTAGATTATCAGCTTATAAGAAGCTGGCAATTTCAAAATTGTGACACAGTAACTGGAAATTTCATTTAAACTGGGATTGTGAATATGATTTAATGTGGATTTAGTACTAATGATATACAGCAAATTAATCACTTTCAAAGGTGAAAAAAAAAATTAACTAATCGCTTGCGATGCACACCTGTGATCATTTTAACACTCACTCCAAGATCTAGAGCTCTTCTAATAGTTTCAGCACTGTCATGGCGAGGTGGATCAAAGAGAGGGAGAAGACCAAGAAATTCCCATGGTCCACCGGGACTGTCTTTGGTACCAGCAGGTACTTCCTGTTAAACCAAATAAACCCTTCATTTGTAAAGGCAATGGAGTAACAGACTTGAGGAGAAACTAGCGAGTGACTAAAAGCTTAATTACCTGGCGAGCAACTGCAAGGGATCGAAGTCCACGTTCTGCAAATTTATCTATCACGGAGTGTACCCTTTTCTCAATTTCTGATTTGTTCCAGGCCAGATTGAGAATCTAGCAGTTACACATAAAAAGAAGTTCAAAGTTTTAGGATAAACTATAATCTAAAAGCATGTATACTTTAAATCAAGAGAAAATCCTATGTCAAACAGCATAGGGTTTTGGTTTGAATATAATCTAACTCTGAAACAAGAGCTGGACAAGAGTGTTTGACAACGGAAAATAGGACCACCGACCATGTTCTTAATTTTCTAGAAGTTCCTTGAAACTATCTTCTTAATTTGTCTCCTTATGTTAACTACATCTAATGAGTGAACAAACCAATATTGATGAGAATAACTGTGGATAAACTTCACTTTCGGAGAGGTAAAAATGATTCAAAAAAATTTGGACAGTTTGCTTGATTGGGCATCCCCACGAGTGCTACTATTGAAATATATATGATTTTAAGAAATAAATGGATGGCCACACCTACTATGGCTACACATATCGATATTCAGATAAGATTTACATAGTGAAGTGGTCAAAATGAAAGTACATCTCAAAGTATTAAAACTTCGTACCTGCTCCGGTGCACCTTTGCTTGCTCTGTGCATTTTCCCTGCACTATCTATGTATGTCAGTGCCGTCCTCTTATCAGTTGGATTGAAAGGAAGGAAATGAATTTCTGTAATCCCAATTCGTGCCTTAAAAAAGAGCCAACATAATTTGTAATCAATTTCACTATCATATTTTAACCATAAGAAAATCATCTCAATATTTTATGAGCTGCAAAGCTTGTTTAAATAGAACCTTCAATAATGCGTAATCAATAAAAATTGCAAGCGTACTCTACATATGATGTTCTCATCATCATACAAGAAAAACCCAATGAAGACTAAAGGTAGATTTTTGCTTGTGAACAAATGATGAGAAGAGAGCACAAGCTCGGCAAAATTAATAAGAACCAGTACCTCCTTAGGATCAGCCAACATTGAAACAATCGCTGCATCAATAGCATCTTGGTTCTCCAACCTTGAGGCTCTTGCAGCCATCAACACAACCATATCTCCGTCAACGCCTTTGGTGAAAACCTGTAGCAACATGAATGACTTCAATTTTTTTGGTGCTCACATCAACTTTCATTCTAAGAATGCTAAGGGCGATATAAGTCTAAATATATCATTGTTCTTCTACATTGCATGCAGCTCTTTCATCTAGTCTAAACAGAATCACATTTACCATATACTCAAAAATTCATTTTGCAATGTTTTTCCTAGTCACCAAGCTTGTATTCAAGGACAACTTTACCAGTAATTGCAGGAATTAGTTGTTTTTGAATTATTTTGTATAGACCTAAGTTGACATAGATGCACTAGTGAAAAAGAAATTAATTGATTTAAATTTTTTTTATTTATTTAATTGAGCTTATAGTCCTTAATAGAGCAAAATGGCAAACAAGATTTCATGTAGCCAACCCCACTTGATTGAGACACAAGGCTTAGTTTGGTTTGGTTTAAAAGTGTGTCTTGTTTAGACTTGTTGTTTGATGTGAAATAAAGGTGATGCTATGACCTTTAAAAACCATGTAGACCATAGTTTTAGTACACAATGCAAACTTTGTAATAACTAAACTGTGCCCTAGTTCCCATTAGCAAGGGTATCTATGAGAGTTTGTTGCAAAGTTAGCCAAGCAGATTAAAAGAAACAGAGGCAGAACAGAAGTATCACCTCAACCATATTTTTGTCCACTGTAAGTTTGTTGAGAGTTAAAGTGCCTGTTTTATCACTGCATAACACATCCATACCGGCCATTTCCTCAATTGCCGTCATTCTTTTTGTTATGGCACCCTGCATAACAAGTTTATTTATTTTTTAGTTTCTACACGTTAAAAGATAATTTTAATGCAATGACACTCTTCCACAGAAGTATTGGCAGCACTACAAACCTGCTGGGATAAGCGATGGGAACCGATGGCCATTGTAACAGAAAGAACTGTTGGCATTGCAATGGGAATTCCACCAATGAGTAGAACAAGAAGGTCATCTATAGCCGAACGATATTTCCTCTTTTGGGAACAAACTACAATGATTTCAATTACCATCCCTATGGCAATTGAGCAAATGCAGAAGTTGCCGATTGCAGTCAAGACCTGGAATCATCAAGAAAAATGATATTCCATACAACAATAACCAATTAAAATGTTTCGCATATGTTATATGAAAGACCTCACAGATTAAGTAACTTTAGTGGGCATATAAGCATCAAAGTAACAATGTCAAAATACATATAATAGATCACTTGATAACAAACGCAAAATTTTCTTTTCCTTTCTTCCCCTTTTTTTGGTAGTCTTAACACTAGCAACATATGAGCATTCAACTCTAATGTATAGTCAAGATGAAAGGAATTTCTTAAGTAAACCTTCTGGAAGTGCCCAATATGAGTAGTGTTTTCCACAAGATGAGCTGCCTTTCCAAAGAAAGTATGTACTCCTGTTGCAATAACGACTGCTTCGATTTCACCTTGCTTACATGTTGAACCTGAGTATATGCCATCACCGGGATTTTTGGTTACTGGGAGTGACTCTCCTGTAAGGGCAGACTGAAAACAAAGAGTTTATAATCAATATCCCAGATCTTAAAAATAGACAAATTTTACTTTATAAATATTTTTTGCCTTTATTTATTTATTTTTTCTCTCTCTCCCTTCAAACATTTATCCAGTTACATGTTTTATTTGTAAGCAAGAAAACTTAAGAAAGGTACTCTACATTAATCTCTAATGGTCAATATAGTAAATGTTAAGACGGCATAATCGATCATAAAAACATCGATAATATCTTTAAAAAATAATAAAAATAAAAATTTGAGGAAAGAAAGAGACTACTGAAGGTTGGTATTATATGTCATTTTCTTGAGCAAACGGATCCTCCAAGAAATGCAGCTTTGGCAAATTAAAATAAGATTATGCTTTCAATGAGAATATTATAACATCCAACAAAGAAAACAGAAACATTGACAAAAATATAATAATTATTTTAACAGTGCTAGAGACACCATCACACATACCAATGAAAATGACGAGATGAAATAGATTTCCATTTTTTTTTTTTGAGTAATTCTATATCAACATAGAATATGGAATACAGAACTGTTCATAGAAGGCATGTTGCTTTCATTTTACTTTTCATTTGCTTTTGTTTTCACTTACCTGTTGAAGGAAGCCACATTAACTTCTGTGAATAATTCTGTATTCCTCTTCTGTGTTAGCAGAACTACTATTTTCTTTGAGAGACCGAGATAAGAGAGGTTTGCAAGACATATTGGGGAGTGTATGCTTTTTGTGCAACTTATTTAAGTTATTTATAATAGTTTTAGGGTTAATTATACTTTTATTCTTTATAGATTGATTTAAATTTTACTGCAGTTTCTATAGTATTAATTTGAACAATTTGGTATCTATACTTTAAGTCTTATTTGATTTAGTCATTTTGTCTAAATTGAAGGTTAAAATTAATAATTTTTTAACACTTGTCAATTTAAGTCTAGTTTCAATTTGGTCATTACATGTAAATTGGAGGTTAAAATTAATAATTTTGGGACACTTGTCAATTTTTTTAAGGTGTATACGTAAATAAAATTAACAAAAAATCAAATTGAAACTAGATTTAAAGTGTGGAGACCAAATTGTTCAAATTGAAACTATAAAGACTAAATAGTCGGACCGTGGCAATACATTGAAGAAAAACTCATTTGTTCACAAGACAGAAGTCCAATGCAAATAAATAAGCAATATTTTTCAAAATAGAATTGGAGAGATTCAAGCTATACCCCCTTTATTTTTTCTTTTCCTGATCAATATATGAAACATGCATTCAATCTCTTATTCTAGCAAATCTGACTCTTTTTTTTGAAACTTTGTATATATATATATGTTTAACTCAAGTTTGCTAGAGTTATTCTCAAACCTGATCAATTTTCAAAGGATCCCCTTCAAGCAGACGTGCATCAGCAGGAATAATATCTCCTAGTTTGATACTAATAATGTCTCCAGGAACCAACACAGATGCGTCTTCCTCCTTCCATTTCCCATTACGTAAAACCTGACGAGAAAATTTAGATTCCAAATTAAAAAAAAAAAGGTCAAACAAAAAGAAGACAAGAAAGGGAATGAGATAAAATGCAAAAGCTAGAATTTCAAGGAAAAAGTAGTTAAACACAAACAAAATTTTCGAGGTAAACCTTAGTTTTTGGAGCTAACCGAGCCATAAGGGCTGCAGCTGCATTTCCAGCATTATTTTCCTCTATAAAACTTATGGTTGAATTGATTATTAGGAGTATCACGATGCCAATAAAATCTTGGTAATCAATGTCCTTTCTCTGCACAAAGAATGTTTTGCAACAGCAATAAGGAAATGGAATTCTAGTTTTGATATTTTCGCTTGTCCTCAAATAGATGTATGTGCATATGATAGACCTCCATAAACTCACCCCTCCATGTGCAAGGGAGATAGCCATGATTGCTGCTGCTTCCATAACCCATGATAGAGGATTCCACATAAAACCTAAAAACTTAAGTACTTTACTTTCCTGTTAAATAAATGGCACAATTACAAGTCAAGATAATGGTAGAAATTATCAAGAACATAATTACCCTTTTTAAGTAACAACAGCACAAGGACCATGACACGGGGAGAAAAGAAAAAAAAAAAGAAAAGAAGAAGCTGAATCAAGTTACAGGAAACCTTTTTCTCTTCAAGCTTGTTGTATCCAAACATATCCAGACGCTTCTGGACGTCATCTGAACTGAGACCCTCTCTTGTACATTCCAACTTTTCGAAAACTTCTTCAATAGGAATGTTTTCCTGCCAAAAAAAAATGTCAGGTTAGCAGATTATTATTGAACATACTTCCACATTTACGTCTCTAAGCCAGGCACACCACTGATATTGGGGATACAATAGTTGTCCCTGACAGTATGATTGATTCAGCAACAAAAGTTATCATCACATCCATTGACAGTACTTGATACAAAAGTTATGTAAGTTGCCTAAGGAACTATCCAAACAAAATTCGTTCTTGATTCTTATTTATGCTGTTTTCACACTTCCAGTCCAGCAAAGGTAATTATTGGTAAGTGGAAACAAGTTCCTCTGGTAGAAAATAAAATAATAATCATAATCATTGTGTAATTCAAATAATTTTTCAATTGTTGTACAGCTACAAATCTATGGTCCCATCTTTCAACAAGGATATAATCTATGACGCAGGAACACTCCAAAACAGGTGACGTAACACTGTTGGAACACCAGGGAAACGGGACATGCCTGCCGGGAACACGGCAGACACGTATGAAACATGCTAACTAGTGTGTCCCTTTATTTAATTAATTTGTTTTTTGGGGACACGCCAACTAGTTTTTTTTTTTTTTTTCCTCTCTTCTTTAGTGTTTTTGATGGATGTTAGAAGTTGAATGTTCATTACTTTTTTATCTTTTTTATAGTTGATCTATTAATTTAAATCTGGCGAGTTTTTTTTTTAGTTTATAATATTGAATTAGTGTTAATTTTGATTAATTTTGATTGTTTGTGGATGTGGAAGTAATAATATTAACCTACATAGAAAATAAAAATATACAAAAAAATATTTTTTATTTCTGTGTCCCTGTCATGTCCATGTCCTCATTTTTTTTTTTTTTAAATCACTGTGTCCTATATCCATGTCCGTACCCATATCCGTAACCATGTATGCTCTTCTTTGGATATAACATTCTCATTGCATTGATCCAGCAATATTAAAGGGCTGCCACTTAAAGTACTCTCACATAGCTAGGACAGTACAAAGCCACCATAGCACTTATCACATATGACACGTATCAAAACATGACCTAGAAACAAAATGGTCTTTTCATACTAATAGAGATGTGGCATTTATCAAGAAGATAGGGTGGCTAGCTAAGTAATCTATCTGTTAAATTATCACTAATACCATAAACTCCAATGCAATGCCTAGATAGAAGATACAAATAATTGTCATTCAGGGCTCAGTATGGTGTTGGTTTGTAGATAAACAATACAAAACACCAAAAACAGAAACATAGTGTTAACCATATGATTTTGCAATTAGGTGCAGAAAAACAGCATGGTAAACCAACAGTTGTACCAAATCAACAGTTTCTTTGTTGACAGCTTCGAGGGCAAATGTTCCCATTTCCATTGTGGCTGTCCTGCTTCAATGCCCAACCCAGCAACGAACTGCATATTCAGAAACTTCTCATCAAATCACTTCATGGTGTAGAAAAGAATCACCCAAATTAATTTATCAAAAAAAAAAAAAGAATCACCCAAATTAACAATACTCTAGACAATTAAAGATGCGAAAAACAAATGAATGGCTAATGAAAAACCCTTTTTCCTTAAATTTGCTTAGCCTAAACAATTACATGAAAAAAAAAAAAAAAAACTTGATTATGAAATGCACGTTGTGTGTTCTTTTTTGACCTGGAAAATTAAAAAGTTGCCTCAACTACTCCACACATTTGATATTAGGCGTACATTTGGATGCATTTTTCTTTATATGTTTGTTTCTTCGCTTTCTCATGTCTTGTACAATAAATACTGAAATCTTAAATCCGAATTTTGATTATTTTATCTTCCTACATTTGCTTAGAATTGCAACAGGTTAAAAGTAAAGTGGAGTAAAAATTAAGTAGCCTGTTTCGTTGGTGAGCTGTTTCCGAAAACAGTTTTCAATAAATTTTTTAACAAACAACCTAACTTTTTCATAAACCCTAAAAAGTTGTTTTCATACAAAAATGAAAACGATATCAAAGCATTGGGTGTTTCAAACTATTCATTGTTTTGTTTCGGAAAATACAAAAAACGAAAACTAAGAAAAGGAAAACAGAACCAAACAGGAAGAATCACAATGCTCACCACAATCATGGGCATGTAGCTATGGCATAACCAGTGACACCACTGAATGTTGAAATGTTTTTATAGTATATGTAGATTCTATCCAAATTTTTTGGGTTTTACAAAGTGAACCCAGTGGAATCAGGAAACAATAAAAACAAATTTATGGGTTTCACAAATTGACTCCAATGGAGTAATAAATAATAATAATTATAATAAAAGACACTTAAAAGCAAACCTTTTTGCTTCTTATTAACCCACGGAGACTGAATATCTCACACACTTACAAACATATTCAATTTAACGTAGTGTTAGTATTTATTGATGGTATATATGTAGCCAAATTTGTCATATATTGATATTTGAAGAATCATTTACATTTTGTTTTGAGCTTTTAGGTTTTTTTTTGTTTTTTTTTTTTACACATATCGAAAAAGAAATGCTTGATAGCATAAATAATGGGATTATCATGCAGCAATTTCAAAAAATGAAAACTCACCAAGGACAATCGTAGAAATTGCATATTTTGCTTATTTTTGTTAAAACAATAGTATTAATATCTTAATTTTTGTTTTAATTTGACAAGTTTAAATTACTTTTGTTGAAGTAATTGGGAGTATATAAAATTCAACTAAAACTTTTACATTATGACATTCATGATAACTTGTTCAGTGTCTCTTAATGAAATTCCTGACTACATCACTGACACAACAACAATCCCATAAAAAATCATTCAAGATCCTCCTTTGGGAACATGAATACATATACATACATACACATTCACATATCAATGCGTAATTGTGTAACATTTGAACCCAGATTGGCAGTTTATAAATACTAATGCATCAACAAAAAATTAAGCAGAACCAAACAAAAAATGATCTGGTTTAACATTTCATCAAACTGCTGGTAGGCACTACAAATTCACTCACTACACTGCTGCATGAAATCAAAAGGCGTACCTAAGCAAACTCAAAGAGAGGGCTTGATCAACATGAACCCACTTGACATCACCAATTTTACCCAAATGGGTTGCGAGTATTGGGTGACAAAATGTGTGCTTCCAATATATAACCTGCGAAAGATGCATATCGACATCAATTCGATTCTAATTAGGCGAATATTTAGATGCCAGAAGAGAGAGAGAGAGAGTGGTTTACTGGAAACGGAGAGGATAGAGCCATGAACGTAAACATCAATGAGGTAGAAGACGAAAAGAGAGCTTTTGGAGTTCCGTCAACAGCAACATCAACGACGACACAGCAAAAAAAACTGCGGCTCTCTCTCTCTCTCAAGAGCGAGTGTGACGTGACGTTCAATGCACAATGCTTTTGGTTTTAGGTGCTTTCTTGCTCTTGCTTGTGTTTTGGCATGTTTTCGTTTTGAGTTTGGCTCATAATGCCCTCGTTTGACAATTACATTAAGGTAAAGTTTGGCTAAACTAAAAAAGTGTATTTATTTTATCTTTTTATTTTTTTAGATCACATCAATTAATATTTTTTTTTTATTTTTTTTACACATAATACAAAAAAAAAATTAAAAAATACACTTATTTAGTCTTTCCAAACTTGGTCTAAAAGTGTGTTTATTGGTTTTTTTTATTATTTTTATTTTTTAGTCATATCAGTTTTCTATTTTATTTTTATTTTTTTACTTTTTTTTTTGTAAAAATGAAAGTTAAAAAAAAAAAAATTTAACTTTTAACCGAATTCGTAAAATAAGTCATGTTGTCATCTTGTTGGTAGCCTCATTTTGAGCTTAACATTGTTATTTAAGATAAAAAAAATTAAATTAAATTTTTAAGTGATTGTTTGGGATGTACTTATTTATCTTTTTATCTTTTTAGAATCTTTATTTTTTTACATATCTTTTCATAAAAATTGAAAAAGTACACTTATTTAGCTTTCGTTTGGCTAACTAGAAAAGCACAAAAAAACAAAATAGGCTAAATAAGTCAATAAAGGTTGGTTTGGCATAAATTATAAAAGTCAAAAAATAAAAAAGTTATTAAGGGGTTGTTTGGGAAGTACTAGATTAATATATATTTTTTATTTTTTACAAAAAAACGTGAAATATGGGTTGGATTTGAAGTGATGTGATAGAAAAGTGATGTGACTTAAATAAGATAATTGTGACCTAAATAGGATAACGTGCTAAAATAGCACATGTCAAACAACTACTAAAAAAGTTAAAAAATCCATACTGTTTGAGGGAAACTTGTGGGGGAAGCCTAGAGGGCAAAATTATTATTTTTACTCTTTGAATTTAAAACCCAAACGTCAAGTCAAAAAGTCAAAAGGGTACAAAAGTCATTTTGCTTTTATTATAATATTTTATTACACATCTTTCCGTAAAAAGTCAATAAGTTATCCCAAATGTATATTTTTTTTTCTTTACTGTTTTAGCCAAAAAGTAAAAAAGTGTACTTATATAGAACATACCAAACAACTACTAAGACAAAATGTTGCATCTGAACCATAATCATTTCATTTTTTCTCTCACAAAAATCAAAAAAATCAAAAAAACCAAACTAAACGAACTTTTTAATCCCAAGCTAAAAAAATCATAACTCAAAAAAGCCAACTAAAAAAGTCAATATTAAACAGAGATTTAGGGGTTGTTTGGGATGTTCTAAATAAGTGTACTTTTTGACTTTTTATAAAAAGATGTGTAGAAAAGTAGAGAGGAGATGTTGATTGATGTGACTCAAAAAAGATAAAAAGATAAAAAGTGTGGACTTATTTAGTCTTCCCAAACAAGGCCTTAGATCATCCAAAACAACCCCTAAGTTTTTTAATTATCAACCAATCATATAATTTATATATCATTTAATCTATAAAATAAGTTTAAAAAGTAAACTTATATATCATTTTCGTTAAAGCTTTTAAAATATTTATGTAAAAAATAGTTGAGTAAAAAAATATTCATATAAAAAGTTAAAATGAGTGGATATTAATAATTATATATTTGAATCATATTTGTTTTTTTTAAAAAAAAAAAAACTAACAATAAATATAGTGGGTGTTTGGGAAGTGAGTTTTTATGTAGGTTTTTTTAGTTGTAGGATATTATTGGAGAAATTTTTTTTTGTATTTGGGAAGATAGTTGGGTTTTTATGTGGTTAGATGTGTGTTTGTGAGAAAAAAAGTAAAATAATTATGGAATTGGATGTGATATTTTGTTTGGATGTGTTTTTTTTTTTATTTTACAAAAAATTTATCTTTTTGTGAAAAAAAAAAAAAAAAAAACCAAGTTTGGGACTTCCCAAACACGGGCCACGTTTGGGACTTCCCAAAACCCAAGTTTGTCTTTTTGTCTTTTTTTTTGATTTTGAGTAATTCAAGAATAATTATTCATTTTTTATAATACAAATTCAAACATATAATTATTAACATCTAATTATCTTAATTTTTTTGCGTTTATTCAACAACTCTTAACAAATGAATTGTTTAAATTACATTCTAAAATAAATTTACAAAGCTCAAATTAAGAATGCTAACTTAAGACAATTTTTTGGACTTAATTTTCTGATAATTGAATTTTTTTTTATTTTTCATATTTTTTTTTCACTGATTTTTTTAAATATTTCAAATAAATTTTTAAATTTTTAGATAGACTTAATATAAATACAATTAAAAAATATAATATTTGTGATTTTTTAAAAAAAAATTCACTAAATACCAAAAATATAAAAATATATATAAAAATTCAGTATAGTTTTGTATTATTGTGTATTTAATATTTTTTATAAATATTTTACTTTTTAGGTACATTTAGGTTAGGTACATGTAAAAAGTTTAAAAAAAATTATTTAAAATATTTAAAAATTTACTAAAAATAAAAATATGAAAATTACAAAAATTCAATTTAAAAAAAATTAAATTCAAAAAATTAGAATCAGACAAGGTATTTGGTTTTCCACTTCTAACTCACTGCTATGCATCCATAATTTTTCACACAACTATTGCATTTCGAAAAGGAATATTCTAAGTAGAAAATTATTCATTCATAAAAAAAAAATATATTAATTCAAATTTAAATGCTATATTTGTAAGGTTTATATATATAGATTAAATCATGACCGGGTATGATACTTCTTGATTGTGTTTTAGGAAATTGGTAAAAAGTTGACTTTTTATTTTATTTTTTTTGGTGACTTTTTGGCTAAAAAAGCTAAAACATTAAAATTTGACTTTTTACGAAGTACCCAAATTATTGTTAGGGATGGCAATTTAAACCTGACTTGATGGGAATTCGGCCCTCTGATCCCGATTATAACAGTTTTTCCTTGAACGATACCCTCGACTAGACGGGGATGATATTCGAAAATAAATCCCCAATAAATTTCGGGTTGGGGACGATGATACATTCCCTGGGCCTGGCCCGTCCTCGTTTCCATCTCCGTTTCTCCCGATGTGAAATTACGATTATACCCCTTTATATATATAAACCAAACCCTAAACACAGTTACACAACCTCACTCATACACACACAAGCAGACTGACTGACCGCCTCTCATCTCTCTCTCGATTTCTCTCTCTCTCTAAAACCCTCCAATCACCGCCGATCTCTCTCTATCCGTTGTTCTTCTCTCCCTCCTCCTATCACTGTCAATTTCTCTCTTTTCACTGTCCTCTCCTTCCTTCCATCACTATTGACCTTCTTCCTCTTCTGATTTTGGCCAAAGTGAACTCAGATCTGCAACGATCGAGAACAAAATAAGGCGTCGTCGTTGGTGAACAAGGTGTCTCCATCACTGTGCCCTTCTCTCTCTCTATCTCTCTCTCCATTATTGTGTTTCTCTGTCTCCCCTCTACCTCAAAAAAAAAAAAAAAAGGTTAGAGATTTTTCGAGGTCGGGGAAACTCGATCCTTGTTAAGGGGCGGGGTCGAGGAGTTTTTCACATTCAGGGATCAGGGACGGGGAGTGTAATTCTCGGACCTGCCCCGACCTGTTGCCATTCATAATTATTGTTTGAAAATAAAAAAGTTGTCTGGTTTACATTTACGGACATAAAAGACTCAGGGGCATTTTGGAAAGAATGGTAAAAAACCAGTTTTTTGGTTTTTTAGCTTTTTTAGCCAAAAAAATCAATTTTTTTACCCAAAAAAACCAATTTTTTTACCCAAAACAACCCAGCTTTTTGCCAAAAAAATCAAAAAGCCAAAAAGTCATATTTTTATCAACTTCCCAAAACACCACTCATACTCCATTTTGATAATTCAATAATTCATTAATTTTGTAGATTTTTATGTTTACAAATTTGATTTATACATAATATTATAATGAAATTTAATAAATTATAATTATAAATAAGAAGTGTTTTGAAAAGTTGGTAAAAAATTAATTTTTTTACTTTTTAACTTTTTTTATGATTTTTTTAACCAGATAACTGATTTTTTATCAACTTTCCAAATTATCCCTAAATACATGGGGAATGATACCCATGTAAGTACGGAAGATTCGAAAAATTAATTTTCTAATGTGGTGCAAGAGTTCTGACTAATTGAAGCAGCACTAGTAGTTTTATGTTTATAAATTGACTGGATAATTGTAGTTATATTTTTTTTATAAAAAAAAAAATAGACAGTAATTTTAAAAATAAAATGACTAATTTTTTTGAGACAAATATAATAAAATAAAATAAAATAAAATAATATGACTATAATTATCAAATCAATATGATTTCTTTATAAACAATCTACGTTTAGAAATCCACAAAATAAACAAGTCATCAAAGTCAAACCTTTGGTAATAGCCACCCCAACTCCTCCTAAACTCATCTGCAACTCAATAAAAAAAAAATTAATTAATTAATTAAAAAGGAGACGTGTGATTGTAATTTCAAAAACATCACCTTTACAACGTTATATATGGTTCAAAATCCTATTTTCTAAAAGTGGCATTTTGCATTCTTAATTTTTAAAACTTATCGGGTAGTAAACCAACAGTGTAAAGTGCAATTTTTTACAAATTGTATAATGGCAAATAAGATTTTTTTTTAATATTTTTTTTTACAATGCAAAATGCAGTTTTTATAATATTATAAGGTGCAAAGTGTAACTTTTTTGAAAAATACTGGAGACTCCCATTATTTAAAGATTTTTACAATCTTCTTTGGATTTCCACTATTGATATATATATGGGACCCACTCATATATATGTGAGGTCTACACCATCAATGATGGAGTTCTAAAAGGGGTTGTAGGGATCTCCAAAAAATAGGGATCTCAATCATTGTTGAACTTTTTTTTATGTCGTTAGCTAGCTGCTTCCTTTATATGTTTTACCATCTTGGGCAAATTACACTAACAATCCTTACAGTTTAGAACTCGTGTCACTTTGATCCCTGACTTTTCAATTGTGACACAATTGACCTTGAATCTTGAATCTTGTTCCAAATAAGGACAATTAACATTGAACTTTTCAAGAACAAAATCGTCAATTTGATAAAATATAAACTAATTTGACAAAAATAAATATCAAAAAAATATTTTTAAAATTTTCAAAATTATTTCTACCCACCAAAGATAAAATTATGTAAAATTAATAAATCTTTTAGACATTTATTTATTTATTTATTTTACCAAATTAATTTTTATTATATGTTTGGATGATTATGTAAGGGGTGGTTGTTAAACTTTCAATATGTAATTGATATATTTAGGCCTTCTATGTCATAACTTAAAAAAGTTAAAAAGTCAAAAAATTACTATCTTATTTAAGTTACATCATCTTATCTAAGTTATATCACCTCTCTACCACATCATTTCAAACTTAACCCATATCCAACTCATATTTCATAAAAAATCAAAAAGTGCACTTATTTAGATCATCCCAAACCACCCCTTAATATATAAAATATTTTTAGTTTTTAATTTTTTGATTTAATAGATTGTTTAATAATGATATCAAATTTGTCGCCATATTTGACTTTTGAAAAAATAGAAACTAATTTAATGAAAACAAAAATAACCACCCTTACATGATTATCATCCAAACACATAATAAAAATTAATTTGATAAATAAATAAATAAATAAATGTCTCCCCTCTACCTCAAAAAAAAAAAAAAAAAGTTAGGGATTTTTCGAGGTCGGGGAAACCCGATCCTTGTTAAGGGGCGGGGCCGAGGAGTTTTTCACATTCGAGGATCAGGGGCTGGGAGTGTAATTCTCGGACCCGCCCCGACCCGTTGCCATTCCTAATTATTGTTTGAAAATAAAAAAGTTGTCTGGTTTACATTTACGGACATAAAGACTCAGGGGCATTTTTGGAAGAATGGTAAAAAGCCAGTTTTTTGGTTTTTTAGCTTTTTTAGCCAAAAAAATCAATTTTTTTACCCAAAATAACCCAGCTTTTTGCCAAAAAAGTTAAAAAGCCAAAAAGTCATCTTTTTATCAACTTCCCAAAACACCACTCATACTCCATTTTGATAATTCAATAATTCATTAATTTTGTAGATTTTTATGTTTACAAATTTGATTTATACATAATATTATAATGAAATTTAATAAATTATAATTATAAATAAGAAGTGTTTTGGGAAATTGATAAAAAATTGATTTTTTAACTTTTTGATTTTTTTTGTAACTTTTTTAACCAAAAAATTAGTTTTTTTTATCAACTTTTCAAATTGCCCCTAAATACATGGGGGAATGATACCCATGTATGTACGGAAGATTCGAAAAATTAATTTTCTAATGTGGTGCAATAGTTATGACTAATTGAAGTAGCACCAGTAGTTTTATGTTTATAAATTGATTGGATAATTGTAGTTATATTTTTTTTATAAAAAAAATAGATAGTAATTTTGAAAATAAAATATCTAATTTTTTGAGATAAATATAATAAAATAAAATAATATGACTATAATTACCAAATCAATATGATTTCTTTTATAAACAATCTACGTTTAGAAATCCACAAAATAAACAAGCTATCAAAGTCAAACCTTTGGTAATAGCCACCCCAACTCCTCCTAAACTCATCTGCAACTCAATAAAAAAAAAAAAAAAAATTAATTAAAAAGGACACGTGTGATTGTAATTTCAAAAACATCACCTTTACAACGTTATATATGGTTCAAAATCCTATTTTCTAAAAGTGGCATTTTGCATTCTTAATTTTTAAAACTTATCGGGTAGTAAACCAACAGTGTAAAGTGCAATTTTTTACAAATTGTATAATGGCAAATAAGATTTTTTTTTAATATTTTTTTTTACAATGCAAAATGCAATTTTTATAATATTATAAGGTACAAAGTGTAACTTTTTTGAAAAATATTTGAGACTCTAATTTTTTAAAAGATTTTCACAATCTTCTTTGGATCTTCACCATTGATATATATATATGGGACCCACTCATGTATGTATGAGGCTTACACCATCAATGATGGAGTTCTAAAAGGGGTTGTAGGGATCTCCAAAAAATAGGGGTCTCAATCATTGTTGAACTTTTTTTTATGCCGTTAGCTAGCTGCTTCCTTTATATGTTTTACCATCTTGGGCAAATTACACTAACAGTCTTTACAGTTTGGAACTCGTGTCACTTTGGTCCTTGACTTTTCAATTGTGACACAATTGATCTTGAATTTTGAATCTTGTTTCAAATAAGGACAATTAAAGATACCATTGAACTTTTCAAGAACAGAATAGTCAATTTGATAAAATATAAACTAATTTGACAAAAATAAATATCAAAAAAATATTTTTAAAATTTTCAAAATTATTTCTACGCACTAAAGATAAAATTATGTAAAATTAATAAATCTTTTAGACATTTATTTATTTATTTATTTTACCAAATTAATTTTTATTATATGTTTGGATAATTATGTAAGGGGTGGTTGTTAAACTTTCAATGTGTAATTGATATATTTAGGCCTTCTATGTCATAACTTAAAAAAGTTAAAAAGTAAAAAAATCACTATCTTATTTAAGTCACATCATCTTATTTAAGTTATATCACCTCTCTACCACATCATTTCAAACTTAACCCATATCCAACTCATATTTCATAAAAAGTCAAAAAGTGCACTTATTTAGATCATCCCAAACCACCTCTTAATATATGAAATATTTTTAGTTTTGAATTTTTTGATTTAATAGATTGTTTAATAATGATATCAAATTTGTCGCCATATTTGACTTTTGGAAAAATAGAAACTAATTTAATGAAAACAAAAATAACCACTCATTACATGATTATCATCCAAACACATAATAAAAATTAATTTGATAAAAAAATAAATAAATAAATGTCTAAAAAATTTATGACTTTTATATAATTTTATCTTTAGTTGGTAGAAATATTTTTTAAAAATTCAAAAATATTTTTTTGACATTTATTTTTGTCAAATTAATTTATATTTTATCAAATTGACGATTTTATCCTTGAAAAATCCAATAGTATCTTCAATTGTCCTTATTTGAAACACAATTCAAAATTCAGGGTCAAATGTGTTACAATTAAAAAGTCAGGAACCAAAATGACACAATACCCAAACTATAAGGACCGTTAGTATAATTCACTCTAAAAAAAAGTACAGTGCTCAAAAAATTAAAGTGATAAAATGTCATTAACCTTATATATACTTATGCACTCGGGCCAATAGTTTAAATTTTAAATTTTTGGAATAATCCCAAATTCTGTTATTTTTATTCATAAAAATAATAATAATTTAAAAAATTATATTACTCTCAAATTTTATTTATCTGTATACGTGCCCATCTATTTGTCCATTGCATGTTGCCGCCATTGATCGTTGGTGATGATGGTAGACAGGGACGGAACCAGAATTTCATTATCGGAGGGGCCAAAAGAAAATAATTTTTGTCACCATATACACAAAACATACATGTATATATAATATTATATAAATAAATTATATATACATAAAAAAAAAATTTAAATACCATAGAAGAAATTTCTAATAAGATGAAGAAGTTTTTTTGGGTGTAAAATAGAAAAAGAATTCAAAATGAAAAAAAAATGACATATATTTTTTTTTATACTGGGGGCCATTTTATGTATAAAATGATATATATATTTTTAAAATTCAATGGCAAACAATAATTTTCAGAAACAGGGGGGCCATGGCCCCCCATAGTCTTCTCCTAGTTCCGTCCCTGATGGTAGACGGCAATTGATAATAGTGCGTCAGAAATAGAGATGGAAAATATAAATAAAAAAAATATAATGATAAAAATGAAAAAAATTAGTAAATAATAATTTGTATTTCTCATCAATATATTTAATTAATCATATCCTTAAAAGAAAAACAAATCAATCACTGAATTTAATCTCATATACACTTATAAAAATGAATTTATCATTATTTTTTCTTATATTAGTTTATACTATATATTTATTTATTTTCATTTGTTCAAAGGTAATAATAGCATAAAATTGGCTGACCAAGGCGGAAGTAGGATTTTATTTTGAGAGTGTCGCCACATAAAGGCATGGTTGACTTTGTTGGCAATGATAACAGATATTGAATTTTAATTAAGGACTGGTTTGGCATAATTTAAAAAAGATAAAAAGTTAAAAAATTACTCAAAAAGTTAAAAAGTTATTACTATTCATAAAAAAAAAAAAAATCAAAATTCAATTTTCTAAAAAAAAGTACGACTTTGATATCATCTATGTGCAGCTGCTGTGCTGCGTTTGTTGACAAAAATGAAATGATTTGGTGTAATTTTAGATGGTTGCTGTTCGGCCCGTAGGGGTCATCACGGGTCCCGTTTTAATAATCTGAACTGTTCAATGTGTAGAATTCGTCGAGTACTATATGTCTGTAAAAAATCACATTGATTGGATATCGATAACTGTATGATCAAATCAGTTATGTACAACAAATGGATGGTGTTATAATTAACGATTGAAAAAAAAACAAATCTGATCAGATAGCTATCGATATCCGATCAACGTGATTTTATTATAGATATATAGTACTTGACGAGTTCTACACATTGAACGGTTCAGATTATCAAAATGGGACCCGTGATGACCCCTACTGGCCGAACAAAACCGTTCAGTACAATGCCCGAAACGTAGCCAATAATTTCTTACTCCCATTTCACGTGTGCAGATTGTACGGCTGTGGCCCACACCTCTCCAATCTTCTCCTACACACTTCTTTGTACAATTTTTTAATATACATTTTTTCATAAAAAGTCAAAAAGTTAACCCAAACATCTATATTTTTTTCCTCAACTTTTTAATCCAAAAAGACAAAAAGTACACTTATTTAGGACACCCCAAACAACCCCTAAATAAATATTATACATATTATTTTTCATATAAAAAATAAAGGGTAAATTACATTGACACTCACTGAGATTTATGTTTATTACAGTTCTCCCCTTACCTTTTAAAAATTACATCCCCCTTCCTGAAATTTAAAGTTTCATTACAGATTGTCCCCTAAGATTTAAAGTTTTATAATAGTTCCCCCTTATCGTAATGATCATCATACATAAAATTAAATTAACAAGAGATCACAGGAGGTGTCAGTATAATTTACCCAAAAATAAATATCAAATAAGTTAATAAAATTTGAACTCAAACAGATAAGAATATTCGAGTTCTTACTACTAGACCAACCATTGGTGTTGGTGGGTTGGAGTCTTGGAGACACCATTATATAAATTCAATAAAAAAATAATATGATAAATTTCACTTTTGGATTATTTTTTAGTTTGGTTATTAAAGAAAATGTTCTCTCATTTTATTATTTGTCATTTCTCACTTTAGTCTAATTATCAACTTCGGTTACATTTAAAAGACAATTTTGAAATTTCATAAATTAGTCCCTAAAAAATTAAAATGTTTTTCACTTTGATCTCAAAATTTAAAATGTCTTTCACTTTGATCTCAAAACTTATACCCAAACCCAACCTAATCTCAAAAACATTCCCTACTCCAAAATCAATCCTCAAACCCACCCAATATCAAAAACCAACTTTCTATTGAATGACATTGAAAATTTTCGGAGGGCATGCATCGTTGGAGAAGCAAAGATGATACAAATTGAATCTTGGGGACTAGGAAGTGTTGGGTATACCTCCTTATTGGAGTGTGGGACCCAATTAGTTTTGAAAAAAGAGTTTAATTTGGTTTAGTATTAATTATAATATATTTTTATATATTATATTTAATTTGAGAAGACCCAATCTAATTTGGAAACAACTAAGGTTTGATAAACAAACCCTAGAATTAACAATATACAAATATTGTTTTGCCTTTCTTGATATATAAAAGCAGCAGCAAGTTAATTGATTTTATATATAGAACTTGGGTAATCAATTCGGAAAAAAGTAGAAGCAGCAGCGTTTTTGATCAAATTGATTGGTGAGAGTGCTTGGTAATTTGTTGGGCTTCAATTGGTATTGATTGTTGCCCTATTTGACTTGGTCAATCCAAGAATTGGTGCCATCAAATTCAAGAATTTGTGCTTTGCTTTGCAACTCTGTTTTGGTTCTGCTTTGAAGGTCTACATTGAAGGTTTTGATTTGGGTTAATTATTTTGGGTATTTTTCAACTCTGATTCTGAAGATTTTGGTTCATCAATTTGGTGAGGTCTTTCCTCTTGTTTATTTGTGATTATTTGGAATTCACGTAAGGGTGGTTTGTGAGACCATTCGTGTCTCGTTTGTAATCGTTTCGAAACCTTTTGGTTGATAGTGAAATCGGATTTCGATCCCGTGGACGTACCTCACATTGAGGGAACCACGTAAAAATTCTTGTGTTGCCTTTGATTTAATTTTTCCGTATTAGTTTTTATTCTCATTGATTGATTTACTTGTGGGGAATCACATATTTTTCCTAACAGGAAGGACATCAGGTGGTGGGTTTGCACCACTGATAGAGGAATTGGGAACAAAAGGAATGTAGAAGGGAGAGAAGAAAAGTAAGATTGGAAAGGGGTAAGTCGTCATGGGTGGCAATTGGAGGTAGTCTACGATGAATGATTGTGTATCAATAAAGATTATTTTTGTGACGGCGAGAAAATATAGAAGAGGTGATTATTTGTTGAGGTGGGTGTGATGGGGCGGGGTGGGGCCGAATGGGGCATAAAAAATGGTAAAGAAGAAAAAGATGAAGAGAGTGAAGGTTTAGGTGTCGTAGAATCTCATTTTAATGGATGATGTGGCATGATGTGATTATGAAAAATTATTACTATTATTATTTATTTTTTCTTTTTTTGAGTGAGACAACTATTTTAGGGGTTGAGGATCAAAGTAAGAAAATATTTTTCAAGTATTAAAGTGGGAAAATGATTATACTTTAGGTGATAAAAGTGTAATTTATTTTTTATTTTTGTGGATTGCTTGTAGATATGTGTTGGGGCAATCCCACATCGCCTGAGAGGGACACTTGCAACAAACTTATAAGCGTACTGGCCCCCTCACCTTGTAAAAGGCCTTTTAAAGCCGTGAGGCCGATGGGCGTCGTTTCGCCATCTCGCCAGAGCGGACAATATCTTACCGGGGCGCGAGAAGCCAGTCACGTCAGTTTGGTGGCCCATGCAGGTCGTCCGGCAAACTCTCCCGCTGTTCGCAGCCCAGTCCACTGGGGGGTTATGTTGGGCAATCCCACATCACCTGGGAGGGATACTTGCAACCAACTTATAAGCGTACTGGCCCCCTCCACCTTGTAAGAGGCCTTTTAAAGCCGTGAGGCCGACGGGCGTCGTTTCGCCACCTCGCCAGAGCGGACAATATTTTACCGGGGCGCGAGAAGCCAATCACGTCAGTTTGGTGGCCCATGTAGGTCGTCCGGCAAACTCTCCCGCTGTTCGCGGCCCAGTCCGCAAACTGACGTGACTGGCTTCTCGCGTCCCGATAAGATATTGTCCGCTCTGGCAAGGTGGCGAAACAACGCCCGTCGGCCTCACGGCTTTAAAAGGCCTCTTACAAGGTGGAGGGGGCCAGTACGCTTATAAGTTGGTTGCAAGTGTCCCTCCCAGGCGATGTGGGATTACCCCAATAATATGGATCCAATAACTTGTGGATATAGGTCCAGTAACTTGAATTACGCAACATTTTTCGTTACAAAATATAATGGTCATTGGAAATTGAAAGTGGGAAGAATTTAATAGTTTAGCAATCAAATTAAGAAAATCTCTCTTTTAAGAGTTGAAGTGAGAAAAACATGGTGAAAGTATAATTTATTCAAAATAATATTATGTTTAGTGTATAAAATATATAATTATATCTACTATGCCTATTGGGTTTCATCAAGGGTGAGTGTTACTATACACATAGTTCTCCCCTCGTGCTGCTACTGATTTCATAGAATTGATGTAAGTTACCATATATGACCTGCCAAAATTGCTATCAATTTAAAAAGAAAAATCATTAAGAAAAATGCAAAGTGCAAAATTAGGAGTACATCAATGTACCAAGACATTATAATTTAAGTATTCATGAGATTTAGGGTGGGTTTTGGGTTGACTGTTTTTTAGTTTTTTTTTTTAAATTAAAAAGTTAATTGCTAAAAAAAATAATTTTTTGTGAGAAAAAAAAATAATGTGACATTTGAATTTTTTAATTGATGACAAACGATTGTAATTTTTTAACTTCCTAACATTTTTAATGAAAATTAGCTTTTTTATAATATTATCAAATGTGCACTAATTATCCCAAGAAATGCTAAAGGATTATGCTCATTGGCGGTTTGTAAATTGTAATGATGTATTATCCCTGCAACAAGGTGATCTATTGGCTGGAAGTTGATTGTCTGAACCAATCAATCTTTTTGGCCCTGATTGAATCTGAATTTGTTAAATTTGGAATTTTAAAGTTTGAAAAATTCCAAATGATTTATGTTCTCACGAGAAAAACATGAGTGGAGTAGTTAATAGAAAGATTGTTTAGTTATAGTCTAGATTTACACAATCTAAACCTTGTAATTTTGGTTGGATGTTATTTCTTCAATTTCATTGCTAAGTTGAGATTAGAGGTGCAACTTTGGCATACTCAATTTGAGCAATGGGAGCTTAGTTTTATTTTTTTTTAGAGCTTTGACAACATTTTTTGAATCATGTGTGGGGTTGAACATAAATTTAGAAATTCAAGTTAAATTTGAATTGAGTTTGGATAGAGATACCAATTAACTCAAATAACTGAATTGTATATATAAATATATAAAAATATCAAATACATTATTAACCTTTGAATTATGTTAAAATTTTCTAGACGGTTTGTTAGATTAAATGTGACCACATCATAATATGGTGTGCCTCTCCATACTTGATCATTTCTAATTGGCAGGTGTATCTCTTCCCGTAAGAAAACGGAATGATCTGGTAAGTCAAATTTGAACACAATGGGTGCATTGTTTTCAAAGGTTGTGACCTTTAGCAAATGGGTGCCATTGTGGTTATAAATACATTGGCAGAATGTTTTCATTTATCACATTCAAATCCATTGGAAAACTAGTTTATCTTAGACCCAACCTTGCTTCCGGATTATTCCGTCTTGCGTGATAAATACCCTCACGGGATCACCGATCACTTAGCCATTGTAAAGTTGATCTTTCAGTGGTATCAGAGCAAGGTTACACATTATCACAGATGTCGAAATATAGTCCGGAAGAACAAAAAATTTTTGAACTCTTTTTACCAAAAATTCAGAAAATCATTGATCGTCAATCTTCGGCATTGGTTAATTCGGTTTGTTTATTAATCATCACCAACGTGTTGTATTTCCAGAAAACTATCTGAAGAAAATAACTGTTGGTGGTTCTATTGTTTCAAACATTGCCGAAAGTGAGTTCGAATTACACCGTTGGAAGCAATTTTATAAAATATTTTTCGGTTCAAATTGGGTCTCCAAATTGGCACCATCTTGTTTTTCACAAAATTTTGATCATAGCAGCGAAATTCGTTGTGAAAAACGGCGACAATTTGATCCACAAAGTTCGAATTTCAGTGTGTGGTCGCCGACTCCCGTCACCGGAGAAGACAACCTGTGCAACAATACCGTTGAAGACTCAATTCAAGAAATTCAAATATTTGGGCCAAAAACAAAACCAATTAAAAGGGGCTAAAAAATAAGAGTTACTGCTAGGAAATCAATTCCTTTGGGCCTAAAAATTTAAAAGAAATTTTTTGGGTCAATCTAGCAATCGGCCCAAGTTAGCCAGGTGGAGCCCAGCAGCCCAAAGCCTCAAGGACCGCCCAGCCTAGCGACTCAGCCCAGCAGCCCAATGCTGCAGCCTAACGCTGCAGCCCAGTACGCACCCAGATCCGCTCGTCGACCCAGCGCCCAGCGCACCGCACCCGAACTCGCGTCCGTCGGCTTCGCTTGACTCGCGCGCTGACTCACGTGTCACACCGGTTCTGTCTCAGCCAATCCAATCCGGCCCAGCACAGTATTTGGACCGGCAGCAGCCAGGTCCAATCAATTTTTTGGCCCGTTCTCGCTCATTTCAAGGCCATTTTCAGTCATTCAAAAGCCAAAATTTCCAGAATTCTTCTAAGAATTTTTCTGTGGATTGTTGTACTAAATTTCCTGAGAACAAAATTTGAGGAGGAGGCTATCGAAGGGTGTTATTAAGGAAAACATCCAAAGAAACATTGTTTAAAAAGCACCATTGTGTTCCTTGGGCTCGTAACTATTATTACAATACTCATAAGCAAAGTATTGGGTTTACAAGGCCATTGGGTTTCCATCATTCTTCTTACCCAAGGCAACAGAACCATTCTATTCCTTCACATTATCTTCATCACAGGGGTCGATTCAATAACTACAAGGCTTATCCTTATTAAGACCTGTTGTTGTCTTTAATTTTGCTTACTTTTATTTTTTATTTTAGTATTGTGATATTCACATTTGAATTTTCATATTCACATTTGAATTTTCATAGTAACACATTTTGTTTTTAATATGGCTATTAAAAATACCATGGATTCTTCAAGAATCGAGATGCTTAATGGAAATAATTTCTAAGTATGGAAACGCCACATTTCTTATCTTCTTACACATGATAAAACATTGCATGCTTTATCCACTTCTAAACCAGATGATGATTCCAGTTGGTTCCAAAATAAATAGATAGAAGATGATGCAATGACAAAGGCAACTATGTTACATAATATGAAAGATAACATTATTCCGCTTTTTGAAGAACATGAAATTGCAAGACAACTAATAGAAGCACTAGAAAGTAAGTATGGAGTTCGATCGGATACTCAAATTCAATTGTTCTTGGACAAATATAATAACACTCGTATGAGTGATAATGATTGTAATAACCCCGATCCTCAATTAGCCACTAATCGGTAGTTAAGGATGTTAATTAAGTGAATAAAATAAATTATGGTTTATTATGTGATTTGCATGGTATTTGGCTTACTATCTGTTACTTGTAGGAATGTCTGTTTGGAATTTCACTTTAATATGTAAATTGAAAGCCTTGTCGGCATCCGAAATCGAAATTGATTACATCAATACGTTATTTGGAATTTTTAAGAACATTATGGCAAATTTTATTAAAAATTGATTCAGTCTGATTCGTTAAGTTGTATTTGGTTGGTCTAATGTTCCAATTAATGTATTTTAGCATCATAAATATAAATATGAGCCCCTTAAGCTCATTTGAGCTCATCCTTGCCCATTTTGAGTGCAAAAAATCTGAGGAATTATTTTAGAGAGAGAGAGTGCAATTCTAGAGAGAGAAAGGAAGAGATTAAGGAGAAATTGAAGATTTTGCTTGAGTTTATCAATTTTGTGCAAGAATCTAGCTAATTGAAGACTCTAGGTAAGACTACAACCTCTAGATTGTGCATCTCAGTCATTTAGCATGAGATTTCTTCAAGATTATGTGTTTAATTGTGTTCATGAGCTTCGGATGAAGGAAATGTTGCTAAGTCATACATGCATGCATTAATTTGTCAAGAGCTCTCATGCTTGAGCATCATTCATACCATTAGAGATGGAACTACAAGCTAGAAGTCACATGCATGCATAATTCATAAAGGTTTGAGGCTCAATTACATGTGTTGGAAGTGGTAGGAAAGAATTTGAATGAATTTGAGGCACATGCATGGTATATATAGAGTTTTGTCATATTAAGTTTGAATTTGAGCAATCATGTAGAAATTGTGGACAATTGACACTTGCATGTTTGAATTATCATGTTTTGAAAAGGGATTTCTTACATGCATGGAGCTTATGAGCTCAATTTACAAGTTTCATGAGTTTTGAAGAAAAGAGTTTGAAAGATTTCACATGCATGTTTGCTTCTTAAATTTCAAGTTGAATTGTGAGCTTTTGGAAAACTCTTGGGCCATGATTTTAAGAAATAATCCTTAATTCTTCATATTTTACAAGTTTACTATGTTATCTCAAGTTTTGGGGCCCAAGAGATGTGTTTTGAGGGGTTGAATTCGAGTTTTGAGCTTGGTGATCAAATCTGGAAATTCCAGAAATTTGATCCACGCTCGAGCGTGAAACTCTACGCTGGAGCGTGCACTTTGAATTCATGCACCACGCTCGAGCGTAGGTCGAGCGCCCGTCGAGCGTGAAAATCTTGCATCCAGTACTTTTAGAGTTTATAGTTCGCTCGAGCGGAGAAAGTTACGCTCGAGCGGAGAAAGTTACGCTCGAGCGGAGATTCATTTTCTGCATGTCCGCTCGAGCGGAGACCTTATTTTCAAAAATTTTACCAAGTGTTACAACTTATGTTTTGGCATCCTCATGGCATCTTAGGCATTCCTAAGCCTTAATTAAGCCATAGTAATGAGGTTATGAATTAGAAACACACTAAGGAATGAATGTACTAAGTTATGAGATTCAAGAGTGTGTTTTGAGCAATGTGTTAAGGAAGAACAAGAATCAATATGATGTAAGCTAAGCCGTGTTGGCCACATGAATGTGTAATGATAAGACATGCTTGTGTTATGTATTTTGTGATTGTAGGTCAAGACTCGAGGATTGATTGACCACTTACTGGAACCACTGTGAGTAACGTTATTGTAAAGATACGTTCATATGAATTATGTTCCAAATGAAATATGATAAGTTCTGATTTCTGAAATGATATCTGTTTTCGTGAACGAATATTCCAAGTTTGAAATCTATTATGGCATCCATGATAGTCCCAAGTCATGGGGGACGGCATAAAAATGCGGGTCCATGACATACAAGTTTACGAGATCTCATTAGCCACTTCATTGTGGTGATATGTGTTTAATTGGTATCCGGAACCGATTACTCTAGTCGGAAGACGTTCTGTGATGTGTTATATGGGATGTACCATTATTATGTTATGATATGAGAACGATTATGATTATGCTCTGTTCTGTTTTCTGCTTATGATACATTCGGATTTCGTTCACTAAACCCTTTACCTTAATGTTATTTATTGGGCTTTAGCTCATTGTGTGTATATATATGTATAGGTGAGCATTCTGGAGCCCGAGCCTGAAGGCTTTTGTCTAGATCTATGTTCTGTTGTCAACCAACCATTGTGCCTCACGTGGAGGTTCCCGAAGCATCCTGTGTTTAAGTTCTGTGGTTTCTGTTTATTTAAGACTTGATTTGTTGTCGTTGGCTGTACTTAAAATACTGTAATGTGTGTGGGCATAATGTATGACTACCGGTTATGTATATAAAGTTCTAAATATTTCGTTTCACATAAGTCAGCACAGCTCATTGGACAACTATAATTATGTATTTGCTTCCGCTAGCCCCTTAATTTTGTTAATCTGTTCAGAGGCCTTCGGTAGTCCAAGGATTACTGGCCGGTTACGATGCTAAACTTATAGGGGCGGGTTTGGATCGTGACAATGATAGTGTTGGTGATCATGTTAATCAAATGGAATTAATTGCTAAAGAATTATCCAACGCTGGTCACGCTTTGTCGGACAAGATGCAAGTAACTACCATACTTAATAGTCTTCCATTGTCTTGGGATCATGTTATCACATTTTTAACTCATAGCGGACGAGAGATTTCAATGTAACATTGCCTGTACTCTTAGTTTTGGAAGAAGAACGGATGAAGCGTAAGCGTAAAGAATGATTGTCTTCTAACTTGTTGATGGCACAATCTTCACCACAACCACAGAATAATACTCACACACCATTCAACAAGAAAGAGACGACTTCTTTCAAGAAAAAATGGAAGCAGGGATTTCAGAAAAAGATAGAAGAAACTGCAAGAATGACAAAAACAACATCACAAGCATCAGATAGGCCCATGTTACAAGTGTGGTAAAAAAGGTCATATCAAAGCCAATTGTCCTCAGAAGAAGCAGAAAACGGATCATAACCCTGTTGCCATGACAATTTCTGAAGCAATGGTGCTTGAACCTTCATCAAATTCGTGGTGGATTGATTCTACTGCAACTAGGCATATTGTGCAAAATAAAGACATGTTCGTGAAGTTTACTGAAAAAAAGGTTGGTGAACACAGAGTCTACATGGGCAACAACTCCTATAGTGATGTTTTGGGCATCGGAAATTGTCAATTCTCTATTAATAGAACTTCTGTTGTGCTTCATGATGTGCTTTATGTACCCAACATTTGGCGAAATTTAATTTCAATTTCGGTGTTAACTCAAAAAGGTTTTGAGATTACTTTTAGGTTTAACACAGTATTGATTAAGAAAGGAAGTGTATTAGTGAAAGGTGTTAGAGTGAATGACATGTACTCTCTTCCTATTGATAATAAAGTATGTATTTCTGATTATTTGCATGTTTCTACTAGTAATAGTTTTTATTTGTGGCATTTAAGGTTAGGTTACATTAATAAAAATAAAATGTCTCGAATGTTTAAAAGTGGCTTATTACCTAAAGTATGTTCTGATGATTTTGATATATGCGAACCATGTATCAAAGACAAAATGACTAGCAAGCCATTTTTTAAACATTGAAAATCATTGGAATTACTCGAAATAATTCATTCGGACATTTGTGGGCTTTTAAGAACTAAAATTCATCGAGGCATGGCATACTTTATTACTTTTACTGATGATTATTCAAGATATGGACATATTTACCTTCTTAAACACAAATCAGAAGCAATTGAAAAGTTTAAGGAATATAAATTAGAGGTAGAAAAGCAACTTGGTCGGTCCATTAAACACTTGAATAATGATAGAGGTGGCGAATATGAATCTATGGATTCTTTCTACGAGAACAATGGCATGAAACATTTGTTTACAATGCCATACACACCACAACAAAATGGGGTCACAGAAAGACGAAATCATACTCTCATGGAAATGACACGGTCTATGATGGCTCATGTTGATCTTCCTATTCATTTTTGGGGGGAAACCTTGTCCACCGCTGCGTACATATCAAATAGAGTCGAAACAAAAGCCAAACCTCTAACTCCTTACGAATGCTGGCATGGAACTAAACCTAATGTTCAAAATCTCAAAGTTTGGGGATATAAGGCACATGTACTTATTCCCAAACCTTTAAGGGATAAATTGGGAAGCAAAACTTGGGAATGCAAGTTTATTGGTTATGTCGAAAATGGGAGTGGTTATCGTTTTTATTATCCCGAACGTGGATTAATAGAAAGTAGAGATGCTATTTTTCTTGAATCCACTGATCTTGTTACTCCTATTGAACAAATTGAATTGCTCTCTGAAGTATCTCAGGATTCTTCTCTTCCTTCTTTGTCCCACAGTCCACATATTCTTCCCGAACCATCTAATAGTGGGAGCAAACGCAAATTACATGACGTTGTTTTACCTGCTTCGAATCCTGAGATAAGTGGGAGTAAAAGAGCAAGACGTCTATCTACGTTTTTGAAAGATCATTATGTTTTTCAAGTTGGAGAACTTAATAACTTAGTGGATGATCCTACTACTTATAATGAAGCAATGAGTAGCAGTGATGTTACTCAATGGCTTGAGGCAATGAATGAAGAACTTGACTCGATCAAGAAAAATGATGTTTGGGAATTAACCAATCTCCCGAATGGAAGAAAAGCCATTGGTTGCAAATGGGTTCTTGGAAAGAAATTCAAAGTAGATGGAAATTTGGAGAAATACAAGGCCAGGTTAGTAGCCAAGGGATTCACTCAACAACCTGGAATAGACTTCGTAGATACATATTCTCCTGTTGCAAAATTTGCCTCTATATGGATTCTAATTTCGGTAGTAGCCAAGATGGATTTGGAATTGCATCAATTAGATGTTAAAACTGCTTTTCTCAATGGAGAATTAAAAGAGGAAATTTATATGATTCAACCTGATGGTTTCCAGAACCAAGGCAACGAGGATAAAGTCTACAAGTTGAAGAAATCTCTATATGGACTTAAACAATCTTCGAGACAATGGTACTTGAAATTCCATCAAGCCATTTTAGAAATGGGCTATGTTGTGAGTCCATTAGATCATTGTATTTATATCTGGAAAAATGATGACAAGTTAGCAATATTATCTTTATACGTGGATGACATATTGTTAGCAAGAAATTGTCCAGATATGATTATAAAAACCAAAACTTTCTTGGCATCTAGATTTCAAATGAAAGACATGGGTCTTGCAACCTATGTTTTAGGAATTAGAATTTCAAGAGATAGAAATTCAAAATTATTATATCTAGATCAAGAGAAATATCTAGACAAGGTGCTCAAAAGATTTAATATGGATAACTGTAATTCTTTAAGCACGCCTATTTGCAAGGGACAAAATCTTAGTAAAAGTATGAGTCCTCAAACTAAGTCTGACATTGAGGAAATGAGAAATGTCCCATATGCTCAGGCAGTAGGCAGCCTAATGTATGCTATGACAAGCACTAGACCTGACATCTGTAATGCAGTCGGATTGGTAAGTCGGTTTCAATCCAATCCAGGTAAGGAACATTGGCAAGCAGCCAAAAGAATATTCAAATATTTAAAAGGCATTAAAAATTTGAAGTTATGTTTTGGTTTGTGTGATCTAGACATAAAAGGATACACTGACGCGGATTTTGCAGGATATGTAGATGATAGAAAATCTACTAATGGTCATGTGTTCTTGTTTGGTGGAACAACAGTTTCTTGGTTAAGTAAGAAACAGAGTTGTGTTGCAAAGTATACTATGGAAGCTGAATACATAGCTTGCAGCACAGCCGTTAGTAATGCGGTCTGGATAAAACAATTTGTTGACAGTTTACAATTAGGTATACCTGTCAGATCGGTCAATATGTTTTCTGACAATCAGTCTGCTATCTCATTAATAAAAAGTGGAGCAAATAGCTCTAAGGGAAAACATATTGATGTAAGTTACCACTATATTCAGGACATAGTGAAGAGAGGTGAAATTAAAGTCAACTATATACCCTCAGAAGAGATGGTGGCTGACCCTATGACCAAAGGATTGTCTCTAGAAAAAATCAGAGAACATGTAGCTAATATGGGATTGAAAAATACCTAGCTAGGTGGTTTAGCTACTTATATAAGAGCATAGTCGGATGACTCTGGGAACGCCTAGATAACCGATGTTTTGCAACTCTATCTTGCATGGAAACATATGTTTGGTCAGGTAACAAGATAGAGGAACTGACAAGGTACGGATATCATAGTTAGCTTGAGATGTAAAGTGCAACCTGCTAACTAGATGATATTGTGTCTGCTTGATCAGCAAAAAGTCATTGATAAGGTGTGTTAAGGAAAACCTTCAGGAATGGGCCTTAAAGAAAGTACTTAACAATAATTTCAGTGCACGTCGACACATGAAAAATGTGTATGGCTGAAGTCATCAATGGTGATTGGGTATGAACTCTGAACCCATCACTAAAAATTGATGCAGTTCACTTGTTATATAGTGAATTGAAGTCATCTAGAATGTGTTGTCAGTGGGAGAACACATTCGTACGGGTGCGGTCAGATTGGTGACAAAAACGTGCGCACGTATGGCCAAGTCACAATCAGACGTCAATTTATGAGGTAATTTCATAGATGAAAGTTCACATGAGGCAAAATTTTGGTACCAATGTAAACATGCTCAACTTATGATTTTTTTCACCTCATTATAATGTGATCAAGTGGGAGATGTTAGATTAAATGTGACCACATCATAATATGGTGTGCCTCTCCATACTTGATCATTTCCAATTGGTAGGTGTATCTCTTCCCGTAAGAAAACGGAATGATCTGGTAAGTCAAATTTGAACACAATTGGTGCATTATTTCCAGAGGTTGTGACCTTTAGCAAATGGATGCCATTGTGGTTATAAATACATTGGTAGAATGTTTTCATTTAACATATTCAAATCCATTGGAAAACCAGTTTATCTTAGACCCAACTTTGCTTCCGGATTATTCCGTCTTGCGTGATAAATACCCTCACGGGATCACAGATCACTTAGCCATTGTAAAGTTTATCTTTCAGGGTTACCTCATATTCACTATATATATATACATATTAGTAATACAATACAAAATTTTATCCTTTCCTTTTTTCACTTTGAAATGGGAAAGACCACCACAACAACGCATCGATTCCAATTTTTTTTATCTCTAGCCTCTCTCTCTTTCTCTCTCTCTCATTATATAAATAATTTATTTTGATATTATTAATGATTTTACCAAAAACATGTTAATAGGGTCTAATTTTAACAAATTAATTAGTTGCATAGAGAGATAGAGAGAAAAAAAAAAAAAAAAAAACTCGAATTTGTAGACAATTCAAGTCTAGCCCAAGTTTGATTTGCTATGTTCGAGTCAAGCTTAGGAAGAAAAGTTCAAGTTACAAGTTAGGCTTAGATAACTCTCAGTATAACTCGGATTAAGTTTAGACAAGTCTTCGACTAGCCCAATCCCGCCATAGTTGCACCCTTAGTTCGGATGATCATTTGTCGTGAATTTCTTTACAATAGGGTTGCTATGATATATTTTAAGTTAAAACAAAATGATGTCATTTTAGGGTTTGCGGTTAAAAAAAAAAAATGTGTTTTCACTTTAATTTTAAATTTGAACCGTTAAATTATCTATCTTATTAACGTGCCTTGTTATAGTAAAAAATAAAAAAAATCATTATACAAAATAATGATAAAGAGTCCTTATCTTAAAAAATTCCAAATACAACAAATCTTTCTTACAAGAGAAAAGAACCATATAGAACTTATATCTGACATTAGCATAGAAACGATAATAATTGGTGTCATTATTAGTGAAGGAGTGTGGACACCATGTTGGAAGAAGTTAAAAACACCATGTTGGAAGAAGTTAAAAACAAGGATAAGATGGTGATATTAACAAAAGAGTTCAATAGTCACAAAAAAGTGGTGATATATGAAAACTAGGAGAGTTCAGGCTACGAAGAGGGCATTATTGGCATTTACGAATATATGACATGGAATTAAATCTCTGTCAATCTTTAGCATGAAGATGACCTCTTCCCTAGGCTTTTTAAGCTTAATTTTCATGTTTTAAGTATGTAAGAATTAGACAACTCCCAAACATAACAATTGACAAATATTGTGGTGAATTTGTGGGGTCCTCACATTATGTTTACGTAATGACTAGATTTATGTCTTGAGAAAGAAAAGCTGCAACACATGTTGGAGTGCATATACCATATGTGGAGTTAGAAAAAGGTTGAGATCTCTTTTTTTCTTGACTTTCACTACCTTCAATGTATTGAGATTGGTTATTTTTTTATTTTGTTTTGTTTTGTTTTGTTTTTTTTTTTCCTCCTATCACTCACTAGCATGTGTTTGTGAGGGCTGTAGGGGTTAAGGAAAATGGGGTCTCTATCATTTATGATATTGAATTATTCTGATTGATTAGAATTTATAATTTTCATACAAAAAATTATGAGTTTAAATATCAAGAGGTGAATCAATAGTTAAAAGTTTTATTCATTTTAGACTTGTGTTCAATAATTACTTAGTCTATGTGAGATAGGAGGATTATATCCATCTCAAAACAAAAAAAAAAACAAACAAACAAACAAATTCTGCATGTTGGGTTTTTTTTTGGGTGTCCAGAGACTAGTGGTTGATAAATAAATTAATGGTCAGAGATTTTCCTACACCAAAAATATTTATTTCCTTATACGGTTATAGACAAAATACTACAAAATGTATGATATGATGAGAATTTCAGAATATAAGATTCTCAACGAAAACATTAATCAGAAGAAAATATGAAAGGAAAGGATCAAGTGCCATAATAAGTTCATAGTTTTCCAGAAGGGCGGTCCAGTACTGTAGTTGAAACTTAACGCAAAAGGCCCAAACTCAATTCAAAAGATTGGGCTTTGAAATGTTCTACCAGACTGGGCCGTTTGCCTCCGATTCCCATCAAATGTGGCTAAACGGGCTTTTATTTGGACCTATCAACCCATCTCATCCGCAAACCCACAAAAAAAAAAAAAAATAAAAAAAATTAAAAAAAAAAAAAACCATATCAGTTCCTCTTTCTTGACAAAATAAATAAATAAATTACACTCACTTCTTTTGAATTTTTTTAAAAAAATATATATATAGTTAATTTCATATTTTTAACATAATTACATTTATAAAATAATTATTTGTGAGTTTGTGCCCTCATCAGCTAGGTAGAATATTTTTTAAAAAATAAAATAAAAATTGGGAGGTAAATTTGAGATTGTAGCATAAGGAGTACGAGTCTTACCTGTAACAACACTTGAACTTAGACCTCATAGTGAGAAATCGAATTTTGAATAATTGAAATATGATTATAATTCGAGCAACATACACGAGTTGATTCATATTATTTTTTTCGAGATTAGTTTATATTAAAAGTAAATCAATTTAAAAAATTTAAGTCTAATTCAAACTCAACAAACTTATTTACATTATAAAAAAAATTATTTATAATTTTTTGAACTCAATTCAAACTTGATTCTAAAATCTATTTACACTATAAAAAATAAAAATTACGTGACTCAACTCGATTAATTTTTTTTTGTACCAAGTTAAATTTTCAAACTAATATAAACGACTTTCTAGTCAATCATAGCAAGGGGAACTGTAAACTGGAACTATGTAGACTTTTCTCACCAATCATTGATTGTCCAATAGAGGAGAGAAAGAGATAGGGAAGAGATAATGTGGGTCAATAATAGAGCCATCTGTGGTTGTGGTTAACGTATGGGTCTGACCCACGTTGTCATTTCAAGACTCAAAATTGTGGTCAATAGCCATATCTGTGGTCATTTCCAGTAGTATTTTTTTTTATTTTTTTATTTTTAATCTCGGATTGTACTTTGATCGGATCTTGATCTTATCAAGTGATGGTTAATAAATTTCATTGGTGTTTCGATAATAGATCCCTTCCTATAAATTAGGTTAAATTAGGCTGACAATTAGTTAGCCCAAAACCTGAGTCCACGAATATTATGATGACATCTTAAAACATCGTTTTTTTTAAGCTAAAAAAAATTAAAAAAAACAGCCATATATGTTGTCATGGGGGGTCTGACCCACATTATCTCATAGTTTTAATGACTCAAAACCCTTTCATTCCAGTTTGCATAACTTAACCTGGTCAGTAGACTAATCAATTAGACTTTATTTTGAGGTGTAAGTTAAAAATTAGTTTTTTTTTTAATTTTTTTAATTTTTTTTTTGAAAAATATGTAAAAGAATAAAGAAGTAATATAATTTCAAAAAGTAAAAAAACGTGGTTTAGCTGAGTTGCAAAAACAAGCCTACGTCTAGTTTAATTGGTCAGTATAATTTTTCAAAAAATTTATTTTAAAAAGAAAGTTATGAGTTGAACTCTCTCCTATAAGACAAGTATTTAATCAGTATAAATGTGGGTCAATAATAGAGCCATCTGTGGTTATGGTTAACGGATGGGTCTGACCCACGTTGTCATTTCAAGACTCAAAATTGTGGTCAATAGCCATATCTGTGGTCATTTCCAGTAGTATTTTATTTATTTTATTTATTTTTAATCTCGAGTTATACTTCAATCGAATCTGGATCTTATCAAGTGATGGTTAATAAATTTCATTGGTATTTCAATAATGGATCCCTTCCTATAAATTAGGTTAAATTAGGCTGACAATTAGTTACTCCAAGACCTGAGTCCATGAATATCATGATATCTTAAAACATCCTTTTTTTTAAGCTAAAAAAAAAATTAAAAAAAACAGCCATATATGTAGTCATGGGTGTCTGACCCACATTATCTCATAGTTTTAATGACTCAAAACCCTTTCATTCCAGTTTGCATAACTTAACCTGGTCAGTAGACTAAGGCCTCGTTTGGGAAGGGTCGGTTTAGTCAAAAAGTCAAAAAGTTACTTAAAAAGTTAAAAAGTCAATAATCCATACCAAAAAGTCAAAGATTCTCTTTTCTCTTTACTTTTTGCACATCTTTTCGTAAAAAATCAAAAAGTCATCATAAACATACTAGTTTTTTTATCTCATATTTTAACTAAATAGCCAAAAAGTTACTAAATTAGTCTGTTCCCAAACGGACCTAATCAATTAGACTTTACTTTGAGGTGTAAGTTAAAAATTAGTTTTTTCGATTTTTTAAAATTTTTTTTTTTTGAAAAATATGTAAAAGAATAAAGAAGTAATATAATTTCAAAAAGTCAAAAAAAAGTGGTTTAGCTGAGTTGCAAAAACAAGCCTACGTCTAGTTTAATTGGTCCGTATAATTTTTTCAAAAAATTTATTTAAAAAAAAAAGTTATGAGTTGAACTCTCTCTTATAAGACAAGTATTTAATCCTTTACAAAGATAAGTATTTGAGAATTAAGTTTTTATGTAGGTTTTTTTAGTTGTAAGATATGTGTTAGAGAAATTTTTTTTGGTATTTGGAAAGATAGTTGGGTTTTTTTGTGGTTGGATGTAATGTTTGTGAGAGAAAAAGTGAAATGATTATAGGGTTGGATGTAATATTTTGTTTGGATGTATTTTTTTTTATTTTGCAAAAACTTTATCTTTTAATGGAAAAAATAAAAAAAAAAAACCAACAAAAAATCTTCCCAAACACCTTCTAACAACTGCTTTTGGTCAATAATAAAAAAAAAAACTTGGTCAACAAACTTTATCAACTCAAAAGTCTGTTGATTCATTCGTGCATATATTGAAAATTCCAAATTAAATATGTCAAACTAGTACATGGCCAACTTACAAGTCTTGTTATTTTCAATAATGTTAAATATTCAAAATAAATAAATAAATAAAAGAAAAAAAACATGACCCACATATTAGCCACGTTCATTTTGAAATGACCCACATATTATCAAATTGAATTTAAACTACATACTTCACTTACACTTTTAGAGTGTAAATTTTTTTAATACTTTTTGGGGTACATATATATATTGGATTTTGTTTCACTTTTCTAAAAAAAAATCCTTTGCTGGATTTCCAATTTCCATCTTGGGAGCATCTCCAGCAATGCTAGCTAAAATAGCTATTCAAATTTTCACTTTACTATTTTAGCTAGTCATTTTTTTAATATACACCCCAACAAGCCTATCTACTTTAGCTATCTTCTATTAAAATATTCTTATATTTTAAATATTTTTTATTAAAATATTCTTAAAGCCAAAAGTTTGAATTAAAAAAGAATAAAAAAAATGAGGAGCTAGTGTACAGTACCTCGCCTCTCCCAGCGAGGTACTGTAGCAAAATGTAGAAAAATGTTAGTTTGGCTTTGCAATGGCTAGGCTGCTGGAGAAGAAGTTTTGATTTTTGGCTTGCTATTTTAGAATTTTTGGTGATATAGATAGTCTGCTGGAGATGCTCTTAGCGGATACAAGGGTATCAAGCAGGGGCCATGACCTTCCAAACTTTAAAAAAAAAAAAAATTAGTATTTATTAAAAAAATTAGTATTTTGGGCCCTTTAAAATTTCTATCATTTTATTTTGACATTTCAAAATTTTAATAATTTTACATTTATCCTCTCTTTATAAAATTTCTTGATCCGTCATTACTAGTAGATATGTATGTCTAACAGTCAAAGGATATGAATGACCAACTTGTTGGGAAAATGAATGACATATCCATGTCTCTGTATTTATTGGACTAAATAATTTCACATTATATTGCCTTTGGAAGCTAGTTCATATTATTTTTTGTCAAATGGTAATACTCGGGAGGGAGGGTCAGATGTCTCTAGCTTTACTTCACGTGTTAAAAGATTATTCTTGTGATTTGAAACTATAACATTCAAGTCATAATGAAATAATTTTGTTGTAACATCAAAGTCCATTCTCTCTCTTCATGTTTTTGTTTTGTATTTAATTTTTAATGGTCATTTTTCTACATTGCTTTTCAAATGAAAAGCACATGACATGTTGAATAATCCATAAAAAAAACCTTCTTGATAAGTTGGATTTCTGGTACAAGTTTCTCATTGGGTTTAGGTAGAATAATGTGACTAGTAGTACAAACCAGAGAAGAATTCATAGGTTCAACACATGCAAGGATTGAAAATTCAATCTCTCATTTAATTACAAAGGTCCTATTTGGCAAGTGATTTTTTTGCTTTTTTTTTTTTAGCTACAATCTATAAAAAGATAAAATAGAATAAAATAGTCAATATAAGACAAAATATCACATCAAGTTCATAATCATTTTATTTTTTCTCTCACAAATATCACATTAAATTATAAAAAAAATCCAACAATCTCCCTCACTACAAAAATTTAAGCCTATTAAAATAATTAAAAATTAAAATAGCCTATTAAAATAACCAACTCCTCAAACGAGCCCGAAGTTTGAAAGAGTTGCATTTCTTCTGAATTGAGTCTTTCAGAAACGGCCAAACATGGGTCCTATGCCATTTATTAAAAGTTGACAGAATGCTGAACCTGGTATGGGGAAAGTTCACACCACCTTGTCAATTGTTTTGCTCTTTTTTTTTTTTTTTTTAAATATATATTTTATTTTTTATAATCAAAAATCAATTCTAGGCATGATTCTTTGGACCAACTCTAGTGAGGAGTATAAATTCGGGATATATGTAATCATCCACTAGTCTCACATACCAGACGATATCAAAACTCAAACCTAAAATCTCTTGAATAGAACCTAAGTAATTTATCATTAGAGCTGACCCTCGCGAGTCTATTGCATTGTTGAGTGAGTGTAAAGGTAAAATTTACAAGTTTGGGAAATCAACTTTTACTGGAAATTGACACTTGATTAATTGTATTAGACTATGCTTAGATTTTAGATTTAAGAAGGAATTTGTAGGGATAAAAGAAAAGGGAACAGAGAGATTGAAAAATTTTAATTTATATTTCATTCACATTTTTATTTTTTAATAAATTTATTTCCGAACCGAAATCACAGTTTTATATTCTTTAATGTCAATGGTAAGAAAGAAGCAGCCACTGTAAGCCAAAATGCTATGATATAATTAGTAATTCTGTGTGAAAAGTATAATTGCTTTTTTATTTTTATTTTTATTTATTTATTTAATTTTTATAATAAAATATTATAAATCTTCTATACTATTATTAAGTGAAGGTTTAAATTGGTTTAGTGAAATTTTCTTCTTTTCACTCATGTCACGTGGCAACTTTATAAATGCTAAAATAAAAAAATTAAGAACATCCTTATCACTTAAGTTTCATTAAGAACATCCTTATCACTTAAGTAACATACATATTATGATATTAAATTTTTTATTATTTATTTTTATTATTAGTTATATAAATTACACACGTATCGCGTGTGGTATCCCTATTAATAAAAAATACTATTTTATGAACCCATCATAAGAAACATAGAGAGAGAATTGTCCAATTTTGATATTTTACAAAGGTTAGCAATGTTATAAATTGACATGATCTTCGGCGGACGTTTAACGCAATTTTTTTTAAAATTTAATTTTGACAATGATTATAGCATGCAACTGTACCATGGGAGCCAAATTACTATTATTTATATATCATGGTGAGATATATGTATAATAGAGAAAGTGCGTCGGAGCAGCTTAGGTGATGCGCTTATTGATTTTTTTGACTTGCGAAAGTTAATAGTGTAAATTTAAGCGTGTCAACAAAAATTAATTAGTTCTTATAAAATTTTAATTACCAATCAATTATCAGACGATTGTGTTGAAATTCTTTCAGTCTCAATAAAGAGAATTTTTACTGATGGCACTACAACATTTTCTTAGTTTAGTGACATTTGAAAGTGCCACAAAACTATTCTTCTAATGACATTTTTTGGTCTTGTGGCATTTTGAACAAGTGCCACTTCTATCGGTGCCACGGTAGATACGAGTGCCACGGTAGATACTTGCAAGTGCCACTGCACCATCATGGCTAAAAACTTTCAATGACATTTTAATGTCATGGTAGATATTATTTGTGGCACTATCAAGCGCCATTAAAAAAGAGTTAGTGACACTTATAAGTGTCATTACACCATCAAGACTAAAACCTTTCAGTGACACTTTAATGTCATGGTAGACACTATTCGTGACGCTATCAAGTGCCATTCGTGACGATAATTCATTGTAGAACAATTTGATCTGCTCTTGCAGAGACTCGAACCACCAACCACCCGCACCATAAACCTTATACACCACACTCTTCCCACTACACCTCTATAGCACCATATGATTATATATGCAACATATATTATTTATATAGTACATACATCTATATTAATATAAAAGTATATGTATAAACATAATTATTTTATTGAACATAATTTATGTAAAATAAACTATTTACTAGTAAAATAAAAAAAGACCACTTTTGGCAACTAAAAATATTTTTTGGTTGCCAATTCTATACTTTTGGCTACTAATTGTTTTTTAGTTGCTAAAAAACTTAACTTTTGCCAACCAAAATCGGATTTGGTCACCGAAGATGCACTTTCAGCTACCAAAATTTTGGTCGCCAAAAAATTTAATTCCCGCCTTAGGATTTTAGTTCTCCCGCGCTAAAAATAACCACTTTTGGCGACTAAACTTATTTTTTAGTCGCCAATTATAGACTTTTGGCTGCTAAAATTTTTTTAGTCACCAAAAAGCTTTACTTTGGGCTACTAAAATTTTTTTTGTCACTAAAACCCATATAATCAGCGACCAAACTTAGTTTTGGTCGCCAATTGTAGACTTTTGGCTACTAAAATTGTTTAGTCGCCAAAAAGCTTTACTTTTAGCTACTAATGTTGTTTTGGTTGCTAAAAGCTATACTTTCAGCGACCAATTTTTTTTTTGTCAGGAAATTTAGTCGCCGAATATGCTTTTTCCTGTAGTGTATATTGAGGTTAATTTATTTATTTTTAATCATTTACTGCATTGTAAAAATTTTAAAAATATATTGACATTTTTTGTTTTTTCAAAAATGCCATTATAAACTTGGAAAGTTTTTGACTTAGTGGCATTTCTCAAAATGCTATAAAATATTTGTTTATGAAACTTTTCACCTAAGTGCCATAAAAAGTAATTTGCACCTACCTAGTGTCCTGACATTTTTTAAAAAATGCCATTGCTACTAAAGTTTAGTGGCATCTGTTGGTAAATGTCACGACATAATTTTTTGTGTCATTATTTTATAAAATGCCATAAAATTGATGTGACATTTCTTTATTGAAATGCCACTAGAGCCTTATATGTTTGTGGCTTTGTGGCATTTATCTAAATGTGTCACCAAATATTATTTTTGTGGCATTTTCTAAAAACATGCCACTAGTAAGTGTCACTAAAGTGTGTTTTTGTTATAGTTTTGTGACATTTGTTCATTGAAATGTCACTAGAGCCTTTTATGTTTGTCGTTTTGTGGCATTTTTAAAAAACGTGCCACTAAATATCATTTTTGTGGCATTTTCTAAAAATATGCTACTAGTGTAGTGCCACTAAAGTATGTTTTTGTTGTAGTTTTGTGACACTTGTTCATTGAAATGTCACTAGAGCCTTTTATGTTTGTCGTTTTGTGGCATTTTTCAAAAACGTGCCACTAAATATCATTTTTGTGGCATTTTCTAAAAATATGCCACTAGTGTAGTGCACTAAAGTATGTTTTTGTTGTAGTGTGGCTTGTTTTTGAAGAAATTTATAAGAAATAACAGGTATAGAATAATTTAGAAACTGAATTTCATTGAGTGAATAAGAACTTACAAAAAATATATGTTGGTTTTTTTGCTTTCGAAGGTTAATAGTGTAAATTTAAACGTGCCAGCAAGAATCAATCAGTCTTTACAAACTTTTAATTGCGAATCAATTATCAGACGATTGTGTTGAAGTTCTTTCAGCCTCAATGAATAGGACTTTTACTGGTGGCTTGTTTTAGAAGAAATTTATAAGAAATAACAAGTACAGAACAATTTAGAAACTGAATTTCATTGAGTGAATAAAAACTTACAATGAAATGACCTAGTTTTGAAAAGATTTACAGGAACGACTACTTGAGAACTACTCCTAGGAAATGAAGTGCAGTACAGGAATTGAAGTGCTGAAAATGTAAAGAACTGGAAATATAACGCTGGAAAGAAAATATGAAGTAAATGACTGGTTTCTGGGTCCGAGTCTGGGTCATTTTCTGGGTCTGGGTTTGAGTCTGGGTCATTCAATTTGGGACCTTCCATGCTATTTATACTCTTCAAAGATAACCGTCGTAGTGGGCTTCCAACCGTCGAAATGTCCTCTCATGATTGTTGATCATACTCTCTCACAATTAGTCCCACTACGCCATTCTTGCAGTTGTGCTTCTCTCTTGGATTTCAATTTGAATTTGTGAGTAACCGTTGTGCTACGTCATCTTGCGCCTTTTAGTTATTCCAGTGCTGCGTAGATCTATTATAACCAATATGACCTGCCACGTATCTGTCTTTGGCTGGAGACTTGTATTAATTCTCTGAATTACCCCTCATGTACCACGTGTCAAGCTGCGATTAGCTTTTACAAAATATATAGCCAACATTACCCCCATCACTAATACACCCAATACTTGGTGATATTAGTAGACTCAATGCACTTTGTCCACATCCTAGGACGTGTATGGACTTTGCATCTTCTTAGAAATGCAACTGTCTTCCATAAATGAATCACTTGATCTGCATTAAATTCTTTCTTGTGCATGAACATTTTCCACTATCTGGGTATTCGAAAGGGCCAATACAGTTCCCATGGCTGAACAAATCTTTTCTTTCATCGATCGTACATATGAAAAGGTATTAGACAATGGTGTTCGTCCTTAAAAAAACCTTCATGCATTTATTGGCCACGCTTATCTGCCTCCATTTATTTAAGTTATGGATGCATTCGCAAATTATCAACTTTTGGACCAAGAATCTACCAACTACAAACCTTTCGACCATGAATTTGCAAAAATGGTTCTTGGAAGCTCCTCCCCTGCCTCCAAACTTTCTGTATGGGATGAAGCTGCATTCTCTTCCTTTAATAACACTTCTAACAACACTGGCTGGGGTACTTGGCATACACCCACTCAACCTCAAACAAGGGAGCGAATCCACCATCGATTCCCTGAATTCGATGACCCTATTGCAATCCATCCCTCCATGTGCAGCTCCGTGGTATATCCATACGTCCCCCTCGACGCCTTGAGGACAACTTGCTTTCGGCATGGTATATTTCCATCTTGCTGTCCAGAATAGTGCAAAATACTCTACACCCTGTTGAATCCTCGGGACTCAGCCCCTCACTCTTAGCCAAAAAAGCAAAACTTTTCTTCTCTGACTGGCTAGAATGTGTGAACAGGCTTGAATTCCCACATTCTTTTGGAGAGGACCCAACTGCTCATTCCCTACCTTCCAATCCTAACTGGATTGAAGAACTGAAACTCATCCTCTTCGAGAGCTAGCATTTTGCTCCCTACCAAGCCTCTGTTCTTCCTATTACTTACCAATAGTATAGAGCCCAGACTCTGCTTGCCGCTTTCTCCCATTTATCCTTTAAGGTCCTTCGAGATGATAGTCCTCACAAGAACTTATTATGGTCTTGTGATATTATCTCTCGAAGCCACATCCTTAACCCTATAGCCCAGGCAGAGTTTTATACTTTCTTGGATCAACTTCCTCTTCTACTCAACTATCATACAAATGCTTCCATTACTAGTGAGTTGCTGGAGGAAACCTTTGTTTCTCGTATTCAAATTCTATATGAGGCAGAGAATCTTCTTCAAGAATATGAGAACTTCAAGATCCAAGACTTAGGGTTTGGAGGAGATACTCCTATAGATGAAACACATGGGGCAGGAGAAATGGATGAAACAGATAAGGCTCTTAAACAGACAAAATTTGAATTAAAGGCCCAACATCTCTTTTTCCAACTAAGGGCTTATCAGTTAGATAAACCAAATTTAGATAGGATAGAAGATAGGATAGGAAAAGAGTATGTATTTATTGAATTTTGCTGGACAAAGTTCCATGATCTTGTGGCTTTGTCCATTCCTTACTTTTATGAAATTGAGAATGTAACCAAGTAGGTGTTTCCAATATAAATATTGCATATCAATAAAACTGAGCTCTTCAAACATCATTTGTCATGATTTGGCTTTATATTCCAATTGTATGATTGATTGCATGGTGAATATGTCTTTATGCCTTACTTTGTTCATGTAATTTGTGAACAACAACTTCGAAGCAACCAACTTACTTTGATGCCTGGTTTCAAATGCTTCGAATCATAAAACTCCTCATAGGAGTAATGGTATTTATCTTAGGTTTTCACACTCCAATCGTATGGTTAATATAATCTATATGAATAACAGCACCAATCTTGCTTCGAGGCTTGACTTAGGTATTTTGAAACATGAAATTTCTCTTAAGAACGGCTCTATTTGCCTTCGAAGGATCTTATATAAACAAAAGCGTAAGATTAGTCCTTTGGCCTTTGGACTTTCTATAATGCTTAACCAAAAACTAGTTTCATAATGCTTATTTATGCTGAAAGAATAGGCAAGAACCATATTCTAACTATAGGTCATTACAAAGATCCCTTCGAAGGAAACTTCCTCTGTTGGAAAGTCTAAAAACACACCTCCAAGATTTTTGAAGTGAGCAAATCTTAACTATGCTTGAATTCAAGGTATAAGACTGGCTTCGAAGCTAACTACCTGTTCTTAAAGTTAAGCTAAGTATTTGAAAATTGGCTTCAAAGCCAACTAACACCTTTTAAAGCCAACTACCTGTTTTCAAAGTTAAGCTAAGTATTTGAAAACTGGTTTCAAAGCCACCTAACACCTTTCGAAGCTAGGCTAGGTATTTGAAATGTGTTTTCCTCCTTCATAAGGTATCTACATTCTGGCTCAGAGGTAGTCTTTTTTTCTTGTGTTCTGAAGGATTTAAATAAAAACCTTGATTACACATGGGTTAGAACTTGGGTCCATTTAACTCGTTATGTTAAATAGGTAGCTTTGGACATAAGGGTTTTAAAACCCCATCTTCTTGCACTTTATCTACACGCTTGTCCAAAGTCTCTCTTTCACTCCTATTGCTCTTATCTGTAGCTTTTTGCCCTTCCGTTCACTTTCTTCTTTCAGTTCTTTGCTAATGGTTTCTTCTTCTAAAATACCAGTCATCGAGCGTGTAAGCCTATGTGTGGCTTTGAGGAGAATCATCAATGAAGAATGTGACAAATATAAGACCGGGGAATGGTATGCTATCGATGGTCGCATCTTTATTCCCCGACACCATGCTCAAGGGGAGATTGTTCTTAGTCCCATTTTCAGAGAAGCCCCCACCCAACTCTCTGCTCTGTATCCACACTTAGAAGATCAATGTCTATTTTACGAGGGTGACCTTGATTGGAGAAGCTGGAAGATGACCCTTCCCCATCGTTGCTGGCCCATATTGAGGCCGGAATAGGAGGAATAGTATGACCGAGTTGTTCCTGCCCGGATGTTGGACCTCCAGGAACTCTATCTCCTCGACGCCCTTTAATTAGCCAGGTTTTTCATTCCTAAAGACGCTTTTCTCATACCTGCTGCTCTTTGTTTTTGGAACCCATTTTTCAATTTCTTTCAATTTCGGTGTGGTATGATGGCCCCCACTATCCTTGACATGTGCCATCTTCTAGGGTTATCGCCCGCTGGTACTCCCTTCGGTCCCGATTATCCTGATATTAATGTTACTTTCTCTATTCCCCTTCTGATTTCTTTCTTTAGTGATTTTGTGAAGTCTGAGAATAAAAAGAAAGGTCCTCTGACTGATCGTGAGTACTTTTATTTTCTCTTATAGTGGCTCTACAAGTTTTTATTCTGTACCTCTTCACAAAAGATTATGCCTGAATTCGTTCCTCTTGCTAAGGCTCTTGCTTCGGTTAAGAAGATATCCTTAGCTCCTTATGTCTTGGGTCATGTATACAAAAATTTCTCTCAATTTTGTGAGAAACCCCTCGATGCCAACCAAGGAGGACCACTTTGGGTGTTGCAACTTTGGTTTTTCGCTTATTACATTCCAAGTGCCTAAGATTCTTGGTGCAAGACTCTGCCATTTATGGAATGAAATATGCTAGAGTTTCACTCTACCCATTTAGCTTTGCTTATTATATTACCTTCTTCTATCAACTTCCAGTTTCCTCTTCTCCCACCTTCTTCTGTCCCTTTGCGGCTAACACAGGGCCAACATAGCTGAGGACTTTCCTGTCTGACAACACCTGCTCCAACCCCATTCATAGGAATATGTAGGCCTCGATTTTGATTCTAAGGGAGCTCTACATTGGTACCTTTGTTACCTAAAAGACAACCTAAGAGGGGGAGGAGGGTGAATTAGGTTCTTACAAATAAAAGTAATAATACCCTAATAAAAATTATGACTAGCACAGTAGATAAATATAGTTAATGAAATAAAAATAATTAAAACAAGTGTTCTAACAAATATGTCAATTAATGATTTTAGCACAATAAAAATATGCAATATAGTTATGGCAATTTAAATAAAATAAAGAGAAGAAAGAGAGAGAGGCAAACAAATTTATAGTGGTTCGGCTTCAACTCGGCCTACATCCACTCCTTAAGCTTCACTTGAGATTTTCCACTATTCTCTAGCTTCACAGGGTGTTAGCAACCTTTTCACAAATGGAACAATCATCCACGAATTTTACACAGGCTTTCTAAGTCCAAAAACACTGAGTGTACTACACTTTTACAGGGTTGAAAAGAAGGTATTTTTGCTTTCACAGAAAGCTACAAGAATTATCTCTCAAAGATAGATATAAAAATGAAACTCTGATTTTTCTGTAACCCTCACACAAGAAAGATGGGCTTAAAGCTATATGACTCAATGTATAATTTCTGAGAGAGGATGTAAACAAAAATTGAAGAACATTTCTCAGAGAATTTTTCAAAAAATAGATGAGAGTGATTTTAGATCAAAGAATATTTTCTTGTTTCTGTAACTTGTTTGTAGTTGTTGTGTCTTGTTTACATCAGAGGCTTTGGTACATATAATGAAACTTATAGCCGTTGTATTCATTTGAATATCTTCCACTCCATCATTACTAATTTGAACTTGTGGAAGACAAGATCATTACTAATTTGAACTTTTTGAACTCCTGTTGTGCTGGGCTATTTGAATATTTGTTTTAGGCTGTTTGAACCTCTGTTTTTGGTTTGAAATGAACTCCTGATTTAAGCAAATATTAAATACATTCTAACAACATTTAGGATATTAAATACATTCTAACATTATTTAGGATAAAAGTTTAGTAAGAAATAGTAAAATAATTTTTGATTCTATTTTTCTCTTCCAAATAAATTAAAACATAATTAAATAAATCATCAAAATAAATTTTGATTCTATTTTTCTCTTCCAAATAAATTAAAACATAATTAAATAAATCATCAAAATAAATAAGTCTAGCAACCTTGAACTTTCGAGCTTACAAATACATTGCTGAACCTTACTACCCTGCCCAATTTGCTAGGCAATTTGGGCTTACTCAAGGAATTCATGTCCCTTTTTGTAGCCAAACTAACACTAATCTTGCAACCAAAGAGTTGAAGGTTCCAAGAACCAGGCTGGACGAGACAATTTCCAAGTTGATACAAGATTTGGTCGAATTCAGCTTCACTTCCTTCATCCCACACAGCACTGCATTGAGGAGATACCAGAATTGGTAGACAGCCAATATGGAGGTGCTCCTGGCTATCTCTTCTCGGGATCTGTTGGTTGGGCTAGATGTCCCTTCTCAAGCTAAGTCCAAAGAGACTGGGACCACTACTATTGCCTCTACTACCCCTGTCATTCCAACTCTTACTCTTGTTGTCTCTGTGTCTGCTCCTGCTGTCTCATCTCCTCCAAGAGTTACTAGGGCTACTTCGAAGAAATGTATGCATTTCTATTTTCCCTTTCTCTTCCTTTTATGATTTCTTGCTTATTTACTTATAAATTCTATTCTTGGTACAAGACCTCCACAGGAAGACGCCCCTCAGAGAGCTCAGGCTTTGAGCATTCTTAAGGGTAATCAAGAACAACAGAGGAAAAGGAAACTCTTGCTTGTTCCTGAAGAAGAGGCACCTGAAACTTCTACAGAAGATGAGGAAGTAGCAAAGGAAAATAAACTCCACTTAAGAAGAGGAAGAAAATGACAGTTTCCCCTTCTGATTTTTCCTAAGACCCTACTCATGAGGTAGCTGCTAGGGTAGTGGAGCAGGAGCATTCCAAAGAAATTATTGTTTTCCAGAGGTCTGAGAAAAATAGGCAGCAACAAATGCCAAGAGAGGAGGCTGCTACTGCTGAAGTAATACAAAAGGAGGCTGTAAGGAAGAAACAAATTATTGAGCTCTATGCCCTTCGAAGTTCTTTAATCATCACCATTACAACCTCTGAAACTGGTAATTTTTCTTTAATTCCTCTTGATTCCCTCTCCCAGACTTAACAAAAAGTTAACATTTTCTTCCTGTTTTCTGCTATGCAGCAGTAGTCATTCCTCCATCGACATTGGCCTCTTCAACCTCAAAAGAAACAAGACAGGCTCACACTGGAGTGCTAGTGACTATAGAGCCAATTCAGATGATGTTTCCACTTCCCAACTCTATACTCCCTATGCCTTCCTCTTTAAAGCAAAGCATCCCACCTTCTTTATGCCCAGGCTTAACTCCATATTTGCCCCATCTATCTTTCATCTTATCTTATCTTATTCCTCTTATAGTCCTGGCTGCCCCTTTATCACTTAAGAGAATTCCTGTTGTCACTTCATCTTTAGTGGTAACTGGTACTCGCAAGGAAGGCACTGATGGCTCGCAAATTTCTTTCCCACCATCCAGCTCCAGTCCTTCTTCTCTTGACTTGCTGGTGGCTAAGACAATAGACACTGCTAGGGACTCCTCCTCTCTTTCTCCTATCCCCAGGTTTCCATCTCTTCCTTCAACCAGTGACTCTTCTATATTGCCAATGTTAGAGGAAGAGATGGAAATCTTCGAGGCTCAACTGGCCAGCTTATTTGGCATATCTTCACCCGTTCGAGCACCAAGTAGTGAGACTGAGCCATTAGTCCTTGCAGATTCTCTCTTGGAAATTATTGAGAGCTCATCAACTGCTACTAAAGCTTCTTTGCTTCATGTAGACTTGGGCACTTGCTTGGACCTGCTGCAATCATTCTCAAGGATTCTATTTGAAGCCTTACAAAAGCCTATCATTAAAAATGGTTTAGTTAAGTGCTGTAAAGTGTTCAAGCAGTCCAACATGACCTTCTCAGGTCACTTATCCCAATCAGCAGCCACCTTAGACTTTTATGTCAATATTTGCCAGATGGCCAAAGCTGCAGAAGGGGAACTGTTGAAAGACAAATAGTTTGTCTCCCAAATTCATGCTGAAGTGTTTGAATTAAAGGGACAACATTCTTATGCCTCCTAGTTTCGAACCCAACTTTTAGAGAAGAAAGCCAACTGGAAGAGGAGCTAGCAGCAATCAATCTAGCCTTTGATCGAAATGCCAAAAAGCTGCAAATTACTAACCAAGGACTGGCTGACAGAAAGCAGGACATGTCTACAGCCATCCAGTTGTTCCCACCCCTTAGGAGTAGATAATCAATTATAAGGGAACAACTGAAACATTGTACTGATTTTTGGGCCAATTTGTGGCTGCATGTACTTAATTCTTTATGAAATGAAAACCTTTTATTATCTATGTGAGTGTATCATGCTCTATCATTCTATCTGTTAATCATATTATTTAATTTTGATGATGTCTAAAATATTATTTGTATTATTTACTTTTGATGATGTCTAAAATATTATTTGTAACAATTTGAATTTTTTTAATGTACATATTTATTTGACACAAAATATTATCTTTTTAAAATATATATATTTGTTAAATATTAGTTAAATAAAAATATTTTTGAAAACTTTACTATTCACCTTTTGAAACTTGAGGCTAATCAGTATTCACTTTTTGACCAAATTAAAAATTGATTAATTATATTATTTTGACAAAAATGATGGATTGGTTGTATTATTTTGACAAATTTGATATTGATAGGTTGTCTTGTTTTGACAAAATTAATATGGAGTGGTAGAATATATTTAGTTTAAAATCTCTACAACATATACAATATTTTAAAGAGGGCATATATTTTCAGATCCATCATAAATATTATTTAAAGAGATTTTTCTGTGTATGCAAATATTTGATTAGAACATTATATATATATATATAACATTATATATATATATATATAACTTTATATATATAATACATATAATACAAATAGTATACATCACGGAGCAATTATATTTTTTTTACACAACATTGATTGTATCATATATATTAGTGTGTGGAAACATTGAATATTAGCATATGAATACATTAATTATTAGCATGTGGAAAGTCATACAAGATATAATTCAAATTAATTTTTCTTTTCCTTTTTGTACACTTTTGACTAATACCTAAAGATGTTCAAATTTGCAAGAGTGCAAATTTTCTTACACGTGATTCTCTTCCAAACTAATGTCATCCATGACGTCAGCAAGGAGCGTCTAACGGGTATATTTTTGTATATAAATAGAAGTGTTGTGTGTGAAGAAAAATCAAGAATTTGAAGAGAAAATTTTCTGTGAGCTCCAAAATTCTGAGTATATTGTATTCTGCTCTTTCACTTTCAGATCTAAGTCTAGCATTTATTCTTACACTTTCATATCTACTCTTTGTGAGAGAATTATTGTAAAAGAGGGTTTAAGTACCATTTATTCTTATTCCTTATTTTTGTGAGAGATTTTGTAAGGGTAGACATTTATTGTTGAGTGAGGCTCAATAGATAAGAGTAAGTCCTGTGCCAAATCCACAAGCTTGATGGTGTATTTATTCAATTAATAGTAAAGAAATTCTCAAGGAGGTTCCTTGGGGATTAGACGTAGGCCTAGCGTACCGAACCACTATAAATCGCAGTGTTTGATTTTCTCTCCCTATCTCTCTTACTTTTATATTGATAATTATTATTATGTTTTTTTTTATTTATTGAAATTCTGAATATTGTGTTAATTTTAATATTGTGAAATTTTTAATAACCCAATTCACCCCCCTCTTGGGTTGCATATCTGGGACAACAATTGGTATCAGAGGCTAAACTCTAGTTGTGTGACTTAACCGTCTTAGAGTAGATCATGGCAACCCCTAGTTATTCTTTACCTGAGGGACAAGCATCCAATAGGCCACCCCTATTTAGCGGCACAAATTTTAGTTATTGGAAAACTAGGATGACCATACATGTTCAATCTAATGATTATGAATGCTGAAAAATTATTTGCAATGGTCCAAAAATTCCTACCAAAACCGTAGATGGACTTAGGGTACCAAAACTTGAAGATGAGTGGGATGAATCAGATACTAGAATGGTCCAAATTAATGTCAAAGCCACAAACATGTTGTACTGCGCCTTAGATGCCAACGAGTTTAACAGAATTTCCACATGTAAAACCGCAAAAGAAATTTTGGACAAGCTTATAGTGACTCATGAGGGAACCGAACAAGTTAAAGAATCTAGAGTCAGTTTGTTAGTTCATAATTATGAACTCTTTAAAATGAAGCCTGGTGAAACTATTCCTCAAATGTTTACTCGCTTTACTGATATTATTAATGTTTTAACTTCTCTTGGAAAAATATATACTAATACTGAAATTGTAAGAAAAGTGCTTAGGTCATTGCCAAAAAGTTGGGAGACAAAAGTCATTGCCATTACCGAAGCCAGGATTTATCAAAGCTAAGTCTAGATAAGTTAATAGGATCTCTCTTAACTCATGAGCTCATAATGCAAGAAGGAAAGGAAGAAGGACAATAACAAGAAGAAAGGAATAGCCTTCAAATCCACCTTGAAACATCAAGAGGATAAGTAAGATGATTCAGATGAGGATGAGGAAATGGCATTCATCACTAGAAAGTTCCAAAGGTTTGTGAGAAAGAAACAAGGCGTACAAAATTTTTTCAGAAAAGACTTCAACAACAGGGATTTTCAAAGAGGAGAAAATCACAAAAAATCTGAAGTAACTTGCTACGAATGCAACAAACCTGGACATTACAAATCAGAATGTCCAAAACTTAAGAAAAAATTCAAGAAGAATAAGAAGAAAGCTATGATTGCAGCATGGGGAGAAGATAGTGATGAAAGCGACACAGAAACCGAAGTTTGCAAAAATGAGGTTGCTAACCTATGCTTAATGGCACTTGGAAATGAAAATGAGGTAAATGACGAATCATTTACATTTGATGAATTGCAATTAGCTTTTGATGAATTACATGCTGAATTTAAGAAACTTAGTTTGAAAAGTAATTGTCAAAAGAAAGTAATTTCAAGTTGTCAAAAGAAAATGAATCATTAACTTCCAAGATAAATGTTCTAGAAAATGAAGCCGTGAAAATGAATGAGATTTTAACTCGAAAAGAGTCTTCAATTTCTGAAAAACATTTAGGTGTATTACAAAAAGAAAATGAGTCTTTAAAAAATGAACAAATTATTTTGAAAGAAAATATTGAAGACTTGAAAAATACTCTTTCAAAATTCACTCAAGGCAGAGAAACTTTAGATAAAATTCTTAAAAATCAAAATTGTACTTTTGGTAGAGCCGGAATTGGATATAAACCTTTTTCAAAAGTAAAAACTGTCAAAAATGGCTTTGTGTATGCATATTCTAATCACTCTTATCTCACATGTCATTTTTGTGGAACAAAATGTCATATTTCACCTTCATTTCTGTTAAAAGAAATCCTTTTGCTAAAATAAAAAAGATGTGGGTCCCTAAGGACAGTTCAAGAGTATCAAATTCTAACTTTTATGGACCCAAGAAAAAATGGGTACCAATAGAAAAATCAAATTTTTGTAGGTATGTTTCAAGACAAAATCCAGTAACGATAGATGGTATCTCGACAGTGCATGTTCGAGGCACATGACTGGAAAAAAACTATGTTCGCCACACTTCAACCAAAGGATGGCGGATATGTGACTTTTGGCGACAATAGCAAAGGTAAAATCATTGGTGTAGGAAGTATTGGTAAAAATCCTCTCCTATTATTGAAAATGTTTTATTTGTTGAAGGTTTAAAACATAACTTGCTTAGCATTAGTCAATTATGTGATAAAGGTTATAGTATTATTTTTTAGAAAACTCATTGCACTATTGAAAACACCCTAGAAAACAAGACTTTATTTGTAGGTTATAGACATGAGAATGTATATGTGTTTGATTTACATGATTTATCTTCTCATTTTAACATTAAATGTTTATCTGCTATAAATGATAATAGTTGGCTTTGGCATAAAAGATTAGGACATGCTCATTTTGATTTAATTTCCAAACTTTCAAAAAATGAGTTAGTCATAGGTTTACCAAAAATTATTTTTTGAAAAAGATAAACTTTGTGATGCTTGTCAATTTGGAAAACAAACTAAAATTTCTTTTAAATCCAAAAATATCATTTCAACAACTAAACCGCTTCAACTCTTGCATATTGATCTATTCGGACCATCTAGAACATTAAGTTCAGGAGGAAAATCTTATGCCCTTATTTGTGTTGATGATTATACTAGATATACATGGGTATTATTTTTAGCACACAAAAATGAAGCTTTTTATAATTTCTCAAAACTTTGTAAAAGAATTCAAAATGAGAAAAATCTTAATATTTGTAGTATTAGAAGTGACCATGGTGGAGAATTTGAAAATGATGATTTTATTATGTTTTGTGATGACTTAGGAATAGACCATAATTTCTCAGCTCTTAGGACTCCTCAACAAAATGGTGTGGCTGAAAGAAAAAATAGAACTCTTGAAGAAATGGCTCGTACTATGCTTTGTGAAAATAATTTGCCTAAATATTTTTGGGCGGAAGCTGTTAACACTGCATGCTATGTTATAAACCGTGCCATGATTAGACCTATTCTTAAGAAAACCCCTTATGAACTTTGGAAAGGTAGAAAACATAACATTAGTCACTTGTGTGCTTTTGGTTGTAAATGCTTTGTATTAAATAACAATAAAGATAACTTAGGAAAATTTGATGCTAAATCGGATGAAGCTATATTTCTTGGTTATTCTATGTCCAGTAAAGCTTATAGAGTATTCAATAAAAGAACTCTACTTGTTGAAGAATCTGTGCATGTTGTTTTTGATGAATCTAACGATATTATTTCCAAGAATCTTGTAAGTAATGATATTGTAGAAAATCAACCAAGCATGGAGAGCATTTACAAAAAGGAAAATGAAGAAAATCCATTACGCGAACATGAAGAAGAAATGACAATGGAGAAACTTCAAGAAATATATGCTCTTTCAGAAAGTGACTCAAATCTACCAAAAGAATGAAAGTATGCTCATGGCCACCCCAAAGACCTCATCATAGGTGATGCGGCGGAAGGTATAAAAACTCGTTCCTTTGTTAGAAATATTTGTGGTAACTTAGCGTTTGTTTCACAAATTGAACCAAAATCATTTTTAGAAGCTGAAAATGATGAAAACTAGATTTTAGCAATGCAAGAAGAATTAAATCAATTTGAAAGAAATGAAGTTTGGTTTTTAACCCCTCGACCTAAGGATCATCCCGTTATTGGTACAAAATGGGTTTTTCGAAATAAAATGGACGAATCTGGAGTTGTTTCTAGAAATAAAGCTAGATTAGTAGCTCAATGCTATAATCAAGAAGAGGGAATTGATTTTGATGAAAATTTTGCACCAGTTGCTAGACTTGAAGCTATTAGAATGTTACTTGCTTTTGCGTGTTTTAAAGATTTTAAATTATATCAAATGGATGTTAAAAGTGCTTTTTTAAATGGGTATATTTCGGAGGAAGTCTATGTTGAACAACCTCCCGGTTTTGAAAATCATAAATACCCGGATCATGTTTTCAAACTTTCAAAAGCTTTATATGGCTTGAAACAAGCTCCTAGAGCATGGTATGAAAGATTGAGTAATTTTCTACTTGACAAAGGCTTTTGTAGAGGAAAAATTGATACAACACTTTTTTATAAAAATCAAAAAAGAAGATATGCTAATTGTTCAAATTTATGTTGATGATATCATTTTTGGTGCTACTAATGAAAATTTGTGCAAAGACTTTGCTAAAGACATGCAGGGTGAGTTTGAAATGAGTATGATGGGGGAATTAAATTACTTTCTTGGTCTACAAATTAAACAAACTAATGATGGAATCCATTTAAATCAAACGAAATATATCAAAGATCTACTCAAAAGATTTGAAATTGAATCATCAAAGCCTGCAGCAACTCCAATGAGGACATCGATAAAAATCAACAAAGATGAGCAAGGTAAACCTGTAGATGAAAAGAAATATCGAGGTATGATTGGTTCTTTACTCTATCTTACTGCAAGTAGGCCCGACATAATGTTTAGTGTTTGTATGTGTATACATTTTCAATCCGCACCGAAAGAGTCACACATCACCGCAGTCAAACGCATTTTTAGATATCTTGTTGGCACTCCAAATTTGGGATTATGGTATCCTAAGGGAACCACCTTTGAACTTTTTGGTTACTCAGATGCCGACTTTGTGGAATATAGACTTGACCGAAAAAGCACTAGTGGTACTTGTCATTTTCTTGGACACTCACTCACTTCTTGGTTTTGCAAAAAACAAAACTCAGTGGCTCTATCAACTGTTGAAGCAGAATACATTGCCGCCGCTGGGTGTTGTGCACAATTGCTTTGGATGAAACAACAACTTCAAGATTTTGGACTTCACTATGATCATATTCCTATAAAATGTGACAACATAAGTGTCATTAACCTTTCAAAAAATCCTATTCAGCACTCACGCACTAAACACATTGAGATAAGGCATCATTTTCTAAGAGATCATGTACTCAAAGGTAATATTGAACTCGAATTTGTGCCTACAAATTGTCAATTAGCTGACATATTTACCAAGCCTCTAAATGAAGAACAATTTTGTTATATTAGAACAGAACTTGGTATGATGAATACTCCAATATAATGTTTATATTAAAAAATGATTTTTTTTAATAATTAAATAAAATAAATATTGTAATAATAATTATTATTATAAAAAATAATAACAATAACAATAATATATATATATATATATATTTATATATAATTTTTCTCTCTCTCTCTCTCCCGTTCCGTCTCTATCTCTCACCCTCTCTCCCTTACTCTCTCTTTTTCTCTTTCTCTTGGTCTCTCGCTTTCCCCTTCTTCCTCACATCCTCAGCCGACTCCATCTCCATGCTCACCATCGTCTACAACCATCTTCACCATCCACAAAATCATCCATCACATTCATCTCTACCATCATCCACCCAAATCCCTCACCAATCCACCGAACTCCATCACTTCTCCACCTGAAATCTGCATCACCATCTTTACCGATTCATCAAGTTCCATCACCGATCCATCAAAATTCGTGACTGATCCATCAAGATCCATTGCCGATCTACACAAATTCGTCACCGATCTACCCAATCGTCTCAATTTCTTCCGTTCATCAAGGTCATCACCAATCAACATGTTAAAATTCTTTTTGCATTATGTTATATTTTTTTACTTGTTATATGTGCTCCAAATTCTCTTGGATTTAATAATGATTGCTTCTACCTTGTCTGAAGAAATTGTTTTTATTTTTATTTTCTCCTTTTTTGCTAGTGCATTTGGTGTAATTGTTTATGGCTGGATCTTAATGGCCCTTGGTATTATAGATTGGTAATTTGTCTCTTTAAATTTATGTAATTTTTAGTGCATTAATTTAGGGGGAGACTCATATATTTTCATTATAAAACTATATAAAAAAAAAGGGGCATGTGTAGATTCTGTGCATAATTTTAGGGGGAGTATATATACATATTTTTTTTTACTTCTTATCTGCCATACTCCTTATCTGCACCAACAAACAAAATTTTTTTGTGCAACGACAGAATTAAAAAAAAATAATAATAACATAAATAAATAAATAAAGGAAGAAATGCTCGCAATTTTATTTCAGAAAAAGAAAATATTACTTGATTACATGTAAATTTTCAGAAGGTTTCACAGATTTTTTCTTTTTCACTTCTCTCAACAATTTTTCATGAGCCTCTTTTACATCATTCTCTCTATTTTCGATTTCTGTGAGTCTTGGCATTATCACTGTTGCATAATAATACACTGCATTCTCCAACTGTGCATTTTTCCTTTTTAACTCTTTCTTCTCCTTACACATATTAACTACTTGTTGTTTTAACAAGCACACCTCATCTCTCCATTGCTGATTTTCTTGTACTCTTGCTTGTAATCGTCGCGCCATATTGGAAACTGCAGTCATGGCCTGTGTACTAAGAGCCATAGTGTTATTAATAGCATCGAAATCATTTCGATTACCAATAACACTAGAACCCTCATTTACAGGTGTATGAGTGATTTTCCGATCACACTGCCCTCCTTAGTAATTCAGCTGTAGAACACAGGTAGAATAGATGGCACCCTGCTGTCCTGCACAGAAAGAGAAGGCTCCGGCGGTGGTTCTTCCACCCGAGGGCACTCCGACGATCAAGTCAGTATATCTCTCAAAGATAATCAATAGTGCTAAAAACAATGCTCAAAGTATCAATTGCGTACCTTAGACCCACGGGGGTGCCTCTCTTTTATAGTTTTACTCAATTCCAATTCCACTAGAAACATGATTTCTATGGACTCCAATTCTGTACTTACTTTGGACTCCTCAAGAGATAAGGATAGACTCCCTAAGAGTGTTTATCCTTATTCATCCTAAAGTCTTTCCTCATCCTTGGACTCTTGTCCCTTATCCAATTATCTCGGATTCCGATATTCTTGCAGATAACCTCGGCAACTCCGAAATCACCTCGGCTGACACGTCGGCGTCACCTTACCACGTGTTGGTACTCTGAAAATATATCCCCACAACAGGCATAGCATGTGCCTGCGTCACTGGTACTCTCTCATTTGCCTGCATTACAGGCACCTCATGCAGATCCGACTCATTGATAGACAAGGTAAGGAATGACATGATTACACAAGAAGCTGCAACAAATTTTTCTCTCCAACACTTGATGATTTCGTATCTTTGCCTATGATCTGTATCACTTTTTATACACTCCATCGATCCATTACTCGATGCATATCTGCTCAAATCTTTTGTTTGTCAATATTTTCTGCGTTCGAGATGCTCCAAAATCCCCACAATGATTCCGACAAGACAGAAGGCCAATTATTTTATTTTGGGCCACTCGGATTATTTTATCAAAAGTGTTTGTTTCATCTCTTCATCTTTTATTTTGATGATGTCAAAGGGGGAGATGGTAAAAAAATATGATTTTTGCTTTGCAAGGTTATCAAATATTTTGTCAATTTTATTTTGTGTCAAATCCATACAAATATTGTCATCATCAAAAAGGGGGAGATTGTTAATCATATTATTTAATTTTGATGATGTCTAAAATATTATTTGTATTATTTACTTTTGATGATGTCTAAAATATTATTTGTAACAATTTGGATTTTTTTAATGTACATATTTATTTGACACAAAATATCATCTTTTTAAAAAATATATATTTGTTAAATATTAGTTAAATAAAAATATTTTTGAAAACTTTACTATTTACTTTTTGAAGCTTGAGGCTAATCACTATTCACTTTTTGACTAAATTAAAATTGATTAATTATATTATTTTGACAAAAATGATGGATTGGTTGTATTATTTTGACAAATTTGATATTGATAGGTTGTCTTGTTTTGACAAAATTAATATGGAGTGGTAGAATATATTTAGTTTAAAATCTCTACAACATATACAATATTTTAAAGAGGGCATATATTTTCAGATCCATCATAAATATTATTTAAAGAGATTTTTCTGTGTATGCAAATATTTGATTAGAACATTATATATATATATAACTTTATATATATAATGCATATAATACAAATAGTATACATCACGGAGCAATTATATTTTTTTTACACAACATTGATTGTATCATATATATTAGTGTGTGGAAACATTGAATATTAGCATATGAACACATTAATTATTAGCATGTGGAAAGTCATACAAGATATAATTCAAATTAATTTTTCTTTTCCTTTTTGTACACTTTTGACTAATACCTAAAAATGTTCAAATTTGCAAGAGTGCAAATTTTCTTATACGTGATTCTCTTCCAAACTAATGTCATCCATGACATCAGCAAGAAGCGTGCTTATGTAAGCCATGACGTTAGTAAGGAGCGTCTAACGGGTATATTTTTGTGTATAAATAGAAGTGTTGTGTGTGGAGAAAAATCAAGAACTTGAAGAGAAAATTTTCTGTGAGCTCCAAAATTCTGAGTATATTGTATTCTGCTCTTTCACTTTCAGATCTAAGTCTAGCATTTGTTCTTACACTTTCATAGCTACTCTTTGTGAGAGAATTATTGTAAAAGAGGGTTTAAGTACCACTTATTCTTATTCCTTATTTTTGTGAGAGATTTTGTAAGGGTAGGCATTTATTGTTGAGTGAGGCTCAATAGATAAGAGTAAGTCCTGTGCCAAATCCGCAAGCTTAGTGGTGTATTTATTCAATTAATAGTAAAGAAATTCTCAAGGAGGTTCCTTGGGGAGTGGACGTAGGCCTGGCGTGCCGAACCACTATAAATCGCAGTGTTTGATTTTCTCTCCCTATCTCTCTTACTTTTATATTGATAATTATTATTCTGTTTTTTTTTATTTATTAAAATTCTGAATATTGTGTTAATTTTAATATTGTGAAATTTTTAATAACCCAATTCACCCCCCTCTTGGGTTGCATATCTGGGACAACACTATCATTTAATTTCTACACTCCTTGTGTTTCCCACACAGTTGGATAATAAAGCTTCAAGTTCCTGCCATTAATTCTCTTGGAATACACATAACCATTTAGGTTTCTTAGATGGTAGGCTCCCCCAGGCAAGACTTTATGAACCTGATTGGTCCTTCCTAATTGGGTGACCATTTGCCAAATTTATGGTTCTTATGGTCTGAGGGATGCTAAACATATGGATTAATCCCTTGATAAATCCAATAACCTCAGTCTGATCCACAGCCTTATGAGGCTTAACTTCGACCCATTTAGTGAAGTAATCTATGGCCACTAGAATAAAACAATGATGTTTCGAAGACGGTGGATATATTTTTCTTATCATAGCCATTTCTCATCCTCTAAATGGTCATGGTTTCATTACTGCATGCAAATTAGCTATTGACACATGTCTTATCATGCCATACTTTTGGCATGCTTGACATCCTTTTGCATACTCTATACATTCCTTTAGGATGGTTGGCCAATAGTAAGAATGCCTTTGAAGCAACCATCTCATCTTCACACCAGGCTGATGGGCACCACAAATACCCTACATGCACCTCAGACATAGCAGTCAGTGCTTCTTTTAGCCCTATGCATTCCAACAACAATCTGTCTGCTCCCCTTTTGTAAAGAGCATTATCATACACTATATATTGCATAGACTGTAATTTAATTTTTCTACTGGCCTTCGAAGAAGGGCCAGTTAAATATTAAATGATTGGATGTCTCCAATCATGCTCTTCTAAGTTATTCTGATTAACTTCTACCATGATACCCCTTTTAGCAAAAGGCAATATTAAGTTCTGATATGTTGCCTGACTTATGTCCACTTGGGTATTTCCCTTTCTTCTAAAATTCAAGGCCTTTTGAGCTATATCATTGGCCTTATGATTCATGAATCTTGGGATATAAGTCACATGGGCTATCTGAAACTGAGAAAGCAAATGTAGTGTAACAATATAATATGGTAATATGCTTGCACTTTGATATTTGAAGATTCCTTTTATTTTGTTAATTACCAATTGAGAATCCCCAAATATATCAATTGCATGAGCTTATAATCCAATGAGTATCTCAAGTCCCATTATTAAAGCTTCATATTCAGCTTGATTATTGGAACAAGTAGTTTCATCAATTCGGAAACCATGTATGGTTTCTACCCCTTGTGGTGACTTAATGATAACACCAATTCCAATCAGACCATTGGCTTTTGATCCATTGAACTACATTTGCCATGGCTCAATATTAACTAGACCAAGATCCATTATTTCTTGGCTTTTTGTTTGACATGGATGATCTGCCAAAAAGTTAGCCAAAATTTACCCTTTTACTGCCTTTTGAGAGACATATTCTAGATGAAACTCTGAAAGAGCTAATATCCATTTACCAATTCTTCCTCTCAGCATAGGTGTAGATAACATGTACTTAACCAAGTCTATGGTTGTAATTACCAAGACAACAGTAGGCAAAAGATAATACCTTAATTTCATTGCTGCAAAGTACAGTGCAAGGCACAACTTTTCTACAGCTGAGTATTTACATTCACAGGAATTTAAAAACCTACTAAGGTAATAAACTGCTTGCTTCTTGCCTTCTTCATTGTCCTAAGTTAGGAAAACTTCCAATGAATCTTCTGCTGCAGCAATGTATAACTTCAAGGGCTTATCTCTCCTTGGTGACATCAACACTAGAGGCTTGGCCAAGTAAACTTTAATCCCTTCGAAAGCAGCTTGATGCTCTGCTGCCCACACAAACTCTTCTTCATTTTTCAACTTTAACAAAGAAGAAAATACTTTAGTTTTTCCTACAGTGTTAGAAATAAATCTTCGAAGAAATTAACCTGACCAAGAAACTTTTGTAATTCTTTCTTACTTGATGGATGTTTGGCCTCAATGATGGCTTTGGCTTTATTCTGATCAATTTGTATTCCCTTCTTGTGCATTACATACCCCAAGAAGTTTCCAGTTGATACACCAAAAGAACATTTGAGAAGATTAAGCTTCAACTTGAACTTTCGCATTCTTTTGAAAGCTGTTACCAAGTGAACCAAGTGTTCCTCCATAAACTGGGACTTTACAACAATATCACCAATGTAACACTCTAGGTATCCTCCAATAAAATCATGGGAGATAGTATTCATTGCCCTCTGATATGTTGCCCCAGCATTCTTTAGACCAAATGGCATTTTCACCCATTCGAAGGTGTCAATATTTCCAGGATACCTAAATGCTGTCTTGTGGACATCTTCCTCTGCAATGCAGATCTGGTTGTAACTCGAATGCCCATCCATCATAGACAAAATCATGTACCCTACTGAACTGTCCACCAATAGATCAACTATAGACATGGGGTATTTATCTTTTGGAGTTGCCAAATTTAGATTTCTAAAATCGATGCATACCCTCATCTTGCTATTCTTTTTAACCACATGCATAATGTTAGATAACCATTCAACATACCTGGCTGTTCTAATGAAGTCTACTTTAAGGAGCCTGAGAATCTCTTCCTTCATTTTCTGAACCACTTCAGGGCTCATCCGTCTTGGTTTCTATTTGTGTGGCTTGAAGTTAGGCTTCATAGGGAGCCTATGTTCCACTAATGACCTGTCCAATCCAGGCAGCTCATTATAAGACCAAGCAAAGCAATCCTTATATTATTTTAATACAACCAATAACTAGTTCCTGTCATTAGGATCTAACCAAACAATGATATAGGTAGGTTACTCTGCTGAACCTTCACTTAGGTTAATTTCTTCAAAGGGATCTTGTGCTTGGGTATTCACTGATGCTTCCTTCTTACATTCCTCTGCCTTCAAAGTAGTCTTTTTGTCTATCTCTATCCTTTCAAGTTCCATCTCTTTGCTTTCTTCTTCGTAGACAAAATCTGTTCACAAGGATTCTTCTTCTTGTATCTCCTAGACTTTTATTTCAATATCCAACGCACAGTACTTACCTAGAACCAAAAATCTAGCCTTTTGTTGCTATTGATAATAGTCAATCACCATGGCTTCTCTCTTTTGTTCCTGCACCTTCTGAACTATTGATTTTAAGTCCAATACTGAAAACTTGATTCAAGCCAAACGTCTAGCTTTTTGGTTATGATCTTCTTGCCTACAACCTAATATCATTGTCATCTTTGGTGATGAATTCTTCATCAGTACTCTCCTGCACTAAGTGCTTCAGGTGTGCTACTTCCTCATCAGTCGTCACTTCGGCTGTTCCATCAGGCTTCTTCAGCTGTTCCATCAGGCTTCTTCAACACACTGAGTGGTGTCACTCATTCAGTATATAACTGTCTCTCTATTGCATAGCACTATCATCATTTTCTGATGTAGAGAGGAAGGCACACATTTATTGGTGTGGATCCAGTCCTTGCCAAATAAAGCATTATACTTGGCATTACTGTCTATAACAAAGAATGCTGTTATGCAATCTCTGGTTCCCACACTTAAGTTAATAGGCAGAATATCCTGAGCTATCTACTTATCCCCAGCAAAACCAGCAATGGATGTGCTGGTTGGGATTAATCTGGGGTTTCTTTTTCCTAATTTCTTCAAGGAGGACTTCAGAAGTAAGTTAACTGTCGCCCCATTGTCCACTAACACCCTATTCATTTGTATCCCATCGAAGTAAGCCTTGATATACAGGGGCATAATGTGCTAAGTCATAGATGTTGTAGGGTACTGTAACAACCCCTATCCGTAATTAGCCACTAATCCGTATTTAATGATGTTAATGAGAGGATTAAAATAAATTATGTGTTTATTCTGCACTTTGTATGATTTTGGCTTTCTATCTGTTACTTATAGAAATATCTGTTTGGAATTCCACTTTAATATGTAAATCGAAAGCCTTATCGGCATCCGAAACCGAAATTGACTACACCGATATGTTATTTGGAATTTTTAGAACCTTATGGCAAATTTTATTAAAAATTGATTAAGTCTGATTCGTTAAGTCGCGTTTGGCAAGCCTTATATTCTAACTAATGTGTTTTAGCACCATAAGCTTATATGCAACCCTTAAGCTCATTTGTGAGCTCATTTTCTTTCATCCCTTGAGTGGAAAAATCTGGTGAGACATTTTAGAAAGAGAGGGAGCACAATTCTAGAGAGAGAGAATGAGAGATTGAAGAAGAATTGAAGGCTATAGCTTGAATTGATCAAAGATTGTGTAAGTACCTAGCTAATTGAAGACTTTAGGTAAGGATTTAAGACTTAATTATGACTTTTAACCATCAAGTATATCATTTCAAGAAGAATTTGTGATTATGTACAAGAATTGGACCAAAGATGTTGAATTTAGAGTTAATTCATGCATGCATGTACATTTTCTTACAAATTGAGCATGATTTCCATGAAACCTCTCTTGCATGTTTGAAATTCATCTTCATTTAGGGAAATCATCAAGTTTCAAGTTGTTTTGTGGTGTTTGATTATGTTTTGAGAAGTTTGATACAAGAAAAATTCATGCATGTTATGTTCATAAACATTCTTGAAGTTTAAGTTGAAATCAGAAACTTTTGGCAAACCCTTGGGCCATGATTTTATGAAATGATCCTAAATTCTTCATGTTTTACAAGTTTACTATGTTATCTCTAGTTTTGAGGCCCAAGAGATGTGTTTTGGATGGTTGAATTCGAGTTTTGAGCTTGGGAGGTCAATCTGGATTTTCCAGAAATTTGACCCACGCTCAAGCGGGGACTTTCACGCTCGAGCGTAAACCCTGAATTCATGCACCACGCTTGAGTGTGGGTCGAGCACCCGTCGAGCGTGAAAATCTTGCATCCAGTACTTTTTGAGTTTACAGTCTGCTCGAGTGAGGAAAGGCACGCTCGAGCGAGGAAAGGCACGCTCGAGCGGAGCTTCATTGTTTGCATGTCTGCTCGAGTGGGGAAACCCACGCTCAAGCGTAGACCTCATTTTCAGAAATTTTGCCTAAGTGTTCCAAGGCATGTTTTGGCATCCTCATTGCATCTTAGGCATTCCTAAGCCTTAATTAAGCTATAGTAATGAGGTTATGGATTAGAAACACACTAAGGAATGAATGTACTAAGTTATGAGATTCAAGAGTGTGTTTTGAGCAATGTGTTAAGGAAGAACAAGAATCAATATGATGTAAGCTAAGCCGTGTTGTCCACATGAATGTGTAATGATAAGACATGCTTGTGTTATGTATTTTGTGATTGTAGGTCAAGACTCGAGGATTGATTGACCACTTACTGGAACCACTGTGAGTAACGTTATTGTAAAGATACATTCATATGAATTATGTTCCAAATGAAATATGATAAGTTCTGATTTCTGAAATGATAGCTGTTTTCGTGAACGAATATTCCAAGTTTGAAATCCATTATGGCATCCATAGATAGTCCCAAGTCATGGGGGACGGCATGAAAATGCGGGTCCATGACATACAAGTTTACGAGATCTCGTTAGCCACTTCATTGTGGTGATATGTGTTTAATCGGTATCCAGAACCGATTACTCTAGTCGGAAGACGTTCTGTGATGTGTTCTATGGGATGTACCATTATTATGTTCTGATATGAGAACGATTATGATTATGCTCTGTTCTGTATTCTGCTTATGATATATTCGGATTTCGTTCACTAAACCCTTTACCTTAATGTTATTCATTGGGCTTTAGCTCATTGTGTGTATATATATGTATAGGTGAGCATTCTGGAGCCCGAGCCTGAAGGCTTTTGTCTGGATCTGTGTTCTGTTGTTAGCCAACCATTGTGCCTCACGTAGAGGTTCCCGAAGCGTCCTGTGTTTAAGTTCTGTAGACACCCCATTTTTGACCGACCTTAAGACTCAGACGTCACCGATTGAGCGCTTGGTGATGTTGCATATCGTGCTCGTTCAGAAGTCTTAGAGTCGCGGCCGTGCGCCTTGCCTCCGGACTTCCGAACTCTCTTCTGTGCCTTGCCTCGGTTTGCGAACCAGACTCGGTTTTCTCTGTTTTCTTTCCTGAGGGTAGGGAGAGGTCCCGTAGACCATCCCTCAGTGGCCGTGGGTTACATTTCGTGGCCGTAGGCCATTTTGCCCATTTCGGAGCCCGGTTCCCGGTTTTCAGGGCCGTCAGGCCGTGTGCCTCGGTTCGGGACCACCCAACCATCTCCGATTCCTCCGGTTTTTGGCATGCATCTCATTTACTCCCTTTCGAGGGACACTGGGGTCTTAGATACCCACTTCGTGGCCGAATGCCACTTTTGGTGCTTAACGGCCTATTTTCGGGATCCCGAACTGCGTGTTTTGGTCCCCGAGCATTCGTTTTGCATCGGTTTTCGTTTATTTTTGGCAGGTACTTCTGTTTTATCACCAGGAAGATCACTGGAGAGTGGGAGGCTAGTAATTGTCTCAGCAACCTGTTATGCTCTTCCGGCGCCCTCCGACGCCCGTTTTTCTCACTTCCGGGCTAATGTTGAACACCCTAGGGCCATTTTCTTCAATCCAAAACCACATATTTGTGATGTACACACATGGGAGGACCCTAAAAACATATGGCCGGCCAATAACTCTCATTGAACCTTTTGAACCCCTCTTTAAATTGGCCTATTCTCTCTCCTGTTTTAGAGTTGCCAAATTTGGACCACAGGGTCTTGTTCAGCACACCTGGGAGGACACCAATCCTTGGTGGCCGGCCAGCAATTCTTTGTTTCATTTTTGACCCTTGGCCGGCCGGCCATAGGGGGTGGCCGGCCGGCCACCTGCAGCAAAAGTAATTGGCCGGCCATGCTCCTTGGGGTGTGTTCCTTACAGCTGTACAACTGTTTCCCCCAAAAAAGATCTGTATCCGGGGGATATTTTGGAGGGGAATACTTGGGTGCATTTCCCTCCACTTGCCTCCTCCTCTTTGGCCTTTATAACAGCAGCTCCAACACTCTCCCTAGGGTTAGAAAATTGCAATCAAGCATACACATTCATATCTCTATCCATCTCTCTCAAATCTTCAAGTTTTGGTGCCTTTTGTTCATCATCATCAAGCACTACCATCACCACTCCATTTCCAGCAACAAGGAGAGGTTCTTAAAGGCTTAGAAGCAACATTTCTCAAGCCAAGAAGCAAAGAAAGAAAGGTCTACAAGGGTAAGTCTCAATCCCTCTCTTTTGTAGCATTTTCTTACCTCTTTTCTTAAGCCTATTTGCTTACTGTTTTGGGCTCCGACCAATACTGAAAGTGGTCCTCTTTTGAGCTCATTTTCATGTTTGTTCAAGGGCTCAACCCTGTTTGAGCCCTCTATCACACACTTGCTTCAATATCCTCTTATATGCCATTATTTTGCATTGAATATTTGGCCTATGTGTGATCTGAATTGGAGCATCTCATGAACTGATATTGTACTTATTTTGAGGCCCTCTTCAACATCAAAGAAGGGCTCAACCTTGTTTTCATGCTCCATATGCCACTTGCTTTGAATCCATGTTTTACCCTTGTTTTTGCATGCATTTTTCTAGCCTATGAGTGATCTGTTTTCGAGCATGACATAAACTGTGAGTGGGCCTATTTTGAGCCCCTATTAAATATTGAAGAAGGGCTCAACTCTGTTTGGCCTCTCTATCATGCACTTTCTTCATAATCTCTCATATTTACCGTAAATTTGCATGATTTGTTTGGCCTATGTGTAAATTGTTTTGGAGCATGTCATGAACTGTGAGTGAGCTTATTTTGTGTCCCTCTACAACATTGTAGAAGGGATCAACCTTGTTGGGGGTCTCCATGTTGTGCTTGTCTTTATATCCCTCTTTGACCCCCATTTTGCATGCTTTTTTAAGCTTATATAGCTTCTGTTTTCGGCCATCATCAGAACTGGAAAGAGTCATATTTTGATCTTCTTGACATATTTCATTAAGGGTCTTTTCTGGTTTGATGAATGTTTGGGGTACCTCATGTTATAGCCTTATGTATCCTCAATCTTGCATGGCATTTTTAGCAAGTTTGCATACTGCGTTGGGGGATGTCATCTACTGTAAATGTTCATATTTTTAGTCCCTCATCAGTGTTGTAGAAGGAAATTTTTCAGTTTGGGCATGGCATGTATCACTTGCTTCAATACCCCTCTCTTGGCCCGTATTTTTGCATGCTATTGTTGCCCTATCTATGCTTGCTGATTGGCCTTGTTTCTAGACTGAAAAATGATATTTTGGGGCTGCCTTGCTACTGTTTTGCATGTCATGTACCAATTACGCATGTTTAGTATGGCTGTAGGCCATTTCGGGTGCTTAATGTTGCATTTCGGGATCATTCCATGTTTCGGGTGCACTTCGGCCATGTTTCGGGGCTGTTTTCCCCCACATTTCAGTGCCAAAATTCATTTGCATGTTTGCATATCATTTCCATGTCATTTCATGCCTTAGGGCCATTGCCTCGGTTTGCGCGCCCGTGTGCACGCATTTCGAGGCGTTTCATTTTCACCTCACGGCCTCCCGTGTGAGTATAGCTGAGGCTCTCTCATGTTGCTGTAAGCCCATGTTGCATCGCATATCTCATTTTAGTCTTTTTTTTATTCTGTATGTCATTTTCTAGGTTTGCGTGCCCGTGGACACGCATTTCGAGACATCTCGTTTTAGTCTCATTGCATATCATATTTCATGTCATTTCATGCCTCAGGGCCATCGCCTCAGTTTGCGTGCCCGTGTGCACGCATTTCGAGGCATGTCATTTTTATCCACCGGCTTCTTATGTGAGTGCGGCTGAGGTCCGCTCGTGTTAGTGTAAGTCCATTTGTATTGCGTATGCCATTTCATGCCTTAGGATCATCGCCTCGGTTTGCGTGCCCGTGTGCATGCATTTCGAGGCATCTCATTTTCATAGCATTGTGCATGCTAGGATTGCATATTAGCTGCATTTCATGCACATCATGCATATTGCATCGTGTTCGGAATAGGAGTTAGTCCGGGCACGGGAAACGAGGCACATTTCGTACTCCAAGTGACGGAACGGGTCTCAATTCCCAAGTCACCGACACTCCGGATTACCCATGATGGAGTTAGGTTTTGTCATAACATTCATATGCATTCATCCTATATTGAGTTGTGCGATCCGACTCCTCGGCCATCATGCATCGAGATGCGTGATTGGTGGCACGAGGATCGAGGCATGCATATATCTGTGAAATACATTGCTATGCCCCTTTCCTGCTCTCTGTTACAGCAAAATGAAGAATCAGCAACTTTTCGGAGTCTGGCACGCATTTCGAGGAACATTGCAAACAGAGGCTAATTGGGGCATCCCAGTGGATTCCCGAAAAGGCAGCCCAGCATACATCATTCATCAGAGTTGAGGCAGCCCCTGGCTTGCATGCCAGTTTACAGCTTTTCTTAGTTAATTTGTTAATTAATTAGGAATTTGTATTATTCGGACTGTATATTTCGGACTGTACTTTTCTTTCATTTCGGACTGTATTATTTATTCGGACCCTCTGCGCGAGGGCATAACTGTAATAAGTGTGGGTGAGTGTGATGTATGTCTTCCAACCCACGTCTTTCTTCCCTTTTATTTACCCGCTTATGATAGTTAGATTAGGGCATGTTTCAATTAGCATACAGTATGACAGCATGTTTGCATCATTCATCTGTTTTGCACACACCGGGCTCGGCGCATCATACAAACTGCATTTGTATTTCAATTCCAAATTGAATACTTGATAGCTGTTGCATTCCATATGCCATGTTTAGAATAGCCGAGCCTGCTATAGTTGCATTATTGCATGTGTTGCATTAGGCAATTCTGTATAACTAGGATCATGCATGATTTCTAATCGGTTTTCTGTTTTGACTTGGAGTACTCGGTGAGTTTTATGCTTTAGCATCCTTGCATGCGTGTGAGTGTTGCCATGAATAGCATGCTTACCATGAGGCTATGTGCTTATGTGATATAACTGCCTTGAATGCCTGTGGGTGGAGGTTGAGTTACTTGGATTGGACAATTCATCAAATATTTGTTTTAAGCCCACTAGATAGTGGCAAAATCATGTTTTCTAAGCCCACCCGAGGGTGGCAAATCCGCGTCTTAGCCTACCTGCGGGTAGCACCATCAAACCATTTTCAAACAAACAAACATGAAATGTTTTGTTCCAATTCAGGCGACTCAGTCTATACTTATTTGCTGCGAGCATCACATAGTAACCTAGGCTAATAACCGGAATAAGAACTCACAATGTTTTCAAAATAAGATATCATGGTTAGTAGAGGCCGGTCTTTGACCGGGCGAGCGGGGTGCTCACGAAGTGACCTTCCCCAATCGTACCCAAGTTCCCGAGCCGAGGCAACTTTGGTGATGACGGACACGTGGCCTTTGGCACCGAGTCAGGGTTTCCTAAATTTCCCATTTAAAAAACATTTAGGTGGCGACTCTGTATCTGGCAAAGCAGTCCATGTTTGGCACTTCTTTCAAAAATCTGTTTTCCAAAATGATTTGCCGGATTTGGACTCTTTGGTTCAAGATTAAGAACCGTGACACGAATCGAATCCGAGCTGTAGCGAGGTCCCCCGCGGGCTTGTTACAATTACTCTAGTCGGAAGACGTTCTGTGATGTGTTCTATGGGATGTACCATTATTATGTTCTGATATGAGAACGATTATGATTATGCTCTGTTCTGTATTCTGCTTATGATATATTCGGATTTCGTTCACTAAACCCTTTACCTTAATGTTATTCATTGGGCTTTAGCTCATTGTGTGTATATATATGTATAGGTGAGCATTCTGGAGCCCGAGCCTGAAGGCTTTTGTCTGGATCTGTGTTCTGTTGTTAGCCAACCATTTTGCCTCACGTAGAGGTTCCCGAAGCGTCCTGTGTTTAAGTTCTGTGGTTTCTGTTTATTTAAGACTTGATGTGTTGTCGTTGGCTGTACTTAAAATACTGTAATGTGTGTGGGTATAATGTATGACTACCGGTTATGTATATAAAGTTTTAAGTATTCTGTTTCATATAAGTCAGCACAGCTCATTGGACAACTATAATTATGTATTTGCTTTCGCTAGCCCCTTAATTTTGTTAATCTGTTCAGAGGCCTTCGGTAGTCCAAGGATTACTGGCCGATTATGATGCTAAACCTATAGGGGCGGGTTTGGGTCGTGACAGGTACTCGAAGAGATATGAGAGGTTAGTACTCACCTCTTTACATTTTTCTTCAGTTTTCATTGGTGTGGCCATTTCAGACTCATCTTGAATCATGCTGGCCTATGAATTTTCACTAGAAATTGGAATGTGGTCATCTTCCTGACCTTCTTGGTTTCCCTCTTCAGCCTGAAACTCTTGGGGCAGTATATATACCATGTTTATTGGCACTGGAGGGAATAGGCCAAACTGAACTACTCGCTGTACTTGTTTCCTTTCCAAACTAGCTTGTTCTGTTATTTTGGAAGCATCCTCCATACTGCATTCTGGTACCTTTGTGCTAGCAAGTTCCTTCGAAGCAGCCTGTTGGTGGTTTGCATCCGTTGGCTTGTTAACCAGAAAGGTCTGCTCAGCCATGAAGGCCTCAAACATTTCATCTTCAGCTAATGTTTTCTTTTGACCTAACCTAGTCCCTTCATTCGTTTCATCATCACTTTCCATTAAAGCCTTTTCGAGGCTTGCTAAACTGGATTTTTCTTTGGCTCTCAGTTCAACATGAACTTTAGCCAACTGCTCCATACTGGCACTCCTCTTGATCTTCGGAGCAGGTTTCGAACCTATTCCCTCATCAATCTGATCTTTTGCTTGTGCCATAGAAGTGCTCTCTTCGCTTTCTTTTAGATCCGTCTAATACTGGGTGTATTTTCGTTGGATCTTCCTCCTTTGAGACCTAGAAATCATAAGAACCATATCTGGCTCCCTTGTTTTTGGGTTCTTTAATAACACCCAATTGTTTGGAGCCACCAAGGGAGGTTTGATCATTATTCCCTGGTCTCCAAAACCTTTCTTTGAGTAGGCATTTCCTTAGGTTTGTTCTGTATGACAAACTAATCTGGAACTCTTGGGATCCATGAGCCCACTAGTCTAGCTACTGGATTTAGTGCCCCACTCTTTTAAACAGTCTTCGAAGCAGTCCTTAGGGGCCAATTATCAGCCATGGTCTGATGTCTTGCACTGAATCCGTGCTTCTTTTCGGGCTGGTTGTCTACCCTATAATAATTGGGTGGCCTGGTTTCATACAAAGGCCTCTTTCTTTTTGATTGCATTCTGGTATTTAGTGAAACTACCAAGGACGAATGCTGCCTAGGGCCAGTTGGGTATGGCGTCTTGTTATAGGTGCTGGCTATTTGGTCTTTCTGCACCTCTTTGTAATACTGCTTCCAATCAACTGGAAGCCCTTTCAGCTACTTGTAACACATTCTGCACCTAGGACACATCCTCTGCACTATAGTAGCTTCAAAAGAGTCGTCATCCAATATCTCTTCACTAGAGCCTTCTTTTAGGCCTGCAGAGCTCTATCGATCAACTGGTGAACTTCTTGTGTTCTTCCTGAAAGCAGCCTGGCTAGCCACATGCATCTGCACAGTGACCTCCTCCAATTCTTTCAAGGATAGGTTTTGGAAATCTGGCATGCCAACTTGGGTTGCAGCCTCCCCAATCTCCGGAAATGGGTTGGTGTCAATTCCCATACCTTTTTCAGACTTGGTTGGAAACTTTAGCCTCCTCTTCAAAATCTGTTCTTGGATCCTGTCTCGGAAAACAATATAGTTTTTAGTTGAATGAGACCAAGAATTATGCCATTTACAGTACAGTTTTCCTTTAAGTTCACTACAACAAAAAAGGGTTTTTACGGCGCGCAATGCACGCCGTAAAAACCCTTCTACGATGTGCAGCGCGCGTCATATTATGACCAGTCATGGAAAGTCATTCACTTTTAACGACATGCTTCGTACGCCGTTAAAAATTATTTAACGGTAGATTTTGTGTGTCGTTGTTGTTTTTTCTATGATATGCTATAGTATGCCGTTAAAAATTATTTAACGGCAGATTTTGTGCGTCGTTGTTACTTTTTCTACGACTACTTTTGCACGTCGTTAATTGGTGAGACAAATAATGACGCTGATTGCGCATTGTAAAATATGTAATACGATTTATTATGCCTGCCGTAGAATATGCAGTTTTTTTAAATAAAAAAAAAATTCAGCAAGTTCTATTTGACTAATTTTGTACAATCTAACAAATATTACAAACAAACATCACAAAACATCAATCAACCACGAAAATATTGTTTGAAACATCAAAAAGAAACTATATCCATGAATTATAAACATTCAACAATTGTCTATACATTCTAAACATTCAAAAACCATATCCTTAAGTTCTAAACTGTACAAAAAGTTTACACCATCCAAAATTATGCATATCTAACTTTCTAAACATATCGACAACTATTAAGAGAATATCTAAAACTACTATAATTAAAGAAACTGGTTAACTAAAACTACTATAATTAAAGAAACTGGTTAAAATTGCATTCACTCGTACTACATTAAGACCAACTACCCAGAAACTAAAATAGTACCACTTCAACTCTGCTCTTCACCTTCTCTACGTTCTCTTTCCGCAGCAGTAGCTGCCATCAATTCATCAAACTTCTCAATTTTCCCCAGCAATATCTCAATCTGTGAACCAAAAGACACAGATATTATCAACAGGTCAAGGCTACATTATAACAATAGCTTAATTTGCATGATTTTACAAGTGAACCATAAAGAAGTTAAAAATCCACACTGAATCCTATCTACAGACAAGCCAAAAAAAAAAAAAGTCCAGAGAAACCAGATGCATAAGACTAATAAAAAGGATGAAAAATCCATCAGATGCAAGAAATACAAGAGGGGCTCCATTTTTATTTTATTTTTTTTTAGTGTAAATCATGTACATATGACCAAAATCATAAAACTCCATTTAATTCCAAACTTACTTTAGCTTTCTGGGTAGGTTGCCCTCTTGACTCATCCTTCATATTGACAGTTGAAGTCATAATCTTTGCAAAATGATAACCATTTAATTTGAGAGAAATCAAGAGTTCGACATTTTGCTTACGAGATGAAATATGAAGAAACATATTTTCTTTCATGATAAACAACAAAATCAAGAATTTTACTCTTTTCAATAGCCAATCCATTGTTTTTCAGTATTTTAGCAACAAAACCAAAGGAAAATTACAAGGATTATAATCTACAAGTTAACTATTTGATCACAAAGAATTAACAAAAATATTTTGTTTCATTTATATTGACCAAAATTACATTTATATAAACATGACCAGCACTACTTTGTTTCAAAATGCTTAAAAATCTTGACCCAGAATCTTTGTTTTGTCCCCAAAAACATCCACAACTATGCACCTTCATCTGAATTCTTTACATTGTCACTATCAAACATGTGAAAAATAAAAACTATGTCTAGAGAAGGGTGACAATTTCAAATAACAAATACCTGGATTGTTTTTCTTTTGGTTCCACACACTCATACACACACAAATAAACAGTCATTATATGAAAGAGAAGACATAAGCTAGCATACAAGGAATTTATATTAGAACTTCAGTACAAATTAAGTAAATTTACTAAATTGAGAAATGACAACAAGAACATAACCATGTGTGCAGAATATCAGGGCAGAAAACAGTCCAAATAAATATTCAATCCTTAATCATATAATATCCACAAATATTCTATGTAAGAGGTTGAATTTCCATTAAAGAAGAACAAGAAAATTAAAATTGGATTTAGAGAAGTACATAACCATAGAAAATTAGGAGGTAAAACAAAAAAAAACTCATCTAGCTCAGCAGTGCCCAAAATATATACATCCATTCAAAAGACACAAAGTGCAATATCTAATTTCTCAACATAAAGTTAAAATTTTGGTAGTTAAAATATTTGTAAATGCCCTTGCAATTTTCTCAACATCTAAGTTCTCAACATAAAGTTGAAATTTAGGTAGTTAAAATATTTGAAAATGCCCTTGTAGTTTTCTCAACATAAAGTTGAAGTTTATAAGGAAAGCATAAATGTCAAGTATTTTGATAAATGGCTCATCCAAGACACATCCAAGCAAATACTGTAGAAAAAAGGAAAGAATATGCATAGCAGCTTGTATAAAGGACATTGGTTCCAAAATCAACTCAATTATCATTCCACTTGTGATTGTTCAGTCATCATGGATAAGCAAACACAGTTTTTTTTTTGAGTCAGGCATTTTTTCAAACAATTAGAGGACCCTTAATATCAGATAACATTTACAGACTACCATCTATTACATATGTACATATATACATAGCATGTATATAAATAAATATATAGGAGAGGATCTTGACAGACCTAATATCATTGGACGATGTTGATCCCAAACTAAAAAAATTCTTATGTATTCATTTTAGACACACAAGAGGAGAGATTCTGAGGGAGTAGGAGAGCGATAAAAGATATACAATCCCAACTATGCTCAGTCCAGTGTTCACTTAATGCTCGAAAAAATGACCTAGAAGAGAGAAGAACTATACCTGGATGTCTGAGGAAGATTTAGAGACACCGATGTTGTCACCGATAGGGAGTTATCGCCACTGCTAGTGAGTGAGAAAATGGGGAGATCTGTAGAAGTCAGTCTACGAGAAAGAGATTGGGTTCAGTGTGCATTTTTTGTAAATCTAAAGCACAAACATTGAACCATATAATGCTTAATTGCACTTTTTTGGTCTGTTTGGAGACGTAGGAATTTATTTTTGATAAAGCACAGCTAGATCTTGAGGAGTTATGTGAGCTAATCATGGTGAGAGTGGCATTGTGGATGAAAACTAATTCCTAGGGAAAATTTTATTCAGTTAAAATCAATTTGTATCAGATTTGCAGGAACTGAGAAGATGTATCAGATAGTGATTTTGGGTGATTGTAGATTAATTCAAGCATCAAGGGTGTTTGAACAGCCAAAGGGAGAATATGCATCAAAATAAGACGAAGGCTGGGTGGGTTGGCTCTGTTTTTACTTGGGTTATGACTACTCTGAGGCATAGGGGGCCTGCTAGCAGTACTCTTTTGTTTTGGTGTTGATTAGTTTTTTGCAAGGATAATACTACTAGGATGCTTGTTATATTTGATTCAAGGTTTAAGATATTGTTATTTTAGCATGCTTCATAATTTTTCACTTTGAACTCCTTATGTTGAGTTAAAGCTCAAATGGATAGAGGACATTATAAACTTTGTATTAAGTAGCTCACAACTACATTTCTACTCCCACAAGAACTTATTAAATAAAATAAAAATTAAGGTGAATTTAGGCATTCTAAACAATGCTAATGTTTAAAATTATAGTCAATTTGGTTTGAAATTCATGAAATCACCAAATGTTCATAATGTGAATAGCATCAAATTCTTTAACTAAATTAAGTGGCCCAGAATTGTTCTAAAATGCTTACTTATTGTACTCATCCCACACAATAACTATCACCATCAAAGATCATGTACTTGTTCTTCCTAGCTCTTGCTTCTCTACAGCCTGTCAACGAAAAAAAAAAAAAAAAAAACACTCATGTTGCTGAAATTGCATCCCATTTTAGTGCAAAAACAAAAACTATTAATTGTGAAATAACCATTACCTATCTTCAAAATCACCCAAACTGTCATTTGGACTCATATCCTATCAACAATGTCACTTTAGATTACTGCAAAACAACAAAATAAAGAGATTCCCACATTAATTTTCTCTCTCATGAAAAACTAAAGTAATAAAAAAGACAAATAATTGAAGTACTTGTCTATGTCATTTAGAGTATCCTACTTAGTACACCTATGAATGCAACAATCATTCCAAAATAGAAAAATGATTTAGTGGAAAAAAATAACTCATTAGAAATCATAATCAAAAAGTTCCCTATCCAGAAATGCATACCACAAATTTTTTTTTTCAAGTAATGTTAATTTCCCTTTGACTTTGAAGTATATTCCAACATCCCAACATAATAATTTTTTTCCAGAACTGCCCTTAGGCAAAGGTAATTCATTGTTACGTATCAAAATAAGTTTACTCATATTTGTGGTTACCAGCCTTTAATTTGCATGTGGTTCAAAAAACAAATTTCCATATATTGAGAAGAACCAAAAAAACAGAAAAAGATCATTTTTTTAACTCATCAAAAATATCTTTGCCTTGTGGACTCTAGAGCTCTTGAGAGTGATAGCTAAGTTTGTTTCCTTTGAGCCAGTTTTTAGTCAATCGGGTAATGTTTGAGCTGTTGGAAAGCCTAATTTGGTGAGCTACAGAGGTGCAACCAACCATTCTGGCTACTACTCTCTTTGTAATGTCTATGCTTTTGAGGATTGCCAAATGGGATTGATTCATCAATCTCCTCTCTCTGAATATCCCTTAGTAACCCAAGCTGGTATGGTGCGTGGATTAAATTTAGACCCAATAGAACCAATGAAAAGGAGTCAGCTTACAATTTCACGATTACATGAAACTAAGGCAGAATAAGTTACTTCCCTTTTCATTTTATTTCCCACGAGGCACTATGAATTACCAAAATGCAGAGAATTCAATAAAAAAATTGATAGAGAAATGGCAATCATACAGTTTCAGCTTCAGCTTGCATAGCTTTAAATTCTGTCAGCCTCGTCTCCTCTTACTTTTTCATTACCTCGAACACCTAAACCAGCATCAACACAACACTAGGAGAAGAGAAGGAAAAAAAAAAAAAAACCACACAAAAAAACACACAAAAAAAAGACCATTAACAAAACAGAAGCTGAACTTCCAAGACCCACCATGGATTTTCTTCACAAAACACACTAATAACAGAGGAGCTCAGCTCTAGCTCTAGAGAACAGCCATGAATGGGATTATGGAACTCGACTGTACCAACTATAAGAATTTCATAGACTAATAAATTATATATTGATTTGATTGATGATATACCTATAAAAAAAGGTATGGTATGTCTTGAAGGATAAGAAAAGGGTCACCCACACACACACACACACACACACAAATTTTGTAGGGTTTCTCTTAAATGGCGGTTTGTGGCTGCGTTTATATACCGGCCATTGAAATTTTATAACCAGTTTTACAGTCACAAATAATCCCAGTTGATAAGGCACCATACATAAAGATGAACAAATGGAACAAAGAAGAATCAGAAAGATAAAAGCCTCTGTTTCACAACAAATAAATTATGCATCCTTATCCACTACTAGCAAAAATAGACAAGCTTCACTATTTAATCAAATAGAAACCCCACTCTTATATCTTCAAACTTCTTACCCCTTTAATAATGAACCAGAAATCATTTTATGCAACTGGAATTCTATGAATAAGATAGAACCACCATAGAATCATGACTTGTTTTCAAGTTTTTGAACACTAAAGAAATACATGTAAACAAAAAACACCACTAAACATTAAATCTAAGCAGATTTTGTAGACAAAACATAAAGCAATTATGAACAACTCTAAAGTTGTTTATTCTTTCTTAGTCAATCTTTAAATTTCTGCCAAATCATATATTTTAAGAAATATAAACGCAATCCATGAAACAATTTGGAGCAGTAAGCAATCCATGAAATATCCGGCGATTACAAAAAATTTAAACGCAAACGTCACACACATAAATCAATTTATATAAATTTTTTAGTAAGAGTGTAAAGGCACACAGATATAGAATGTGGGAAACAGTTATGCACATGTACAAACCGTGAAACAGACTATATGAAATGTGACTAAAATAAAACAAAACAAAGCTACAACTATTATACCACAATGGGGAAATCATTGACTTGAACTAATTTACCGGCTATAAAAAAGTAAAAGATAGAATGACAATTGTTCAAAGCCTCCACATCTATAAACATTGTATTAAGTTTATCTTAACCTAGAACAAAACAATGTAGACAAAATTATATTACAAAATTTAATTGATTGGGCTTTTCGGGGCATAACTATATCATGCCAATTTTATGATTCACAAGACCAAAAAGAAAAGGGTGGAGGGGTAGGGAAGGTAATACTTTAACAAATATGAGCTTCAAAGTTGCACCTCAGTCTCTTGTGTGCTTCTGTAAGTTGAGCTCGCATCATCCTCAATTGGTTGGATAATTCTTGTCCATAACAATTTAAATAAAAGATGTCAAAAAAGAAGTTCACTGGGATTCTAGCAATGAATAAGAAAAACAACTTCAAGGCTCCCCAACTTCCTGGTCATTCAAATGAAAATTATTTAGTGACATTGTGACAAATGCAGTTCAAATTTAACCAAAAAAAAGAAAAAAAAAGAAAAACAACGCTTCATCCTCATAGATTTAAAGCATATCTGTACTGACCTTTTTGTCCTTTCTTGTGGTGTCAGTTGAGCGAATTTTGTAATAACCTCTTCAATGTTGCTGAACAAAAAAACACATGATTTCAAGAAATGATATATGGTGCACATAAATCCAAGTGAATTTTGTTTAATTTTTCATGCCATACATCAAATTTCACAAACATTTTTATATAGGCACAATTGGAGACTTGAAAATACCTGCGCTCTCTGCGGAATAATGTTGCCTTTCCAGTTGGAGAAAACATGAGAAGGACAATGTCAGTGTCACATAATATGGATAATTCTTTAGCTTTCTTCAAGATTCCATTCCTTCTTCTCGAATAGGTCACTTGTTGATTGCTAGTGCTCTCTAATCTCTTTATCTTTAACTTAACCCTCTCCATATTGTAAACAAATGAGAAAGACCCATAAAACTCCAATGCCCCTGATGCATCTATGTTTGGCCAATCCTAACCTACTTCAATTCTCCAAGCCAAACACTTGTCTAATAATAGAATGAATTAATTCCAAGAAGCTCCAAAATGACCTTGAAGACAAAGGGCTGAGATAAATTTTTTATCAACAATAAAAATTGGTCAAAAACTATGAGACCTTAAAATGATTCAATTGTGTTGTAACTGTTAACCATTATTCTCTGTTTCCACAAGATCATAACAGAACCTAATTCTAACTTTAAATTATTTTTTTCTTTTTTAAAATGATAATTGGAAACTCAAAACCAATTGGAAAGTGAGTGAATTTGGTGGTACCCAGAAAAAGAAATTATAGAATAGAGCTAAATAAAGAATACCCAAGTGAAGATTTCAAGCTTCGAATAGATTCGAAATTGTGAAATCCCTAGAATGTATAACTCGGAACAAAAAGATAGATATAACGAAACAAAACTTTGAGAAAGGCTAAAAAAAGTAAAAACCCATATGAGGAAATGGGTTCAGAAGAGAAGAGGAAAGTGGAGAGAGAAATTAGTAGAAAGAGAGAGAGAGAGAGAAAGAGAGGGAGGGAGGAGATGAGAGATTACGATTGGATGACGGGCTATGCGGTGATTGAGGCTGGAGAATCGATGAGCTGTCAAAAATTTCACAAACTACCTCGTACAAAACAGGAAGGGATAACAAAATCAATCAATTATATTAGGGGAAAACTATGGTATAAAGAAGAATGCTAACCCAACATAACAAAAATACTAACCCAACACAGTAAAAAACGCTAACCCAACACAACAAAAACCAAAAACAGCCATCAACCGAGTTTGAAGGAGGAGAGAGAAACAACATAATCAACGACAGCGACTCGAAATTACCTTGCGAGTTCGAAGGAAGCAGTGTTGGTACAACAGCAACTGAATACAAATCTTACCCCTTGCGAGTTGTAAATTGAAATCCGAAGGGTTGTAAGGGATGTAAGGGAATAGAGAGTGGGTTTTTCTAGGTAGCGTTTCTTGGCTCTGCTCAAGAAGAACAGAGAGTGAGAGAGAGAGAGAGAGAGAGAGAGAGAGAGAGAGATAGGGATTTTTTGGTTCTGTTCAAGATGAAGATGAAGACCTAGAAGAAGAAGGGGTGTCCATAGAGAGACTGAAACCTTCCTTTGATTTCAAATTCACAGCCGAAGAGGAGATGAGATGAGGCTGGTATCCCTCAACAATTCATTCAACCTTCAACATCAGAGAGAGAGAGAGAGAGATTAAAACCCTATGTTCCCTTTCTATTTCGGCGAATTATTTTTTAAAAACTCAAAATTTTAATATATATATATATATATATATTTGATTGGCGCTCAAATTTTTATTTTGGCGCCTATTTTTATTTTAGTCATACTGTTCATGACAGAAATTGCGTGTCGTGAAAAATAAAATATTTTTAACGACTAGCATATGCGCGTCACGGAAAGGGTACTTTTTAACGGTTGACTTTTTGTGCGCTGTAAAAAGTGTAATATTTTTAACGGCTGGTATACGTGTGTCGTATATAGTTGATGTATTAACGGCATGCCATATGCATGTCGCAGAAAGTTTTATTATTTACGGCTAACATTACAAGCCGTAAGAAAATCATCATTATTAGCATTCACAGCCTACGCAATAGACAAGCCATGGTTGGGAAATTATTTACAACATGCAAAAAAAGCAAGTCGTAAAAGTGAGAAACTACGACTTGCATTTACTATATGCCGTTAATGTGGAGCCGTAAAAACTTAGTTTTGTTGTAGTGGTTCTTCAAGGGTAGGGATCTTGACTCCTTTTGGTAACTTTAAGAAATTTGCTGCAAGCAAATTATCAAAAATGTCATCTGCTTTTATTCAGTCAAAAGAATACTTCCTATATAGGTCTTTCTTTTTAAACTACTAGTCTATTATACTGTCTTTCTGAATTAATGCCTCATAGGTCATAGTTTCTTTTCCTACGATATTTGCTGCATCAATTTCATAATTAGGGTCCCTATAATAAGTCTTATATGACGCATTACTTCGATCTTGTTCTTCTTCAAGTAAAGTTCCATATCTAAACACCTTATATGTTAACTCTACTAAGTCTCAAAACTCAATTGAGTCAAACTTCTTTCGAAGCCTAAACTCCAAACCATTTTGAGCCAATCTTACAAATTCAGGCTCTGGTAGCATAACCCTACATTTGTTTCGTGCCCTTTTACATCTGGCAATAAACTGAGCAACCTTCTCATTAGGCCTTTGGCTTAATCTTGCCAAGTCTGCCATAGAAACTTCAGGTTGTGTTTGGAAAAATTAGGCATGAAAAAATTCCTCCATTTGCTGCCAAGTTTGGATAGAGCCAGGTGTAAGGTTTATGTACCATACGAAAGCTGCTCCAGTGAAAGAATTTGGAAAAAGTCTCAGTTTGATGTAATCATTATTAGCAAACTCACCCCACAGGCTTATAAACCTAGCAATGTGTTCCACTGTTAATTGATTTCCATTACCATAAAAGAGGGCAAAGTCTAGTATTCTAAACCCCCTAAGATACTCATGTACCCCATCTACCCGCTTTAGGTAAGGTTTTCTGTACACTGGTGTCTGGATCCCCCAAGCCATAGTCCACACATTTCTCTAACTATATCAAAAATTGGTCGTTGGAATATTTTGTGCTGGTTGAACCACTATTAGAGGGACAAACACAAGGTTTGGAGGAACACCATGGGCCTAAGGGCTTCTTGGTCCGTATATAGGTACATTCAAGACTGGTTGTCCTTGTTATACTGCTTGTTATTGGAATTTTGGCTAATCTCTTGGAATCTGTCCTGGGATAAGCCCTACGACAAGTGCTACAGGAGGAGGAACAGGTGTTGTTTCTCTTCCAGCCACAGAAAATCCCTCCAACCCCCTGGGTGTAAATTCAAACACAGGATTAATGAAGCCCCGTGTGCCAGGTATGGCTTCGAACATAGGATTTGGAAACATTCTCATACCATTCCCTTGTGCTGGCCCAGATCCACCAATTTGTATGGTTTCGCTGGTGGGTAATGGTACATTTTGGTTTGCTAGTGGTCTCGAAGGAGTTTCATACCATGACTGAGGCACAAGTGGTGACCTTTTCATGACTATGATTGCTAGTCTGACCATTGGTTTGTCCATTATTTTGCATAGGCTGTTTGTCTCGAGCTAATCTATGCTGAAGAGAATTCATGTTTTCTTTAGTCTATCGTGCGATCATTGGTTGATGGGAGTTTACTCGATCCAAAAATGATGTTGCTTATTTTTTCATTGTGTACATTAATTGTTACCCCATAGCATCTACTAAACCTCCCTATGGATTTATTGAGTGGGTAAAAGGGACATTCGAAGGTCTAGTCTCATGGCCCTGTCTAGTGTGTTGGACGTGTGTTGTATATTCTGAAGTACTGGTCTGTTTGACCATTTGTGGAGGATCTGATGGGATAGGTACATCTATCACATTGTCCTCTGGGTTAGGTATTTCTACCTCTCCTTCCACACCCTCTTCCAGGCGTTCATTTTCTCCTCTTGCTCTACGTCTAGCCATTTTTAATAAGTCTCACTAGGCGTGCCAAAAATATATGTTGGCTTTTTTGGCTTTCGAAGGTTAATAGTGTAAATTTAAGCGTACCAGTAAGGATCAATCAGTCCTTACAAAATTTTAACTGCCAACCAATTATCAGACGATTGTGTTAAAGTTTTTTCAGCCTTAATGAAGATGATTTTTACTGGTGGCTTGTTTTAGGAGAAATTTATAAGAAATAACAAGTACAGAACAATTTAAAAACTGAATTTCATTGAGTGAATAAGAACTTATAATGAAATGACCTAGTCTTGAAAAGATTTACAGCAACGACTACTTGAGAACTACTCCTAGGAAAAGATGTGCAGTACAGGAATTGAAGTGTTGAAAATGTAAAGAACTGGAAATATAACACTGGAAAGAAAATATGAAGTAAATGACTGGTTTCTGGGTCTGAGTCTGGGTCATTCAATTTGAGACCTTCTATGCTATTTATACTCTTCAAGGGTAACCATCGAAGTGAGCTTCCAACCGTCGAAATGTCCTCCTATGATTGTTGATCATGTTCTCTCACAGTCAGTCCCACTACGCCATTCTTGCAGTTATGCTTCTCTTTTGGATTTGAATTTGAATTCGTAAGTAACAGTTGTACCACGTTATCTTGCGCCTTCTAGCTATTCCAGTATCCATTATAACCAATATGACTTGCCACGTGTCTATCTTTGACTGGAGACTTGCATTAACTCTCTGAATTGCCCCTCATGTACCACGTGTTAAGCTGCGATTAGCTTTTACAAAATATATAGCCAACAACACCACATAAGGCAGTTTGGATTGTGCGTTACAGGGGCAGCTTGGATTATGTGTCAGGGGTGACTTGGGTGATGCGTCATAGGTGGCGGCTTGAGTTGTACATCACAGGAATGACTTGGATGGTTCACATGGTATATTACAATACTCATCAAAAAAAATATATATATATATATAATTCCAACCAAATCAAGTAGAAGTTTGTGATTTATTATATGAGAAATTGTATTTAAATATAAATAATTCAAAATAATTATATTTTATGGGGTACAAATGAATCTGTGTAAGTAAAAGATAAATATATAATTAATTTGAGTTATTGCCATTTAAATGTAACTTTTCCTTTATTATAAAATGTCTACAAAAAAATTCAAATCTAAATTCTGTTGGAATATTTTAATAAAATAAAAAATGATATTTAATTCTTCAGTCATCACATGACGGCTTGAAGAATGAATGCTAACTAGGTTTATATCCAAATTAATATTTCTATTACAATATTTATATGAAATCATTACAATTGAAAGAATCAGTTATTTTTTTTTTTATTACAAAATAAATATCCTCTAATTATTGTCCATTTCTAACTCAAAGATGTCTAATCTTACATTACATATATACTTCACCATCTATCAAGTTGAACACACTAGAATGAGATATGACATGGTTTTTGTGTGAGTGAAAATCTGACCACACTACGATCTTAGTATCCAGCTGGAGAGCACCGGCAGAATAGATGGCACCTGACTAACCTGCAACAGAAAGAGAAGACTCCGGTGGTGGTTTGCCACCCGAGGGTACTCCGACGATCAAGTCAGTACTCAATATCTCTCAAAGATAAATCAATTATTCAACTCACAAGCTTGAGCATAAAAAGTATACCTTAGACCCATGGGGGTGCCTCTTATTTATAGCCAACTCAATCCTAGTCCCAATGGGAGCCTAACTCCAATGGACTCAGGATTAGTGCTAATCTGGGACTCCCAGTGGGATTAGGATAAACTCTCTAAGAGTTTTATCTTTACCCAAATTGAAGTCTTCTCCAATCTAGGACTCTTGTCCCATATCCAGGTTGAGTTCCCTCTTCATTCTAGGACTCTTGTCCCTTATCCACTTATCTCGGATTCCGATATCTTCGGAGATAACCTCAGCCTAACCGGGATGACCTCGGCATAACGACCAGGACACGTGGCATCTCAGCTGACACGTCGGCGTCACCTTGCCACGTGTTGGTACTCAAAAAATATATCCCCACAACTGCCCCCTAGGTTCTATTACCTCGGCATTCTGAGGTGATGGAACTTACATTGTTCGTTCATCTGCGCCCCTCTGTCCGAAATCAAACTCGCCGACCTCAAAGTTCCCTGGACTTTACTGTCCACTTGTGTCAAGTATCAAGTTTCAAGCCTTCCACGCTGCTTGAGATCGCGCCTCTTAGCCGAGGTTCTGGTTCCATTAATTCGTAAACTCCAAGAGCTTTGCAACTGCCCCATTCACACTCTTCGGTGGGTTCTCGATTTCCAGTCGTCTATTTGACTCCGGCGATTTTTATATCGGCGTTCATTTCACTTGGTAGGTTCATAAATTCTTTATTTGCTATTTAAGCTCAATCTTTCATAACTTTTCTGAACCTGTTCACTTGCCATCTGTTGCCTTCTACTTTCGTCTGTCTTCAAGTTTTTGAATTGTTTATTATTTGGATGCCTGGCACTGTTCTTGCTTTCTGTTGCTAGTATCGTGTCTGGGTCATTATTTTCTTGTTCTTCACATACTTACTTAGTGCCTGTGCACTTGGCCTTATTCTTTGAACTTTGTTGTCTTCTTGACTCTGAATTTTTCTTTTCTTTGTTTTTCTTGTTGTATTTCCAGATTCTTGGCTTCGTTTCTGTTTCCTGCATGATCTTAGAACCACGTCCCTTTTTGAAATTGTCTGTCGAGATAATGGTAGAGAAGCTCTCCCAGTTGACTGCCAATGCTTTTTTGCTTCTGAAAAATGTCTGTTGTTGGCTGATGTTAACATTCCTTGCTCCTTGATTATCATTCCTTTTTCCACTGTATTTGATAGCCATGTCGGGTAATTGACTTGTCTGATGGCCCTGGCCTCCAGAAGTCTGTCTACTTCCTCTTCCACTGCTTCGACGTGTATCAACGTCGGTCTTCTTGCTCGTTGGATTTACAGGTTTGGCCGACCTCAATGTTTGCTCTCAAAAAAGCTTCCAATTCTCTTTCTTCTTCTTCGACTAATCCGGAGTCGAGAAGAAAGAAGCGTTCTTCATCTCCTTCCTGGACGAGGATTTTCTTTAGTGCTTCCATACTCTTCTCTGCTGGCTCCTTGCTGACGTCCTCTAGGACTTGCACATCCTCATGTCCGATCTCTGCCTTCTCTGATTCTCGTATGATTCTATACTTAGAAAAATGTGCATGTCTTTCGAAGTACCCCTTAACTGTGTAATTTCCTCGGGGTGTCACACCTTGGTTGTACCCATTAATTGATTTATCTCAGCCTCGGTTTAACACTTGAAAATATTTTAACAAATATTTTCACAAGTGTTGCTTAAGACTTCTGTCTTCCATTATCTTCCAAGTCTTGGCAACATGGTTATCTCGTCATGTGTATAGATACTTCATAACCTTGGTTTAACTTCTACTTGTAAATTTTCTCAAAATTTCAACAAGTGTTAAGCTAATCTTCGTTCCTCGGCTTAACTCCAACTTGTAATTTCTCTCAGAATTTCAACAAGTGTTAAGCATTATATCGGTTTAACTTCGACTTATAAACTTTTCTCAAGTTTCAACAAGTTTAAACATCATCTCAGCTTAACTTCGGTTAAGCATTATCTCGGTTTAACTTTGGTTAAACATTGTCTCGGTTTAACTTCGGTTAAGCATTATCTTGGTTTAACTTCAACTTGTAAACTTTTCTCAAGTTTCAACAAGTTTAAACATCATCTCGGCTTAACTTCGGTTAAGCATCATCTCGGTTTAACTTCGGTTAAACATCATCTCGGCTTAACCTCGATTAAGCATCACCTCGGTTAACTTCGGTTAAACATCATCTCGGTTTAACTTCGGTTAAACATCATCTCGGCTTAACTTCAGTTAAGCATCATCTCGGCTTAACTTCGGTTAAGCATCATCTCGGTTTAACTTCGGTTAAACATTGTCTCGGCTTAACTTCGGTTAAGCATCATCTCGGTTTAACTTCGGTTAAACATCATCTCGGCTTAACCTTGGTTAAGCATCACCTCGGTTTAACTTCGGCTAAACATCATCTCGGTTTAACTTCGGTTAAGCATCATCTCGGCTTAACTTCGGTTAAGCATCATCTCGGTTTAACTTCGGTTAAACATTGTCTCGGCTTAACTTCGGTTAAGCATCATCTCGGTTTAACTTCGGTTAAGCATCATCTCGGTTTAACTTCGGTTAAACATCATCTCGGCTTAACCTTGATTAAGCATTACCTCGGTTGAACTTCGGTTAAGCATCATCTCGGTTTAACTTCGGTTAAACATCGTCTCGGCTTAACTTCGGTTAAGCATCATCTCGGTTTAACTTCGGTTAAGCATCATCTCGATTTAACTTCGGTTAAACATTGTCTCGGCTTAACTTCGGTTAAGCATCATCTCGGTTAAACTTCGAATAAACATCATCTCGGCTTAACCTTGGTTAAGCATCACCTCGGTTTAACTTCGGCTAAGCATCATCTCGGTTTAACTTCGGTTAAACATCGTCTCGGCTTAACTTCGGTTAAGCATCATCTCGGTTTAACTTCGGTTAAACATCATCTCGGCTTAACCTTGGTTAAGCATCACCTCGGTTTAACTTCGGCTAAACATCATCTCGGTTTAACTTCGGTTAAGCATCATCTCGGCTTAACTTCGGTTAAGCATCATCTCGGTTTAACTTCGGTTAAACATTGTCTCGGCTTAACTTCGGTTAAGCATCATCTCGGTTTAACTTCGGTTAAACATCATCTCGGCTTAACCTTGATTAAGCATTACCTCGGTTGAACTTCGGTTAAGCATCATCTCGGTTTAACTTCGGTTAAACATCGTCTCGGTTTAACTTCGGTTAAGCATCATCTCGGTTTAACTTCGGTTAAGCATCATCTCGGTTTAACTTCGGTTAAACATTGTCTCAGCTTAACTTCGGTTAAGCATCATCTCGGTTAAACTTCGAATAAACATCATCTCGGCTTAACCTTGGTTAAGCATCACCTCGGTTTAACTTCGGCTAAGCATCATCTCGGTTTAACTTCGGTTAAACATCGTCTCGGCTTAACTTCGGTTAAGCATCATCTCGGTTTAACTTCGGTTAAACATCATCTCGGCTTAACCTCGACTAAACATCATCTCGGCTTAACTTCGGTTAAACATCATCTCGGTTTAACCAATTTGTAAATTGCTACAAATTTCAACAAGCGGTAAACATCATATCGGTTTAACCAACTTGTAAATTGCTACAAATTTCAACAAGCGGTAAACATCATATCGGTTTAACCAACTTGTAATTTGCTACAAATTTCAACAAGTGGTAAACATCATCTCGGTTTAACCAACTTGTAAATTGCTACAACTTTCAACAAGTGGTAAACATCGTTGTCTTCTTTCTGCCCCCTGCATGGCTTCCACATACTCCTCTGCGGACCTTATAAAAGGCCTTCAACCTGGCTAACTGTAGTCTGACCTTGTGTGTTTTCTTCTTATTTTCTGGGATCTGAGATTTGCTCACTGAGCTCTTCTCTTCCCGGACTTAAGTGCCTAGATCTTGTCTGCTGGAATCTTGGATCTGCTCACTCAGGTTGAGCTCTTTTCTTCTCGGACCTACTTATTTAGGCCGAGATCATGTCTTCTAGGATCCGGGATCTGGAATCCGGGATCTGCTCACTTAGGCTGAGCTCTCGTCTTCTCGGGCCTACTCATCTAGGTCGAGATCATGTATTCTCGGATCCGGGATCTGGAATCCGGGATCTGCTCACTTAGGCTGAGCTCTCGTCTTCTCGAGCCTACTCATCTAGGCCGAGATCATGTATTCTCGGATCCGGGATTTGGAATCCGAGATCTGCTCACTTAGGTTGAGCTCTCGTCTTCTCGGGCCTACTCATCTAGGCCGAGATCATGTATTCTCGGATCCAGGATCTGCAATCCGGGATCTGCTCACTTAGGTTGAGCTCTTATATACTTGAATGTCATCTCCTTGGGAACGCTCATGCCCCCTGTCTTCGCGTCCCTTCTGGAAGGTCTTCATTCCGTTTATGTCGACAGACTCTCCATCTTCGCTAAACTCGTCGTTTTCAACACGTTGATCTTGTACGGTGATGGCCATCTATTCTCCTTTCTTTCCCACAGACGGCGCCAAATTGTGTGAGTGAAAATCTGACCACACTACGATCTTAGTATCCAGCTGGAGAGCACCGGCAGAATAGATGGCACCTGACTAACCTGCAACAGAAAGAGAAGACTCCGGTGATGGTTCGCCACCCGGGGGTACTCCGACGATCAAGTCAGTACTCAATATCTCTCAAAGATAAATCAATTATTCAACTCACAAGCTTGAGCATAAAAAGCATACCTTAGACCCATGGGGGTGCCTCTTATTTATAGCCAACTCAATCCTAGTTCCAATGGGAGCCTAACTCCAATGGACTTAGGATTAGTGCTAATCTGGGACTCCCAGTGGGATTAGGATAAACTCTCTAAGAGTTTTATCTTTACCCAAACTGAAGTCTTCTCCCAATCTAGGACTTTTGTCCCATATCCAGGTTGAGTTCCCTCTTCATTCTAGGACTCTTGTCTCTTATCCACTTATCTCGGATTCCGATATCTTCGGAGATAACCTCGGCCTAACCGGGATGACCTCGGCATAACGACCAGGACACGTGGCATCTCGGCTGACACGTCGGCGTCACCTTGCCACGTGTTGGTACTCGAAAAATATATCCCCACAGTTTTGTAATGTTTATTATACATATATTTTATTTATTTTAGATAATTTGAGAGACACTCTTAAGTAAATTGAATTGTATTTTAGGACAATAACAATATGATTTTCAGACTCTCACAACCTACTATTCTCTAGTCTAATTTAAATTATGTTTATTTCATTTTTCTTGTCATTTTTAACATAACACTTATGTTTAATTTTCTAATTATTTGTTTTACTAGACTAACAAATTCAATGTACTGAAATTTGACAATGCATTGAACCTGACCAAGAAGAGCATTATTCACCAGTTTGTGCAACATGTGCATCAATCTCATCACCGTGCATATTCCTATACCATAGAAGCCAAAAAAAAAATAAAATAAATAATAATAATAATGTTGTGGCACATATAGATGAAGAAATAAAATAAAAATAATAATTTAAATTTAAAAATTTTATCCCGGATTTCATTAAAAAATATCAATTTATGGCACAGATCCATTTACATATAGATCACACGTCTGTGTCAATTCAATCTCCACTACACATCGCACAATCCAAAAATTTCTGAATAATTTTACTTGGACTATAAAATTTTCAGATAAAATTAAAAAACCTGTCATAGGATGTCCCCATGACCAAATGATTATATTTCAAATTAATCATTTTGTTTGTCAAATAGGAAGGGTCTGGCTCACTTGGATTATTAAAAAAATTGTACAATCGGATCCAATTTATCCCAATGGATTAGTACTCCCAACTCTTGCCGTCTTCATAATGTTTAACTTTGCTCAGCAAAATCAACTCAAAGTCTGTTGATTCCCTCTTGTATTGAAAATTCCAAATAATCTCTACACGGAATAAGTTGTAGTTTGGCTAGAAGTTTTTTAGTTGATTTTTTTAAATTGGGACTTTTTTAGTTTGGGATTAAAAAATTTGTTTGGGTTGGCTTTTTGGTCTTTTTTAATTTTTGTGAGAGAAAAAGTAAAATGATTATAGTTTGAATGTGATATTTTGTCTTATTAACTTATTTAGTCTATTTTGTTTTTTATGCTTTTTTTAGTCCCAACCATGATTGCCAAATGAAGCCTGATTATTCATTGCAAACATATTTTTTTAATTTTCTTTAGTTTAAAGTAATCATCAAATCTATGTACTAAATTTTGAATGTGTAATCAAGGCATTTGGAGTGAACTGTGTTAAAAAACTTATACTTAAATTTCTTGATAAATTGGATGTAGCATAATTTTCTCCTTCGTTTAGATGGAAATTATGCAATAAGTACCGAGAAGGCACGATTGACTCTATTTAGTTAAGACGATGCTTTTTTATTTTTTATCTTTATCTTTATTTTTTATTTTTTTCTTACCATGGAATAGAATGTTAAGAGTTAGTAAGTTAGATTACAATAAAATGGCCGCAATCATCACTTCATTGACTCAAATCCTGAACATCTTTCTTACTGTCACAAGGGACAACTATATAGACCACTGAGCTAATTGTCTTATTCCAATTAAGATGTTGAAATGATTAATTTTCTCTGTTATTATGTTTCAATGTAATCTTACTCATACGGTGTGGTATGAATCTCTTGATATATGAATTTTTTCAAAACATAATTATGTAATTGAAAGTATATTGAGACATAATAAATAAAAAAATAAAAAAAATTAGAATAGAAAATTCCGAGCCTACTAAACTAACACGAGGAAAGTTTTGCAACTTGTTCTTGCCTATGTTGAAACATCAAATCCAAGTCAACTCAACAGAAGAATGGCTTTGAAGCAATTCTTTCCTTGTATTCAAGTTGTTACGCCAAGCAAGTAATTAAGTTGTTACGCCAAGCAAGTGGTCTCACTCGAGACAATAATTTGACTCCACCACATGCATAGTTTGGCATTTAAAAAAAATAATAATAATAACAAAAAGATTATAAGTACTCTATAAACTCAAATATTAAACTTTTGATATTCTCACTATCTTAAGGGATAGGAGCATGGACCACTGGGTTAACTGTCCTATCCCCTTACACTCTGTTTGGATGGAGGGATTTGGTGAGAAAATAAAAGAAATAGTGAGAATAGAAAATCCTTTCATATGTTTGGATGGTTAAGTAGTTAAGAAATTGTGAGAAATGATGAGAGATTGTGAGAAAATGATTCTCACCAAACCTATGTTCTGTTTCTCACCAAAAGTGGTGAGATTTGATGGGAAAAGAATTAGATTTTTTAATGAAAGTTTTTTAAAGTACTAAAATTACCCTTATGCAAAAACATAACTTATTAATATGGAATGTAATTTTAGTAACATGAAATACAATACTTTTCTTTCTTTTCTCTTATTTATTCTATCCAAACAAGATAAATGAGAAATAACATTCTCTTATTTTTTATCCATCTAAACATAATGGTGAAAAATTTTATCTAAAAAAAAAATAAAAAAAATAATGATAAAAAATCATAATCATTTGTTTTCTTTTCTTTTCTTAATTAGGTGAGAAACCATAATTATCTTTTTTTCTCATGTCACCCCCACAATCCAAATGGAGTGTTAGTGTTAACTATATAATGGGAAATTGGGAAATTTTATTTCTTGTATTTATGAATGAAAAAACTATTGGGTATAGATATATTCTCACGTACTAATTACTATTTGTCGCCTCCCAAATTGATAGGAACCAATTACAATTTAAGCAAGACACCACATAAGACCTCTCCTCAAGTCAGGCTCGGCCTTGAGATTTTTGGGGTGCAAAGTCAATAATCAACTAATAAATTTTTAAGGCACTTCATATTTTTTTTTTTATTGAAAGAAAAAAAAAAGAAAAAAAAAAGATAAAAGACAAAAGATTTGTGTCAAAATCACAAAAAATACTTTGTATTATATTACAACAATTAATAAGTGTCGCTTAATTCTCGCTCTTCTTGCATTTTTAGAAGCAAATAAATCAAGCATACTTGCATAATCTAGTTTTTTTGCAAAATCATTTTTAATGGATAACAATACTAATTATTTTAAATGGGCCTTTCAATTTTTTAATGGGTCAATTTATTTTAAGTTAATTTGGGTCTTCCTTAAGTTTTTTTTTTTTTTTGATTTGAAACATACCTAATATATTACAAACAATTATAATAGGAGGGGACTCTTTTTTTTTTTTTGGTCTATTTTCAATTGAAAACAATGTTAATTTTTTTGAATGGTCCTTTCAATTTTTTAATGGGTCAATTTATTTTAAGTTAATTTGGGCCTTCTTTAATTTTTTTTTAAACTTAAAATATATCTAATATATTACACTAAACCATAATAGAAGGAGCCCCCTTTTTTTGGCCTATTTTGAGGGGTCCTAGGCCATGGCCTTGTTAGCCCATGCCCAGGCCGACACTGCCTCAAGTTCATCTTTATTTTAGTAACACTAAAGGAATCGAAATTAATGTAAATAATATAAAATAAATAAGTAAAATATATATTTTAATGTAAAAGAGATGATAAAATTATTATTTTTAACTATTTGATTAATGAATTATTGATAAAAAGAAATTAAATATTATATATATATATATATATAAATTAAATTTTTAAAAAAAATTAATTTAATTATATTAAATTTATAAAACTTATTATATATTGAAATATCATGAGAAGTCCGAAAAATGATGCAACGGGGCACAACTAGCTTAAGAAAGTCTTAAAAAAGATTGAATGGTTTGACATAAAGGTTAGAATATGATGAATGAGATTTTATTATTTTTAAAAGTAATGATTTGCAAATAGAAAGTTTGTACAAAAAGTATATGTAAGAATGATATAATAATGACATTTGTAAAATTATAAAAATTATAATTAGTGTTTTAATTAAAAATAAAAAAAATACAAAAAACTATAATATAAAAATTATATGCATAAATTTTATTTATATATCAGTACTCATTCTAATATAACATAATAGAGGAAATAATATTGTAGATCGTACATGTGGTGGTAGTATGGATTTTAATTTAATTTATTTATATATGACTTTTTGTAAAATAAAAATAATTTATATGTGGTGTTTTAATTTAATTTATTTATATATGACATTTTGTAAAATAAAAATAAAAAATAACATTTGTATTATTAAAACAGTATTATTTAATTAAAATATTTTGACACACTAAATTTTGTAATTTATCAAAATTTAACTTTAATGTTGACATTCGAGTGTGACACTAATGGAGATGCTTTATTAGTCAAACTCAAATGTGTGATGTTTTCTTTTCTTTTTATTTGTTTGACCGTCTGATGCCATCAAAATAGAAGTCAAATTGCTTGACAAATTGCTAGTAGTATGCACACCATCGCCCAGCTCCAACAAACTTAGAGCTTGTTTGGCTCGAGTTTTTTTGGTTAAAAAACATATAAACGATAAAATAAATTAAGTTATTAAGGTAAAATGTTACATTCAAATCATAATCATTTTATTTTTTTTTCTCACAAAAGTCAAAAAAAAAAAAAAAAGAAGTCAAACTAAACAAACTTTTAGTTATAAGCTAAAATAGTCAAAAAAACTAACTAAAAAAGTCAATTGCCAAATGACAACTTATACACATTTATCAGAAATTTAAGTAGAAAATTTGTTTTGGAAATTTTTTTTAAGGTCCCTGATATTAAGACTTTATAAAATAAAGAACATATAATATTTTCATAGTAGTTAAGGTCTCTCAACATTTCTACAGAGAAAATTCGACTCAGAGAAATTTTGCTTCACTCAGAGAAATTTCACCCCGACTCAGAGAAATTTTAATTTTCAAATTTCTCTGTGATCATACTAGAGAAAATTTGAAATTTCTCTGAGCCGGGCCGAAACTTCTCTAAATCGAGTGAAATTTATAAAAGTCAGGCAAAATTTCTTTGAGCCAAATTTTCTCAGTAAAAATGTTGAGAGATCTTATAGCTAATTAAAAAAAATCTTGAACCTCTCATACTATACAAAGTTAGAGACGGATGTTTTACTAATTTTTCCTTTATTGTTAGACCAGTTATTGTTTGTCTTTATTATTTTCTTTTATATTTTAATTAATTTTGTACTTAGAATTTTTTTTATAAAAAAATTGACTAAAATATGAATTAAAAAATTCACTAAAATTAAACAAAAACCTGAACAAAAAGCTCACTATTTTTTTTGAATCTTTATTTGTTTTTGGTAAAAAATTTTGCATTTTATTTATTTATTTTTAATTTTTAGAAGCATCTAGATTAGATAAATATAAAAAGTACAAAAAAATTTGAAGCCTAGAAAAATATTTTAAAAAATTAGTATACAATTCAAATTTAACTCATGTATTATAAAATTTATATATAAAATAAATTTAAGTTGACAATAATTTTTTTGAAATATTTTTATAATTACATTATGTGTACATAGCATTATTCGAATTGTTTACCTAATCACCACAACATTAAAATATTATGATCAGATGTTATTTGTTTCACGTCTACGTGCCATTTTGGGAACATAGTAAAAAGACACGTTTTTAGACAAAATGTCCAAAAACGTGGCCGCCAAAAACGTAACAAAATCCCTTTGGGAAGTGCCAAAAACGCAACCCTAAAATTACAAATTAGGGCTTATGAAAAAAAAATAAAAAAATAAATCTCTTATGTTGGGTAAGGATATTTTAGTCATTTTAATTTGATTTGACACCACAAATAAATATTAAACTAAAAAGTAAAAAGTCAACTTTTTATCAACTTCCCAAATCACTTCCAAAAAAACCAAAAAAGTTGGTAAAAAGTTAAAAGTCCACTTTTTACCAACTTCCCAAAATAACCCTACATGATGCAATGAAGTCATAGAAACTATATACATAAAGATTGGGAGTTCTAATTTTAAAATTTTAAAGAAAGTTTTAATAATATGGTTTGGAGTGGAATTCACATATAATATACTGTGTGTACCTATATTTTTATTTTTTATTTTTTATCACATCACTAAAATTCTCTTTAAAATTTTAAAATTAAAACCCTCTATTATTATTGTTACATAAATACATGCAGAGAGAGAGATTTGACTTTTGGGAGTTTAGGGTTTGGAGATTCAAAAGTAGAAAGTACAGATGAGAACTGGGTTTTACAAACCGAATCTAAGGCCAAGTTTGGGTACTCCCAAATAATTTAAAAAGTTAAAAAGTTACTTAAAAAGTTAAAAAATTAATACTATTCACCAAAAGTCAACAATTATGGCTGCACAACTCTCAATTCAAATTTTTCTCTAAAAACCAATTTTCACAATTTTTTATTACACATTTTTCCATAAAAAGTCAAAAAGTTAACCCAAACATTCATATTTTCAACCTCAATTATTTTGTCCAAAAAGACAAAAAGTGCACTTATTTAGCCTTCCCAAACAAGGCCTAACTGTTACATAAATACATGCAGAGAGAGGGAGATGTGACTTTTGGGAGTTTAGGGTTTGGAGATTCAAAAGAAGAAAGTAGAGATGAGGACTGGGTTTTACAAACCGAATCTAACGCTTTCAAAAAGAATTTATTTATTTAATTTTACTGTGGTACTACATGTACTAATTAGTATACTAAGGCTAAGTTTGGGAAGACTAAATAAGTGTACTTTTTGTCTTTTTTGACTAAAAAATTGAGGTTGAAAATATGGATGTTTGGGTTAACTTTTTGACTTTTTATGGAAAAATGTGTAATAAAAAATTGTGAAAATTGGTTTTTAGAGGAAAATTTGAATTGGGAGTTGTGCAGCCGTAATTGTTGACTTTTGGTGAATAGTGTTAACTTTTTAACTTTTTGAGTAGCTTTTTGACTTTTTGACTTATTTGGGAGTACCCAAACAAGGCCTAACTAATGTATCAACACTAATTATAATATTATTATTGACCCCACTTATTAATTATATTACAAATACCAAAAATCTTTTAAATTATGTCATATTATCAATTGATACATTAGTTAGTATACTAATTGAGACATATAATATTATTTTTAATTTAATAATAATAACACTAATAATTTACTGCATGAGATCAGGTAGGTTGATATGTCATCGGGGTTGTTGACTTGCACAGCAAACTACAGTATGTATGGTGGTTAATTTCCACAGCCCCCTGAATTAATGCGTACGTAACGGTGATTTAAGACAAACGTTAAATATATTTATGTTTATTTTTAATGCTTACATAATGCTGATTTAAGACAAACGTTAAATATGTTTATGTTTATTTTTGATAAAAAATAAAATTAAAACAAAATATGTTTAATACAAAAATATATTTTAAATTTTTGTTTTCGAAAAGAAGTGAGAGGGGGTGTTTGGCAAGAGGTGGTTGTCAAAGGTAGTCATCTAAGGTTAAAGATGGTGGTTGGAGGTGATTAATGGCCGTAGAAGGTGGTGGTCAAAGTAGTTGCTAACGATCGGAGATAATGGTATGTTGTCAGCATTAGAAGTATTAATGGTAGGTGATTTTTGCAAGAGGGAGAGGAAGAAAGAGAGGAATTAAAAAAAATAAAAAATGCTAAACAAGTGAAATCAAATTTTGGGACAATAATTTAATAAATTTTGTAAATTATTTACAAGTTTTTAAAAGTAAAAATACACTAAATGAGTTTTTGTTTATAAATTTTAAAATTTTCATAAATATAAATAAATAAAACTATAAATATAAATATTACTAAATAAGATTGATTTTTTTATAGATTAAGCCGCTCATCAAGTAATTAATACCATACCTAATGGCTATTTCAAAGAAACATTGTATCTCTTCTATTTTTTATTACCATTTTTTATTACGATTTACATAAAATACCCATGATTGATTTATTATTTAAAAATAATTATTAAAAATTTAACAAATATAAATAATACCTTCAGATAATATAACATGACAAAAACTACAAGTGACATATTACAGTTTCTAATCTAATTCAGAAAAAACAGGTCAAAGTTCACAATTTCTTCTGTTGACATAACACAAGTTCTAAATGATTTTTTTTTTTTTTTTTTCATTTTTATAATGAGTCCATACACTGCAGAGCTCACCATTTCATGTAGTGACATAACACAAAATAAGAATTCTTTGTTTGTTTGTTTGTTTTTTTTTTTTTTTTATAAATACAACTAACAGATATAATTATAATATTAATTAATAGCATTTACCTGCTAAATTTTCCCAACCATTGGATTAATTAAGTAATTTGTGAGTGTATTGGAGAGACCGCAGTTAGGGAGTGCACATCTTAAGTGCATATTAGACTTTTTAAGAGTTGAAGATTGTTTAATCATCTTGCCAGACAAGAGATAAAGAATCACAAAAGCAATCTAATTATGTTCGCATATCATTTGATTTACAGAAAATCATATCCGTTTAGATAATGTATGATTGAAATTCAACTCTAATAACTTGGAACTTGCATCTTAATTAAAATAATAATAAGAAAAAGAAGAAGAAAAAAGAAACAAGAAGAACACGACAACTATTATGTTGATGGGTTTGAAATTTTATTAGATTGAGACAGGTGCCTTTGCCTTTAAGTTAGGAGCATAGGCAACTAGCAAGGATTTTGGGAGTTTTTTTTTTTTTTAACAGAAAAAAAAAAAAAAAAAAAACCCTCATTTGGTGGAGATATCATACTATATGTGGTTCGGGCCTTAGAGTAACAATTGCTAACTATATTTAACTCAACTTAAGGAAAGGACTTACCACTGAGACAAATAAGGAATGCATCAACTCCCAATACAGGAGGCAAAATCATGATCGGAGTATAACACCGTCAGTTTCAATCAATTAAAAGAAACATTAATTGTATCTTTTAAAAGACAAGTCATGCTCAGCTGTGTGGAAGAAAAACCCTTTTCCATGTTGTCACCACTTCCGGTGGTAGGATTTGGGGATATTATACGCACAAAGTTTGTGTGTGGGTGTTAAACATTAATTATGTTTATATTTACTTTTGATAAAAAATACTACAAACTTGTTTATTTCAAATATTTATTTTGAAAACAAGCGCAACAAGGTGAGAGAAAGTGTGGGGAGATGGTGACCAAAGGTAGTTGCTATGCTAGTTTTAGGAGATGGTGGCTTAGTGTTGCTGTCACTGGTTAGAGGTGGTTGTAAGAGGAAGTTGCTAGTGGCAATAGTCAAATATAGCGATTACTATTCACCCAAAAAATAATATAGCGATTAGTGGTGGGGGCTTGGGAGATTGAGAAAGAAATAAAAATTTATTTTTAAAATGAATAAAAATATCTCATTTTTTTTTTGTTATAATTAAATTTTATAAAATTATTTTAAATTTTTTTATTAATATATTTTGTTCTTTAATAAAATTTAAAAAATAAAATAAAATATGACATTAAAAAGGGTAATTCTATAACAAAAAAAATGAGAAAATTACTAAAACATCCCTCTTTGTGTAGTAGGAGAGGTCCAAGATATATATATATATATGTATATATTTTATATTAGTTAAGGTCTTTCGATGAAATTTCTCTGTGATCATATCAGAGAAAATTTGAAATTTCTCTAAGTTGCGTCAAAATTTCTTTGAGTCGAGCACAAATTTTTCTGAGTCGAATTTTCTCTGCAAAATGTTGAGGGATCTCAACTACTATGAAAATATTGTATGTCATTTATCTTATAACATTTTAATATTAGGGACCTTAAAAGAAATACTCCCAAAAAATACATTTTATAAAACCACTACACTCTGATCTGTTTGTTTGGGAAGAAAATATTTTTCATATTTTTTGGTGTTTGGTATAATAAAAAATAAAAGTTAACGGAAAACATTTTCCAATGAAACATAAGCTTATTTGGATAAAAAATGTTTTCTACTTTTAAGAGGCAGAAAATGTTATACAGACTAAAATTTTATTAATATCACAACAGCACCATTACCACTCTCACCTCCACCACATTCACCATGGCCATTGCCACCATCACCGTCAACACTGCCATTGTCCCACCACTTCCACCTCTACTTTCACCTTTGCTCCACCACTACCACCACATTCAAAATGTTTTCTATAAAAAAATTTTCGGTTCAAAAAGAGTAATAATGATGAAGACTATTTATCATGCTCATTTTTGGGGAGATGATATACATAGTCGGAATCATCAGTACTCATGTGAAATGTGTAGTGAGGGATTGATTAATGCTTGAGACCTTAAAAATGGGTGACCTTATGAGTCTCAATTGATGTGTACCACATGTGTTGGAGAAAATACCAGAAAACTAAACTATATTTTATTGATAAATGATGTAAAGAAAATGAGATACAAATAGATCAGGCTGAGGCACGGATATCTCGTTTTCTTTAAGGAGATCAAGCCCACTGCGGTAGGAAGAACCCAAATACCGATGCAGCAGTCACAACACTATGACTTGTCCCCTCCAGGATACAACAGCCCGACCACTTGTCGTATGGTTCAGGCCAACTCTGCACAAGATGGTGAACCCAAAGCTCCACCAATAAAACACCATTCTTTGCTAGTAATCTCTCTTGTATATTAAAATAGGTGATATTTTATAGATAGAAAAGAGTAGACTATATATATATATTATAAGGACCTTTCAGATACACCAAAAGTAATGACCATTAAACAAGAAAATGGTTACACCAAAATAATGACCATTAACCAAGTTCATGAATTCTATTAACCTCCATTAAAGACCAAGAGGTTACCAAAGTAATGAAAGGTTACCAAAGTAATGAAAGCCCATTTATGAAAAAGATAAATCAATAAATAATATAAGATATTAAAATGGTCCAACAATCCCCCACTCATTTTAATATCAACAAAGACAAAAGAGATTACCAAACAAAGATAGACTAATATGCATCATGAAGGTGTGCTCTGCATTGAACCTTCATTAGTGAAACAGCAACCTCTACTCCAGAGTCAGTAGTGGTCTCAGACTTGAACTATGACTGCTTAGGGGAAATAAAGAATTACTGCTCACACATAATAATCCAGGTGTTGACATGAGCTTTAGACAACTAGCACATTACAGCCTTGTGCTAATCCCAATTTTCATGAGCATATTTGAAAATAAGCCTTGTTCTCATAGAAAACGGCCCCACTTCCATGCCCACATAGGTGAAATCTGTTAAGGATGTTCCTATAATTTACACACCCCACTTAACATGAGCTACATAATTTCATTAAGAGTATAAAGACTCAACCCTCCAACATTACAGGACAAATACACTTACATCATAGGAATGGACAACAATATATTGAAGAGTGCATTTCTAAAACCATCATATGATCCGTTCTTCCCATTGAACCTAGTTACAGGATCTCTGGTCCCCAGGTTGGGTGTCCTCATACATGGTTTATGATTTTATAGGCTTCAAACCCATTCCCCTTGATATATTCCAGACCCTATCTTTCACCAAGGCCTTGGTTAACGGATCCGCAAAATTATCACAAGATTTTATATAATTCACAGTTATGATGCCATTACTCAAATAGGATCTTACATTACTGTGTTTCCTTCTAATAGGTTTGGATTTACCATTATAAAAATGGTTGTTCACTCTACCAATAGCAGTAGTACTATCACAACGAATTAGCACAAGAGGAATTTGTTTTTCTTTTTCCAAAAAGAGATTTCATGTAACAAATCTCTCAACCAATTCGCTTCCTCACATGCTGAAGCTAACGCTATAAGCTCAGCTTCCATTGTAGAATTAGCAATTATCGTCTGTTTTTTAGACTTCCAACATATAGCACCACCACCCAAGGTAAAAATAAAACCCGAGGTAGAGAGAGAATCACCTGACAAAGTGTTCCAATCGGCATCACTATATCCCTCAAGTACCGCAGGATACTTGTTATAAAGCAAACCATAGTTTTTGGTTCCAGATAAATATCTCATAATTCTTCCCATGGCTAGCCAATGATCTCGACTTGGTTTGCTAGTAAACCTACTAAGTACTCTAACAGCATATGCAATATCAGGTCTAGTACAGTCAGTAGCATATCTCAAACTACCAATCATGCTAGCATATTCCTTTTGATTAATCACTTCTTTTTCATTTGTTACAACAGATAAGTGTATGCTTGCATCAAAAGGAGTAGCAACATGTTTACAGTCTAGAAAATTATATTTCTTTAAAATTTTCTCAACATAATGCGACTGATCAAGAAAAATGCCATCCTTAGTCTTGGTAATTTTAATTCCCAAAATAAAATTGGCTTCACCAAGATCTTTCATATCAAAGTGGCTATTAAGCATATTTTTAGTCTCATTTATAATATGCAAATTAGAGCCAAAGATAAGTAGATCATCCACATATAGGCTAATAATCACATGTGCATTCTCACAAGTTTTATAATATATGCACTTATCACACTCATTAGTCTTATAGCCATTCTCAAGCATGCAGGAATCAAATTTCTCATGCCACTGTTTAGGAGCTTGTTTTAAACCATAAAGGGATTTAGTTAGCTTAGACACTTTGCTTTCTTGGCCAGGCTCCACAAAGCCTTCGGGTTGGTCCATGTAAATCTCCTCATCTAGATCTCCATTTAAAAATGCGGTTTTTACATCCATTTGATGAATTTTTAAATCATGAATTGCAGCCACTGCTATCAACAGTCTAATGGATGTAACTCTAGTAACCGGAGAAAAAGTATCAAAGAAAAGGACCCATTTACACCCAATAGTTTTACAACCTGGAGGTAAATCCACTAACTTCTATGTTTTATTTGAAAGTAGTGAGTCTATCTCATCATTTACAGCCTCTCTCCAGAAAATAGCATCAGGTGATGATAAAGCTTCTTGCACCGTTTGAGGAATTTCTTCCACATTGTAAAGATAATAGTCAGGGCCAAAATCTTTTTCAACTCTAGCTCGTTTACTTCTTCTTGGTTGGATTTGAAAATTTTCTTTTTCTTGAAAAACTTGAGAAGGAGTAGAAGAGCTAGGCATAGATAAAATATTTTCAGAAATTATTTGACCCCCACTATTTCTAGATTTGAAAGGAAATTTATTTTCATGAAAAATAGCATCACCTGATTCAAAAATAATATTATTTTCCATATCAAAAAATCTATAAGCTGTACTATGCAACGCATATCCAAGAAAAGCACAAGTGGTAGCTCGTTCACCCAATTTAGGTCGTTTAGGATCTGCAAGCCTCACAAAAGCTAAACAACCCCAAACCCTCAAATAACCTAGATTTGGTTTATGCCCCCGCCACAACTCATAAGGTACAATTTTAGTCTTTTTGTGGCACTCTATTTATCACATGGCAAGCTGTCAAAATAGCCTCACCCCAAAGATTTGAGGGAGCACCTGAATCAATAAGCATAGCATTCGTCAAGTCAATTAACGTTCTATTTTTTCTTTCAGCCACGCCATTAGATGAAGGTGAATATGGTGGAGTAGTTTCATGAATAATTCCCAATGACTGAACAAAAGAGTTGAATCCTAGAGATTCATACTCCCGGCCTCTATCACTTCTAATTCTTTTAATCTTTTTACCGAATTGATTTTCCACTTCAAGAAGGAATTCTTTAAATTTCTCAAAAGCATCACTTTTATTTTTCAATAAATATACGTTTGTGTATTTTGAAAAATCATCAATAAAAGTGATAAAATATCGGTTACCACCTCGAGTTAAAATTCCTTCAAACTCACACAAATCGGTATGAAATAATTCTAGCAATTCGGTATTTTTTCCAACACTTTTATGAGGCCTCTTGGTAATTTTTGCTTTACTGCAAACTTCACATTTCTCAAAATTTTTGTCAGATTAGGAATTAATTCTAAACTACTCATGATTCCCACATATTTACTATTTATATGACACAAGCGAGCATGCCATAAATTAATAGAACACAAAGTGTAAGCAACGTCATAGTAAAAATTATCAAATTAATCAGCAAGGCAATTTAAGAGATAAAATTGACATTTATACTCATCTGTATTATAGGAAGCCACTTTTGCTTCATGTGCCTCATAGTCTTCATCATTCATCTCCTCGGTTGGGATTTTGTTCGGATTCTTTTCGGTAAGAACATATGCAACTTTCAAAAGGCTAAGGTAAAAAAGAACTTTTCCTTTCCACCTCTTAAAATGAACTCCTTTGAACTTGGAAGGCTTGTTGAGATCTCCAATTCCATCATTGGTTTTTTCTGGTACTTGTTCCATGAATGATCTCCTTAAAATTGTTGGAGAAAATACCAGAAAACTAAACTATATTTTATTGATAAATGATGTAAAGAAAATGAGATACAAATAGATCAGGCTGAGGCACGGATATCTCGTTTTCTTTAAGGAGATCAAGCCCACTGCGGTAGGAAGAACCCAAATACCGATGCAGCAGTCACAACACTATGACTTGTCCCCTCCAGGATACAACAGCCCGACCACTTGTCGTATGGTTCAGGCCAACTCTGCACAAGATGGTGAACCCAAAGCTCCACCAATAAAACACCCTTCTTTGCTAGTAATCTCTCTTGTATATTAAAATAGGTGATATTTTATAGATAGAAAAGAGTAGACTATATATATATATTATAAGGACCTTTCAGATACACCAAAAGTAATGACCATTAAACAAGAAAATGGTTACACCAAAATAATGACCATTAACCAAGTTCATGAATTCTATTAACCTCCATTAAAGACCAAGAGGTTACCAAAGTAATGAAAGGTTACCAAAGTAATGAAAGCCCATTTATGAAAAAGATAAATCAATAAATAAATATAAGATATTAAAATGGTCCAACAACATGTTTGTAATTTTTTCTTTTCTTTTCTTTCCTCTCTCTCACAGGTACGTGAGAGCCGCGGGGGTTGTGTTTTGTGGAGGTCTGTATCAAAATTGTAATGGATTAGCCTTCTTGTGTTTATATTCTATTTATATATGTCTGCAATAAGACCCTCTTTCGGGACTTAAAATTTTAGATAAAAAGTTAAAAACTAATTATAAATTGTCATATTATTCTTTCTATTTTTTATATATTTTTTCATAAAAAAAATTAAAAAATCAACTAAAATGAGTATTATCAAGTGTGAACATAACGTCCAAACAGCTACTCCATTTACCCTATTATTATTAAGTGTGAACATAACGTCCAAGCAGCTACTCCATTTACCCTTTTTGCAACTTTTATGATCGTGGTTTGAAAAATTTTAGACAAATCCCTATTACCTTATATAGGTATAATTGGAATAAGTTTGGTGGGATTGAAAAATTGTTCAAATTAAATTTTAGTTATATTGAAAAGAGTCTCGTTACATTTTTTTAATTTTACCTTCTTAATTTTATTTTTAATGATGCGATTAAGATTTATGTGAAACGGTTCTATACTTCTCTACTCTCATCTTTAGTTCCCTCTAACTTCACATCATTGATAATAGAATTGGTAAGACAAAATTAAAGAAATTAATCATTTTTCTATTAAAAATAATCTTGTTTGAACTCAATGTTTTAACCCAAGTTTATTTGTCCAAACTTGAGTTGGTCCCAATTCTTTCCACAAGATATATATATATCAAAACTAACATACTTTTCCACGGGGGTTGGCAGAAAGGTATTAGTTGAGATTGTCGTATGGACCAAAACTCCAATCAATGTATGATTACTAAATTCTTGAGTCTTAGTAAGAATGTAAATTGAAAAAGGTAAGGACTCGTAAATGGGAAATTCCATTATAAACCCTTCTTATTGTATCCATCTTTGGTTATAATTAATTTTTTTTTTTAATTATGATCTTATTTTAATAATAACTCATAAGATTTTTTGTTATATTTTATGTGTTATTTGGTTATGACACTTTTTTTTTATAGTTATAACTCATAAAATATGAAATTATGACATTTTTTTTTTAATTATAAAGTGTATACGATACACACTCTTCATGTATACCGTAGTCTTTCCCCTCGTAAATAGTCTTGGGATATACTTGTTAGGTAAGTATATGTCTAAAACACAAATGACTTTTAGGCCTTGTTTGGGAAGTTCGCTATTTTAGTTAGTTATTTGACATTTTGATTATTTTAACCTAACTAAAATAGTTGTATTTGGGAAGTTGATTGACTTTCTTTTGTAGTTGATTTGATGGTTGTGAGAAGAAAAAAAAAAATGAAACGATTATAAGTTGAATGTGACATTTTATTTTGTTGATTATTTTGGCCTATTTTATCTTTTAATAGACTATTTTAGCCCAATCATCTTCCTAAACAAAGCCTTAGCATGTGTTTATTGGGGGATTTAAAGAGGAATTTAAAAAAGAAATTAAAAAATGTGTGTGAAATTAGGTGAAATGTAAATATTTTTTATTAACATTTCATTTACTTATCTTTTCTTTTTTTTTTAAATTTCCAAATCCCTTTCAAATGTCCCAATCAAATTTAACATTAAAGAGATGGCATAGCATTTCTATATAAAGGTTTACACCCCCATGCCAGCATTCTGGTTCTTTTTAGTGTTTTTGAGAGTGTTGTTAATTGAAGTCTCGAAGTGTATTTCAGGTTAATATTCAACCGGTGAAGAACGTAATGTAAATTTTACAAATGCAGATCTCAGCGGGTTATAGACACCATATTTTAAGATATTTCAAAGAAAATGTTTTTTACTTTTTCTCTTATAATTATCAAATCAATTTAAAAAAAAAAAATTAATTATCATTCTAAATATAATTTTTTTAGTCAAGTTAAAATAGTTTTAAAAAATTTAAAAATTAATTAAAATAACTTATTTTCAAACAGGGCTAGAATATATTTTTAGAAAAGAGAGTAGAGACAAAAAGTTGAAAGATCTGCGTTGCCAATTAAAATAAAAAATAAAAAATAGAGATTATGGCTTTGTTTGATATAGGTCTATTTTGAAAAGATGGTAAAATGTGACTTTTTGACTTTTAACCAAGTTTTTGGTTTTTTTAGACAAATGATTTAGGAAGTTGGTAAAAAGTTACTTTTGGCTTTTTTGATTAATATTTGTTTATGATGTCAAATCACAATAAAATGACCAAACTACCCCCATTAATTTAAAATATTTACAACTTCACTTATGTAGCACATTTTGAATCATGAGGGGTAAAATTTTAATTTTACTAGTAGTTAAAAACCAACTTCCCAAATGAAAAAAAATGCAAAAAAGCCAACTTTTAGTTTTTGCTACAAATAAAAAAGTGGCTAAAAGCCAACTTCTCAAAATAGTCCATAATATTTTGGGCTAAAATAGTTATATAAGAGAAAATATGTTATTTTATTCAAATAAGATAAAATGTCACATCCAATCCATAATCATTTCATTTTTTCTCTCACAAAAGTCAAAAAAATCAAAAAGTCTATCCCAAACGAAACTTTTTAACCCTAAATTAAAATAGTCAAAAATTAAAAAGTCAATTTACATCCCAAACCAGCTCTATATATGTGAGATATGTATAAAGTTAATCTTACTGTTTAGTTATCTTTTTAGTGTAATTCAATGGACAATATTCTGCTTGTGTATTAAATATTTCTACATACAATTTAGATTTTGGATTGTCTAATGTATCTAGGCTTGACCCAAATTTATTTGGAAAAATTACAATTCAATGTACTTTTTCAAAACATATTTCAAATTAGTGATAAAATTTATCAATTTCAATAATTGATGTGATAAATTTTTTAATGACTTTATAATTCTTTTTATCTTTCCTAATTTATTTCGAGCTCAAACTCAACTCAAAAATATATTGTTTATGTCCTAAAAAAATTAGATTCGGCTTGGGTCCACCCAAATTGCACCTTTAAACATGTGTCAAACAATGAAAACCCTGCCAAACCATAACTTTTTTTACAGTGAATTATTGTTTTCAAATTTGATCAATTTTATTTTAAAATTTTAGGATATTTCAGTCTAAAAGACCTAAATAAAATTGACAAAAATTTATAAATATTTCAATAAAGAAAAAAAAATACAACTATTTTAGCACTAAACTAAACAACAAGTGATTTCGTAATTATTGATTAAAATATCAATAAATGGAAGAAATTTAATTACCTCATTTTTTTTTTCTCTCCAAGAAATCTTAAATCCAAACATAACATATCATTAATTTTTTAAATTTTACAAACAATGTTGAAATATTAGTTAATTTGCTCAAAATATAGCTCTCATATATTTTGGAAACTTCACGGCTGATAACGGCTGCTATGACCTTTTTTAACAAAGAGGGTAAAAGCAATTTTTTAAAAAAAATTTAGCTTTTTTTTGTTATATCACTTCTATATATTATTTTTAAAAAAAATTCAAAAATTAACTTTTAACTTCCAAAACAATCTTATAAACACGCTAAAATATGTTACAAGAAGGTATTATCATCTTAACAACTTCAACAATCACACATTTTTTTGTGTGAATTTCGAGCTTAATATACAATAATTTTTAATATTTTTAACAATAATATTAGACTCAAATTACACGACCATGAGCTGTGGAAGTGGATGAGGAGATAACGGCGATAGTGGCGGGACGTTAAATATACCATTCCCTTGCTGATCCTCCCATTCCCACACCGCCGTCCAACTTGACGGCGTTAACGGACAATTCGTCATACTTCTACTCACCGCCGACACGTCAGATTCCGGCGATTTCTCCTTCTGCACCGGCCGTTCTTCGGTTGTTTCCGCAACTTCTCTGCTCCTCTTCTTGCCGCCGTTCTCGGCGGCGCCATACGATTTGCCTGCTTCGAGAGGGAAGTTGAGAATCGCTTTGCTACCGCGCATCTTGAATGCGGCTCTATCGTAAGCCTTCGCAGCTTCAATGGCGGTGTCGAATGTCCCTAGCCAAACCCTAGATCCTCTGCGTTTCGGATCTCGGATCTCCGCCGCGAACTTCCCCCACGGCCGTCGCCTGACGCCTCTGTAGTGCTGCCTCTCCTCCGTTGTCGACGATTTCTGTACCGAAACCACCGGCTTAGCAGGCTCTCCAAACTCCAACCACTCGAATTTCTTCCCCGGAGGCAGATCGAGTTTCAGCGACGGCCTACGATCGATAGAGCTCAAGCTCGAGTTCGATAGAGAACTTGAATTCGGGGACGTAAGATCGATTATTTGAGGCTTCGACTCAAATTCAAAGAAATCAGTTCCATTTTGTTCAAAATTGATCGATTTGGGGACGAAATCGAAAAGGTAAGTCATATTAACTTCGTTCGAGTTCAGAAAATTGGAGATTACATTTGAAGATTCACAACTCGAGGTTTGTGAACAGAGAGAATCAGATTGAGAAGTCGTAACCTCAGTTTTGACACTGCTACTACAATCAAATGACGTGAAAATCGAGCTGGTGTTGCTGAGATCCGTGACAGAGCTCCCAATAGGAGAGAGCTCGCCGAAGAGGTGTTGTTTGATGAGCTCGAGAGCTGTGAATTCGTCCTGTGTCGCCATTTTTAAGCTTAAAATTGGGATTCAGAGAGAAATTTGAAGAAATCTAGATAGAGAGAGAGAGAGAGAGAGAGAGAGAGAGAGGAGAGTTTGAAGAATTTCTCGTTGATGAGAGTCGGAGGGAGAGTGGCAAGGTATATATAGAGGGAAATCTTTGAATATTGAGACCAAGTGAAGCATCGGACGGCTATTATTTAAAGGTAAGTTGATTCTGTCACGTTGCGCATTCTGGTTAATATTATTGTGAGATGAATGGAATTTCTGGTTTGTGCTTTCCACTTCCACACTCCGCACGTTTGGATAAAAGTGGTTTTTTAAATAGTAAGATTTGTATAAAATTGTCTTTTTTTTTTTTTTTTTTTTTTTTAAAGAAAACATCAAGAAGATAAAAACACAATAAGAATATGTTTGAAATTGACTCTTAAATTAATGAAGCATATTGCCATTGGCAAGCAAACAAAAGTTATTGTTTTATTAATTTGTGAGGGCAGTTAGCGAGTTAGAAATTACAAGATTGCAGTGTGAAAAGTTAAAAATAATGTACAATGTGTTGTTTTATGTGAAAATTATCTTTCGCTTTCTATGTGATAAAGTGATAAGGTATATTAAATTGTTTGCAAATGTGCTCCTAATAAGAGAAAGCTTAATGTCGGGACATGAGTCAAAAAAGCAATTAAAGGAGAAATTATTATTTGATTCATGGTAACTGTATGTATGTAGTGCACTTACATCATTTTTATTGATTAAGTCTCTCGCTCATGGAGTTATGATAAGGTATTACTGTCAATTCATCAAACTATCTATCAATCATAAAGCTGTTGGAATACCAACTGGCCTTGATTTTAGACCACCTAATAATTTCTCACATTAGAGAGAGATCTTCAATGTTCTTCTACATCTGATAGACTTCAAAGAAGATACCATATTGTAGTTGTAGATTATTTATTTATTTTTATTTTTATTTTTATTGTAGTTGTAGTATAGTGGTGGTAATTTGAGCCATGGGTTCAAATCTTTGTACAAATCAAATCAATTCAAAACAAATTAAAATTATGCATAATGTCTTATTTATGTGATAATTTCTTTCTCATTCTATGTGAAAAGAAGTAACAAGATGTACGTTAGAATTTATTTTAAATGTTGTTTGTAAATGTATTCATAAGAGTAACTACAATAGTGAAAGTTAAAATAATTTTGACAAAAATTATTTTTGACTTGCTACAGTGTAAAAAGATTATTTTTTTAACTATACAACTTTAACGTTTCTTTTGCTATTCTGACATAGCCAGGCCCCCAATTAAATTTTTGTCATTGAATTTATTTCTCAAAGAGCATCTACAGATCAAGTTTAGGTTTTGCCAAAATTTTGACTCAATATTTGGCACACTATTGGAGTAGGTCTTTTGGGAGAGTATACAGCAAACTAAAAAAGAATTTAGCTCAAGAATTATGAATATAAACAATACTAAAGAGACCCTTAATGCCGTGTTTGATTGAGGAATTTGGAAAGGGAAAGGGAAAAAGTGTGTGAAACTAGGTGAAATATAGGTATATTTTATTCACATTTCACCTAATTTTTTCATTTCTCTTTTCAAATCCCTCTTTAAATCTCCCAATCAAATACAGCGTAAATGTCGCGTCAGCAAAGCCATTAAAGAGATATGCTTAAGGTTTATATATTTTGAAAGATAATATGACCACAACACACTCTAGTTCACTAGGTTTTGAAACTAATGCACACTAAAATGGTTACTTCATTTGCATGTGATAGGCTTTGAAGACTATGTAGTTATAGTAAACTGGTGGTAATTTGACTTCTGCGTTCAAATCTTTGTGCAAATAAAATTGAAATTATTTTTTGAAAAAGATACTTTGATTTGAAGGTTTCAGAAGACTATTTCCTCATAATATAGTAGAAATTCATATTATCAATGAGTAACAATGTCAAATGAATGCTAGGTCCTATGTACTGATAACAATAATAACAAATCTAGCATTGTAAATTGTTTGTACAAAATGTATGATGGGCTCAGTCTACACACGTTACTTCTAAATTAAGGTAGTGTTTGATAACATTTATAGTTTAGTATTTTTTATTTACTGAAATATTATGTTTACATTAATAAAAATAAAAATGTTTGTTTGGTACATACATATGTTTTTAAAAACAAGTGAAGGGGTGGCCATGGACCAAAGGTGGAGACCGGAGATTTAGGGGACTTGTTGGAGGTTGTAGCCAACTGTGGCATTCGAGGGGGTCACCAGGAACGGTGGCCGGCAGTTGTGGTGAGCAATGTAGTGATTAGCGGGGTGAGGTAGAGAGAAATGAATGAAAACTTATTTTCAAAACAAACGTAAATATATATTTTTTTGTCTATAGAATTAGAGTCAATTTTGTAAACTGGTTCTATTTTTTGGAAACAAAAAAGATATGTCAAACAATTTTTAAATTTTTTGTAAACATAAATAAAAAAAATATAAACATGATCGTCACCAAATGGGGATTCATAATTTATTTGGAGGGAATTGGTAAAACAAAATGAAAAACGATTTGGTCTAAGGCCATATCTAACCACACAGTAATTACTTTGACAAATTATTATGTTTTACATTATTTTCTTGCATCAACACACCTTTTTTTTTATTATTATATATAGAATTTTAGTAAATTTTTATGGAAAACATAAACTTTCCGAAATGTGTGGATCCAGAATTTACTTGGAGAGACTTGGTAAACCAAAATGAAAAACGATTTGGTTTGAGGCCAAACATATCAAACCATATATAACATAACAGGCCACAACATATCAAACCATATATAACAAAACACTGCAATTACTTTGACTAATTATTATTTCTTATCTAAGCTCAAGTTTTACATTGTTTCCTAGAAACAACTCACTTTTTTTTTTTTTCATTTATAGAAAATTTGTAAACATAAACAAATATTATAACTATAAACATTATGAAATGAGAATCCAGAATTTACTTGGAGGGACTTGGTAAAACAAAATGAAAAACGATTTGGTTTGAGTCCATATTTATACATATATGTCAGACAAGTGATTATTTTGACTAATTATTTTTCTTATCTAACCTCAAGCTTTACACTGTTTAATTTATTGCATTTACCTGAGTAGAATGGTTTGCAAAACATTTTCATGCTTAAATTTGATTATGGGTTTGAAACAGTGGTGGTTTTAGAAATATTACTCTACAACATATAAGAGTCTTAGAGACCAAATGTTTTGATTTATAAAAGTGAAAATTTTGTTACAAAAGACATTTAGAAACCAATTTCTATTCATGAGGACAATCGCTAAAAAGTCGTCCTGAAAAATAAAAAACAAGGCTTTTAGCAACAAAATTTTGAAAATGTCACTAATAAATAGACTTTTAGGGACAAAATAATTTGGCCTCAAAATATTTTATTTTTTTAGACAAAAAAAATTGGTCCCAAAAGCATAATAATTCATCACTAATGTCTAATTTTTGTTACTAAAAATATAATGACTATATTTTTTCGCAACAAAAATATTTAGTCTCTAAAAAATAATTTTCTCTCTAAAACTTTAATTTTTTGTACTGTTAGTTATAGTATTATTCAAAACATAATTTAGAATATATGCAATAAATAAATAACAATTGTCAATAATTATTATAAATCTTCTAATTTAAACTTCTTCAATCACAAACAAAGTTGAATTTTAATATATTGATACTTTTATTCAATTTTTTTTTTTTTAATAGTATATGGCTAAATGCATTTTTCGTATGATACACACCATATCAACTTTAAATATATATTATATACTTCATTTTATGATTTTTTTTTTTTTTTTCTTGGATAATTGTGAGTGGATTGTAGGGTGAATGTGCAAAATTTAGAGTGAGTTGGATATTTAAGATTTGTGAGAAAAGTATTCAAAATATGAGAAGTCCGATTAACATTCTATTATATGAAACCAACCCTCAAATTGGTATGATTGTCACATTTTTTTGATTTTTGAAAATACCCCGATAGCTGTTATATCAAGTAATGTCTTAAATTTATTTTTTTATTTTTTATTTTTTTTTTTATTTTTTATACTCTCAAATGTTGATCTGTTTAGATTCATAAAACATTTCAAATTTAAGTTTTGAATTCAATCATGCACTTCGCAATTTTATTTCTTTGAAAGAAAAAAAATGATATGCACACCCATTTCTAATAGAAAAATATATATATATATATATAGGTTGAAGTCCAAACAAGAAACAAAAATACATGCAAGAATCCAATTTGTTAGAGCATCTCCAACCCTGAATCAAAGTTTTCATCAAATTTGAGTAAAAAAATGACTTTTTTCTCAATCTGATACTGAGTGCTCCAACGGTTGATTTTCATCAAATTTTCATCAAATCTGTGCCGGGATAACCGGTTGGTCGACCGGCCGGTCGACCGGTTAAACCAATTTTTTTTTTTTTTTTTTTGAACTTTTTGAACCTTTTAGTGGTCGACCGGTAAGGCAAAAAAAATTTTTTTTTTTTTTTTCAACTGTTTGACCTTTTTTTTGGAACTGTTTGAACCTTTTGGTGGTCGACCGGTTGGTCAACCGGTTGGTCTCCCCCAACGGTTATGCACAGTATTTTGATGAAATGCGGAGCCTGTCCTCATTTTGGTGAAACGTTTGGTGAAATCTCGATTTCATATCAATTTGGTGAAACCGTTGGAGTATGAAAAAGTGTTTTTTTCACCAAATTTTAAATTTGATGCCAGATTTGGTTCAGGGTTGGAGATGGTCTTAGAGCATCTCCAACGATTCAGCTAATGTTTCATCAGATTTGAGTAAAAAAGTAGTAATTTCCTTAATTTGATACTTCACGCTCCAACGGTTCAGTATCAAATCTTTTCATCAAATTTGCGTCGGGCAACCGGTTGGTTGACCGGCCGGTCGACCGGCCGGTCAACCGGTGACGGGAAATTTTTTTTTTTTTTTTTTGATTTTTTTTGAACTTTTTGAACCCTTTTGGTAGTCGACCGGTTAGGCAAAAATTTTTTTTTTTTTTTTTTTTTTTTTTACCGGTTTGAACCTTTTTTTCTGAACTGTTTGAACTTTTGGTGGGCGACCGGTTGGTCAACCGGCCGGTCGACCGGTTCGTCTCCTGGCAACGGTCACGTACAGTGTTTTGGTGAAACACGGAGTCTGTCGTTAGTTTGGTGAAACTTTTGCTGAATTGTCAATTTGATACGAGTTTGGTGCAACGGTTGGAGCTTCAAAAACTGAGTTTTTCATCAAATTTTAAATCTGATGTTGGATTTGGTTCTCCGTTGGAGATGGTCTTAGCTAGCAAATCAGCACATGCCTTGTAATAAATTGGGACTGGCTTTCCTCTAGTCCCAAATAGGATTGAAGAATACTATTAGGCCCGTGAGGGCCCACTACAGGTCTCGTTTTAATAACCTAAACCGTTTGATTTGTAGAATTCGTTGAGTACTATATGCCTGTAAAATATCACGTTGGTCGGATATCGATAACTATTTCATCAGATCAGATTTCTGTCAATCGTTTATTTTTTCATTGTAGATTTTTTTTATACAAAACTAATTTGATCACGTAATTATCGATATCCGATTAACGTGATTTTTTTACAGATACCTACTATTCAACGAGTTCTACATATTGAATAGTTTAGATTATCGAAACGGAACCAGTGATGGACCCCTATAAACTCAACAGTATCTCTCAGTCAACTAGAGGGAAGCCCGACCCTAATAAATTTGTAATGTATTATTACAATTATTTTGGAAGAATTGAAGTAGTCAAGTGTTTTAGTTTTTGGTTGTATATTATAATTATTAATTGGGTCTTTGGTCTTTATGCAGAACTCAACCACTCTTATTATTAAAAACTATTTTTATTAAAAAGAGAAGAATTCAGGGACAGATGCAGTGCATTTATTAGTTGATTATTGTATGGTAAGTATTAGCCATACCCAGGCAGGGATTTGGTCTTTGTCTTAAAAGTATACCTGCAAAATGAAATCGACTGCGTCTAAACAATTAATAGCGGCTACTGTGTCAATCTCTAATTTAAATTATCATAAATTATATTTTAATTTTTTGAATTATCAATATCACTTTAATTCCTCAATTAAAAAATAATTTACTTTGTCACCTTAAATTAATAACATCTATATATCAATGTAATCCTTTTGAAATATCACGAAGTGTTTAAAATGACTTTATTTTTTTCTTTTCTTGTTTTTTGTTTCTCCTTATCTCTTTTTTTTACAAAGTAATGTTAGAAATCATGAAAAAATATCATAAAAATGATCATAAAAGATTTTTCACTTTTGAATTACAAATACAATAAAATACCACACCATAATCAAATGATGAAAAATTTTTATAATACATTTTATGATATTTTTCTCATAATTCTTTAGTTTTTTGTCTTTTTTAACCCACATTAGCAGTCATGGTTGCCTGCCACACTATGGCTGTCATCGTTACTGTCATGAGTAGAAGAGAAAAAATAAATAAATAAAAAGAATAATTGGGAGAGAGAGAAGAATGTCATTTAGGTTCTACAATTTTTGAAATGCTATATGCAAGTGATGTTATTTTTATACATATTTATGTAATAGATCTATAACAAAAGGTTTGTATTGATACATATTGATATTTCAATATGATAAAGTGTAAAATTTTAAATTAAGAAAGGTAAAATGATATTGAAAGTTCAAAGACGTAATCCATTTAAATTATGAAAAAATTTGACATTGGAACCATTATTCGTGCACGTAAAAAACTCGCTAGACTTACATAATATGGTTTTTTATTAGGGTAGAGAAGCAGTGAAAATTGTACTCATAATTAAAGAAAATACTTCAGATAGAGGCTAAACTATTTGCAGTCAAATAAAAAAAGGAGCATGAAAAATGGACCTGGCGCATATTGAAACTTTCAGCACATATCAATAAATCAAATTTAATTAAACTTTAAGGCTTTGAATTAAATTGATGTCAGTTTTAACCCTAATTAATCTTGTCCCAATGTCTAGACTATGTAAACTGTATGTTAAGTTACTTGTATAACTTAAATAAATAAATCATATAATTGTAAATAACAGTAATGATATTCAAATTTATTTATTGAACATATAGAACCTGCAAATTTGAAAAACAACATAACATAATGTTATGAGTCTGTAATTATTAATAACAAAATAAATAATAGCTAAGTAGCATTATAAATTTTTAACCCATGAAATCATTAAATGTTAAAAGAAAAATATGTTAAAGCTCTCTTCATAGAAACCTAAAAATTGTATAAAATTTAATATATATATATATTTATTTTAGATATTATAGATATTTATATTATTTTAGATTTTTTTTTAATATATAAATTATGTTTTCTTAAGATTTTTTATAAAAATAATTTAACAATCTTATCACTAATCATAGTGTATGAGAAAAGTTGAAAAGTGTAATGCAGTAACTATACACAGATGAGTAATGCTAGAGACCCCAATATTCTACCAAAAGTTTTACCAAATGTCTCACATGGGTGTGGGACCCACACAATGTGGTCCCATGTGGGTCCCACACCCATGTGAGACATTTGGTAAAACTTTTGGTAGAATTTTTGGGGCCTCTAGCATTTTTGTACACAGATTGTATCTGTATGAGGGGATTTTAAATGCTGATCAAGGGATTTTGACTAAATCAATAAATGCAGGCATGTGGAAAGACATGTGGATTAAAAAAAATTAATAAATGCTGATCAAGGGATTTTGACAAAATCAATAAATGCTGAGTGTTTTTTTTTTAATAAAAAATTTAAAAAATTCAGATTGGGATTATTTAGAGCCATTGAACAAATTACAATCACATTTTTCTTTTTGTGAGTTAACTTCAATCATATTAAAAAATCAAATTATAAACAAAAGAAGATAACTTCAATCATACAAATCACAATTTTTTTAATTCTAGCTAACTACAATGACATTTTTCTCATAATAAAAATTAAAATAGTAAATAAAAAAGATTATTTAGAACCATTGAACAAACTACAATCATATTTTTCTTTTTGTGAGTGCTTATGTTTATCTAACTTCAATCATATTAAAAAATAAAATTATAAACAAAAGAAGATAATTTCAATCATACAAATCACAATTTTTTTAATGCTATCTAATCATCATCAATAATTAAAAAAACACAATAATTTATTTTTCAAAAAACATAGTGAGTTAAAAAGATCAATTACAATTTTTTTTTTGTCAAAATACAATTTAATCATCATCAATAATTGGTACATTATGTGACCCTAATGAGTACAGTTCATTTTATTTTTCAAAAAACACAGTGAGTTAAAAATCAAATCACAAATTAAGTGAATTGATAGTTAAAAAAACACAATAATTTTTTTTCAAAAAACACAGTGAGTTAAAAAAATCAATTACAATTTTTTTTTTCAAAATACAATCTAATCATTATCAATAATTGGTACTTTAAAAATCAAATCAGAAAAAAATCAAATCAAATCACAAATATTTTTATGCTATCTAACTACAATCATATTTTTTTCATAAATAATTGTAAAGAAAACCATTAAAACAGTACATAAAAGATTAAATTACATTAAAAAAAAACCATTGAACAAACTACAATCACATCACATTTTTCCCATAATAAAAAAAAAATAAATGAAAAAAAGAACCATTGACTAACTGTAATCACATTTAAAAAAAAGAACCATTGAACTAACTACAATCACATTTTTTTTCTTTGTGAGTGTTTATGTTTATCTAATTTCAATCACATTAAAAATAAACTTAAAATAGTAAATAAAAAGATTAAATAACATTAAAAAAAAAAAAACCATTCAACTAACTAAAATTAAGAAATTAAGTGCTAAGTTTAAAAAGACTTGGAAGAATTTAATAAGTGCTAAGTTTTTTTTTCAAAAAAATCAAAAAAATTAAGAAATTAAGGTTCAGATATTGGAACTCATACAAAACTTGTGAGTTAGAGATAGATATAATAAATAGATAGATATAGATATTTATATTTTAAATTTTTTTTTTTTTAATATACAAATTATTTGTTTTGGAAAAGGTAGTGCAGTAATTATGAGATAAGTCAAAAAATCTTGTGGGTTGAGATAAATTAATAAATGCTGAGGTTAATTTTTTTTTAAAAAAAAAACAAAAAATTAGAAAATTAGGATTGACATATTGGAGCTCCCACAGGCCTTGGGGGTTAGAAACTCCCTTTAACTTAATATATAGTATAGATAGATTGTAAACACAATCCGTGCATAGCACGGGTGATATGCTAGTTATCTATATATGTAAATTGCGATTTTTAAATGTCTTTTTTTTTTTTTTTAAATGTCTTCTTTTTTTCCTTTTTTATATTATATTAAAGTTTAATATTTTGATAATAATCATATGTGTTAGACTTTTCAAGGAATTAAATGTCTTCTTTTTTTATTATATTATATTAAAATTTAATATTTTGATAATAATCATATGTGTTGGACTTTTCAAGAATTTTTTTATGCTTGTTATTAATGTATTAAAGTGTTATTATGAGGGATAATAATCATATGTGTTGGGACTTTTCAAGAAATTCATGTGTGTTGGATTTCAAAGAATTTTTTTTTATGCTTGTTCTTAATACATTAAAGTGTTATTATGAGGGTAAGACTTGGGGTTGGGAAAAGTTAATAAATGCTAAGTTTTTTTTTTTTTTTTAAATCAAAAAATCAGAAAATTTAGATTGGGAGATTGAAGCTCCCATGAGGCTTGGGGTTAAAAACCACATTTTACTTAATATATAACTAGCATATCACCCGTGCTATGCACGGATTGTGTTTATAATTATCTATATATGTGAATTGTGATTTTTAAATGTCTTTTTTTTTTTTTTAAATGCCTTCTTTTTTTCCTTTTTTATATTATATTAAAGTTTAATATTTTGATAATAATCATATGTGTTAGACTTTTCAAAAATTAAATGTCTTTTTTATTATTATTATTATATTATATTAAAGTTTAATATTTTGATAATAACCATGAAATTTTTTTTATACTTGTTCTTAATGCATTAAAGTGTTATTATGAAGGATAATAATCATATGTGTTGGGACTTTTTAAGGAATTCATATGTGTTGGATTTCAAAGAATTTTTTTTATACTTGTTCTTAATGCATTAAAGTGTTATTATGATGGTAAGACTTGGGGTTCGGAGAAGTTAATAAATGCTAAGGTTTTTTTTTTTAAATCAAAAAATCAGAAAATTTAGATTGGGAGATTGGAGCTCCCACAAGGCTTGGAGTTAAAAGCTCCCTTTTGCTTAATATATAGTATAGATAATATATAATATAATAATATAATAATATATATATATATATATATATATATATTATAAGATGAGAGAAATAAAGTGTTATCTTATTATAATGGAGGAGATCTAATAAAAAAAAACGTGTAGACATGAATGCCGTCCTATTTTATTGTATTTATAATTATCTATATATGTGAATATTGATTTAATTTTTTTTTTTAAATGTCTTCTTTTTTTCCTTTTTTATATTATATTAAAGTTTAATATTTTGATAATAATCATATGTGTTGGATTTTCAAGGAATTAAATGTCTTTTTTTTATTATATTATATTAAAGTTTTATATTTTGATAATAATCATATTTGTTGGACTTTTCAAGAATTTTTTTTTTATGTTTGTTCTTAATGCATTAAAGTGTTATTATGAGGGATAATAATCATATGTATTGGGACTTTTCAAGGAATTCATATGTGTTGAATTTCAAAGAATTTTTTTTTATGCTTGTTCTTAATGCATTAAAGTATTATTATGAGGGTAAGACTTGGGAGTTGGGAGATGTTAATAAATGCTAAGATTTTTTTTTTTTTAACTCAAAAAATCAGAAAATTTAGATTGGGAGATTGGAGCTCCCATAAAACTTGGGGTTAAAAATTCCCTTTTACTTAATATATAGTATAGATATAGATAAGATAAGATAAGATGTTTAATTTTGCAGAAGTGCAAAAGACCCCCACGACCCCCACCACGACTCCTACGCACCTATGAGAGAGAAAGGGCACCCGTGAAAAATTATTATAATAAGGCGATTTTGACAAAATCAATAAATGTTGAGTTTTTTTTTTAAATAAAAAATAAAAAAATTTAGAAAATTCAGATTGGGATATTGAAACTCCCACCGGCCTTTGGGGGTTAAAAACCCCTTTGTGAGTGTTTATGTTTATCTAACTTCAATTATATTAAAAAATAAAATTATAAACAAAAAGAGATAACTTCAATCATACAAATCACAATTTTTTAATACTATCTAATCATTATCAATAATTAAAAAAATCAATCACCATACTATGCACGGGATAATTATAAATATTTATATTTGTTTTAGATTTTTTTTAATATATAAATTATTTTTTTAAGATTTTTTATAAAAATAATTTAATAATCTTATCACTAACCACAGTGTATGGGAGAAGTTGAAAAGGGTACTGCAGTAACTATACACGGATTATATCTATAATTATTTGTATGAGGGGATTTTAAATGCTGATTAAAAAATTTTGACCAAATCAATAAATGCATGTATGTGGAAAGACATGTGGATTGAAAAAATTAATAAATGCTGATCAGGGATTTTGACCAAATCAATAAATGCTGAGTTTTTTTTTAAAATAAAAAATATAGAAAATCCAGATTGAGATATTGAACCTCCCACAGGCCTTGGAGGTTAAAAACTCTCTTTTGCTTAATATATAGTATAGATATATAAATAGTGATAATCCGTGCTATGCACGAAACTTTATAAATTAAAAAAAAAAATTATTATAATTATTAGATAAGCTTTAAAGATTTTTTTTTTAGTCTTTTTTTAATTTTATTTTATGTTATGTTATAATATATAAGATATAGATAGATATCTACAACTTTAATAAAAAATATTATCTGATTTTTTGGGAAAGAGAAAACGAATGCAAGTTTTAATATTTTTTTTTTTGAAATCGGTGAGAGAGATTAGGAGGGAGAGATTATGAAATATTTTTGTTATTAAACAAATAAATCAGTTAATATTTTTTTTAATATATATTGTAAATAAAAAAATTAATAATTTTAAAAAATTGATTAATTTGTCCCATTAAATGATTTAAATTTTGATAGATATGTATAAAAAAAAATACATAATTATATTACTAAATCATAATTCAAATTTAGATGTTATATTTTTTTTAGAATTATAGCTAAATTCTTATCTTCTTTATTTTGTGTGTAACCATAGTGTATGAGAGAAATTGAAAAGGGTGCTGCAGTAATTATGAGAGAAGTCAAAAGAGATTGTGGGTTGGGAGAAGTTAATAAATGTTGAGGTTGAGTTGGGAGAAACAATAAATGCTGAGTTTTTTTTTTTTTTTTTTGTTAAATCAAAAAATTAAAAAATTAGGATTAGGATATTGAAGCTCTCACAAGGCCAATGAGTTAAAAATCTCCCTTTTGCTTAATATATAGTATAGATATTATATGATTAGGGTAGAGAACTAGTGAAAGGCTTACAAAATTTACTCATAATTCAAGAAAATACTTAGGATAGAGACTAAACAATATGCAGTCAATCGATAAAAGACATGAAAAATGGACTTGGCTCGTATTGAAAATTTCAGCACATATCGATACAGTAAAATTTTACTGAACTTTAAGGCGTGGAATTAAATTGAAGTCAACTAATAATTCAATGTGAGCCTTAATTGATCTTATCTTTATGTGTAGACCCTGTCACGGCGGCGACATATGGGAATTGAAAATTTCAGCACATATCAATCTCAAGTTTTAACTGAACTTTGATGATGAAAAAAGGGACAGGGACGACTGAACTAACTCAAGAAAAATAAGAAACAAATAGCGAAAAATTTAATAAGTTGAAAAGAATATGTTTTTCAACAGTCTTCACAACAAGTCAAGCGAGATGGCTGCATCTACTCCCCCGATTGTGATATCTAAACCCACAGAAATGTTATGTCTTACTTTTCGTTTGTTTCAACGAAAAATACATTTTATGAAAAACTCATTGAAACATGTTTTATTATATTTGACTGCTGCCTCGAAAATTAATGTGTTAGTGATTGTGTTAGTTGTGGTAGTGGGTTGGTGGTGGTTGTAGCAATGGTAGTATGATGACATTAGTAAGATTTTAATTTGAAATACATTTATTTTTCACCTTTCAAAAGAGAAAACCTTTGGATTCCAAAGAAACTTTTTTTCATTGATTATATTCTGTCATATTAAATGTTAAAAAATTGAGAAAATAATTTTTAAAAAATGTGGAGAAAATAATTTTTAAAAAATGCTTTTTGAGGAAACAAATTAGTTGTTGAGTATGTTTTGGTCTAATGCGCTACTGATAAATTGCACAATGATGAACTAAGGTGTACCTACTATTCAGAGGATGTAGTCTAAAAAGGGAGACACTTGAGGCTTCAACCTCCTAATAACCAGAGGTGGTGGGTGGCTGGAGGTGGTGGGGATGAAGAGGGAATGAAACTTATTTTGAAAATAAGTGAAACTATTTTTCTTTTTATTCCTAAAATTTTGGAAATTGTTTTCACTTTTTTTTTTTATAACAAAAACAATTACCAAACACGTTCTTGTTTACAATTTTAACTTAAAAAAACAAAAAAACAAAAATATAAAAGAAAATCATTAGCAAACAAGTAGTGTCACCAGATTTTTGAAGCAAAATAATTACTCTGATTATTTTGACATTTTTTTTTTTAATTTTATATTTTTATGCAATTGGCTATCAGGAAAATAACGAGCCTTAAGGAGCATAATGGGCTTAATTAAAGAATCTATGGGCCAAGTGGGGGTGTTAATTGGACTCACTGAAAAGCCCAAGGCACTATCAACATTATCATCTCAAGCCTTTGCCTCTCACTCTCCATGAAAGAAATAGAAAGCCTTGCGACTTTTGAATTGCCTCGGTCTCGTAATACTCAGTTTGGTTTTGTTTTCAGAATTTTTTTTTTTTTTTTTTTTTTTTTTTTTTTTTTTGTAAAAACCAGGTCGATGAATAGAATGAAAAAATAAAGACATAATCATGATTTTCTATATTTTTTTTTCCCTTGTTTTGAGCAAAACTAAATTTGAAATTTCAAAAATACATTTTTTGTGTTTGTCATCCTCAAATTAAATTTTATTTAAAAAAATAGAATACATGAAAATGTTACCAAACAAAGTGGACCCAATCCATTTTTGCGTCTTTTCATTCATAGTTAAAGCAAATGCCTTTACTATATACAGGTGTAGAGGTGACTCAACCATTAAATCACTTAGTCAGTCTCTAAGACCTATTAAAAAACTCTTAAAAGATTCTTATTATTGAATGTCTCAATATTAATAGGTACAATAGAATAGTGTTTCATTTTAGCGTTTAGTCTGCGATTTCAAACATACTTGAGCCTCTATTGGACAAGTACATTTTATAAAATGAAATTTGATAATCATAATCATGAGGTATGAATTAGAAACATCTCTCTCCTAGATTCAGAATAATCAATTTTTTTTAATTTATTGAAATTATTTTTGTCTCACAAAAAATATATCAAGTAGAATAGCGCAAAATTTTAAAGTTAAATAAAAATAAAAAAAATCTAAAAATATTTTCTTTCTAAATAAACAGAGTATCATTGTTGAATATGATACAGCCCAAACTTTGAATGGCTTGGGTAGGAAAGATGGCCATGCAGAGAAGCATCCAAGCTCTTCTGCAACTAATTTCCATAGTTGGATTTTACTATTTTGCCCGTCGGGAAGCCAACTCCGATGCTGACGTATTACTTGCCAAAATCTGACTCAGCTTCCCTCTCTCTTAATATCAATTGCGTATATATACAGATTGTAAAAGGGAATTTATTATGAAATCTTTTTTTAAGTACTGGTATTTTAATTAGTTTATAATATATTTTTATATTTTAATAAGTCTTATTAATTGGGCATTTGATCTACTAAATTCTAATTCTCATATTCAAGGTATTTTTATAGACAATTTATCCTTACAAATATTTTTTTGAACACTTAGCAATTGGTAATATAAACATTCATATTTTTTGTAGTGAATGTTTACATTGATAATGTGAATATTATTATTAAGAATATTTTGGTAACTATGTTATTCATAAGACTTGTTAGAATATAAGAAAATAATTTAGATTAAGCAGAATATAAGTAGATTGTGCATACCGGATTCCGCACTAGATGAAAGTGGATTGGGGCTCCACACTCGATTGGACTATCCAAGGATTGAGATTCCTGCAGCAAGAAGCATCGTAAGAGCTACCCGGCCGGGGTTGGCCGGATAACCCCTCCGATGTGGGAATCAGTGATCGAAGAAGAAGTGTAGAGAGTTGAGTTTTTTGTAAGTGGGATTCAGCTTAGATCAGTTACCTTCAATGTGAAATTTATGTAGTATATATAGAGTTCCTTGCTTATTTCCCAAGATGGTTTCGTAGAGTTTTGGTGCTACCAAGCTTCCTTTTAGCATGACCCCAGGTAGGGGACTATCTGATAGTTGCCTAGAGGTGCTTATACTCATTGTAGTCATGTTGATAACAAACCACATTCCTCTGGTTTAACTGCTTCCGTGATTCTAGGTGTAGGGGACCAGCTGAGGTGGTAACTTGCACATGCATATACTCATAGCTTCCACGTTTCTTTGAGAGGTTTCCTCAGCTCGGCACCGTTGTGTCTCGGCTCGGCTCTTTGCGAGGCTACTGTTGGGATGGGCTGGCCCATTCGGATATTTGTGTACGAATTCGACCTACTTTGGTTTTGATGATGGGTTCGACCCATCAGTTCGGCCTATAGGATGGGTCCTTCAGCTCGGCCCTAGCCTAATATTGCAGCTAAGCTGGCCTTTCCACTGCGAGTTGGGCCCAAGTGCTTGAGGACTTGGGTGGACTGTTAGTAATGGAACTGGGCTTAGTTGGGTTGTCCACATGCTCATCTGAACCATTTGGATTTAGGCTTGGGGAATTGGACTGGCCCAAGGCTTGGGTCCAACCCATTTCTTATTTAGCCCCTTCATTTGCCCCTTAGCTCGCACTAAAGTTCCCCTTGGGGCGAGCTATGGTTCTGTACTCCAAGCGTCGCGTCGCTTCGGTTCTGTCCCAGTTCAGTCTTGGTGACGGTTCAATCCTAACACACAACCCCTGCATGCATCCTTTCATGGTGACATGTGGCGGCGTGGGATAGGTATGCAGAGATAGTGCGCCAATTCCATACTGACGGTCGTGCTTCGTGTACCTTCACACCGGCTGTTGTAACAAATGCTCTGGGCTGTCAATCCAAAATCCTTTATTTGCTTTTCATTCTTCTAGAGAGTTTCAAAAAACCCTTTCCATTCCTCTGAGCCAGTCTCGTTGGTGCTCTGTCTAGACGTTTTGCTACTGTTCTTGCTTCAGCACCGCCTGTTCGCCATCGCTGCTCTAATCTCTGTAAGTTCTCCTGTGATTCTTCTTTCTTGTCTTTTTCTGTTTTGATCATCTCGTTTGGCCCTTACACCATTGTATTCCACATCTTAATATTTGAGTCCTACCCTTGTACCACTAAGTTTGGTTTAATGGGAAAGTTTCACTCGTTAGTTGATACTCCCGAGGCTATGGCCATGTTTCGTTATGACTATAATATCCCTGATGATGTGACCCTTTCGCTGGCAAGGGTCGATGCCAAACGTATGGGCACTAGGAATACTGCTGCCTTTCCAATTGCATCCATCGTTGAGGGAGCGGTTCGGTTTTCCCTCGACCCTCTGGTGCGCCGATTTTTGCACCAGGTTCAACTCACCCCAATGCAAGTGTCTATTAACCTGTTTCGTGTCGTCTGTGGTGTGTCCGCTCTCAACAAGCGGTTGGGTTTGAATCTCGATATTTGGGACATTTTGGGCTGCTACACTCTCTTGCACAACAAGGATCACAGAACGTACTACCTGCGTGTTCGTTTGATCGATTGTCATCTGGTGACTGGTTTGCTTGATTCGGACAAGCACAATGATGATTTTCTGCAAGTTGGTGGCAACTGGGAGTTCCCTACTGGGACTGAATTCCAGTCCGAACGGATGCCCCTGAAGGATGGCTACCCAGGTTCAAATCCTTCCTGTAGTGTCTTTTGTATTTCTTGCCTTTGTTTTGGTTGTTGCTTTAATGTGATACCTCTTTTTTGCAGAGGCTTCCTGTTTTCAGCACAGGCCGAACCGGGAAAACGCTGAGGCCATCAAAGCCGTTCTGAGGTACAAGAAGAGGTTTGCACCAGAGTTGTTGGATTACCAAGCGACTTACCGTTCCGTCATTCTGAAGAAGGCGAGGCCGGCGGCATCCCTTCTAGATTCTGACATTGAGACTGATACATCCTTCACCCCTCTGGTTACGAATCGCCGCTGAAGTCAGGGTGCACTGCCTGAGAGGACGCCCTCTCCTGCCCCAGTTTCGCAAGGGGCATGTCTGTGTCGAAGAGAAGAGTGCTGGTGGATTTAGAGGTTGAGGCTTTTGGCGCCTCTAATGCCTTGGAGACTCATTTGTTGAAAGCCGAGGCGAAAAGCCTCATGGATGTGAAACTGGAGGTGGGAGCTTCTGGAACTCATGCTGCTACTGCCGAGCCCTCCGCTTTGGTTGCTACGAGGGCAAAGAAGATGAGGAGAGAGACTGGCAGGGCAGTGGTTGGAGAAGTTTCTGAAGATCCTATTGAAGACGAAGTATATGAGAAATGGGAACCGCCGAAGCTACATCAAGGTAGGCCCATTTCTATCTCTGATTCGGTTGTTGCTTCCTAAGATTTTGCTTTCGACTTGACCAAGACTCTGTTGATGCCGATGGACATGGTTGACCATAATGGGCCCCGCGATATTCCTATTTTGAAGGAGACCCTTCAGATGATGACTGCTATAAGTGCGTTCTTGCTTTGCTTGTTTTTGGTGTTATTGTAACGACCCCATTACGTATAACGATTAGCACTTAATTAATTAAGGAGATTTGGAATTTAATTTTCAATTATTATAATTTAATCTGGGATTCACGAAAATTATGGAGATTGATTCATATATGATTCCATTGAAGATTTATTTTGAAATTAGAAATTAAGGGTCCAAATGGCTTAAGGAAGTGAAGTTAAGAAGTTGAATCAATTTAATCTTAATTATGGACCCATTTGGAAGTTTCATTAAATATTCGATTCAGTTTAGTAAAATTGATATTCGATTAATTAGGTCCAAGTTAGAGTTAATTAAACTAATTAAATTATGAGGATTGAGAATTGTAATTATTATGAATTAAATTTATTTATGAAGCGTCTAATTTGAATATGTAATTTCTTGACGGGAATTTGGAGTCTGATCAGAAATCGAAGGCCTAAATGATCTGAGAAATCAAAATTGACGATGACAATGAGTTTAATTTAATATTCGGAGCCTTTTGAGAGTTTGATTAAAAATCTGATTCGGATTGATAAATTTAAATATATTTAATGAGGCTCTAATGGAAGTCAATTAGATTGATTAAATTATGGGAGATTTATGATTAGTTATGGTTAATTTAATCATATGTTAATAAAGACTTATTAAGAATAAGTGCTATTTAATTGAATTAATCTTAACTGTAAATTTAATTGTCGAATAATTTAGAATTGAAAGATATATGTGGGTGTGTGTGTTGAGAAATCTGGGTGTGCAGAGAAATTCTGTGTGTGTGCGCATGTGAGTGTTGTGCTGGAGGCCTTAAGGAGTGTGCACGTGTGTATTGTAAAGAAGGGAGTATGTGTGCATGAGGAGAGAGAGAGAGTAGGTAACTCCTTGTTTTATTATTTCATCTTGCTGGGTGCATTCTTATGCTGGAGGGATTTGAGAGCAAAAAAAAAAGGGAAAATGTTTGGTAACTCAAAATTTTGTGGCTCAAATCTGTCAAAACGACGTCGTTTTACACTCAAAATCTGTCAAAACGACGTCGTTTTGAGTGATTTGAGCCATTTGAGCCACAAAATTTTGAGCTACCTAGTATTGTTGAAAAAAAAAAGAGGAGGAACTTCACATTGCTTTGGACAACCCGTGAGTGAGAGAGAGAGAGAGAGAGAGAGAGAAAGAGAGAGCCAAGAGAGGGAAGGAAGCAAATTCGGCTCAAGAAGAAGGAAAACTAAGGGAAGAAAAGTTAGGAGGAACAAGGGAATTAGAAGGGAATCAATTAAGCTTCTTGAGATTAAAGTTTAAGGTATGAAATCAAACTTAATTTTTTGTAGAATCTTTACATTATACTTGAAATTAAGAAGAGTTTAGGATCAATTCCATGGAAATTGCAAGGAAATGGGTTTGAACAAGAAAATAAAGCTAGGATTCATAGTTATGAAAATAAACATGAAAATTAATCATTTTTGGTTTGATGTTGAATATCTTGCATGAATTTGGGCCTTATTTCTACATGCATGTAATTTGGAAGAATTAAAGAATAAATATGGGTTTTGATTTTAATTATTAACCCATGCATGTAATGTAATCAAAGAGTTTGACTCAAATTAAACATGTTTCGGAACATCTATGATTGTGAATTAAATTGAGGTTAAAATAAATTGAGTTAAGCTTGAGATTAAGGAAATAAGTTTGGGAAAATTTATCAAGTGAGTTTAATTTGTGTTACTCATGAATTTGGACTTCATCTTTACATGCATCAATGAATTTTTAAGAGATTTGAAGAATTAATTTCATGTTTGGGTATAAGAAGGACAAGTTTTGGTAAATTATAAATTCATGAACATTTTGAGCTTAATTTTGAATTAAAGGGATTTTGATGTAGATGGTATGATTTTGATTATAATTTCACACATGCAAATACTTTTCTAAGAGTTTCATAATTTCAATTTCATAATTTAAGGAGAATAGAAAAGAGTTAGAAATCAATTTTATGGGATTAGAAGGAAATTGACAAGAAAATGATGAATTGGAGCTAAGATCAAGTTTATGAGAGTTAATTTAGAAATTAATTATCTTTGGCTTGATTTTGTAGAAACATCCTATAATACTTGAGATTTGAGATTAAATTCATGGAATTAGGATGAAATTGGGTTTTAAACATAAAATGAGTTACATGTATGTTCATGATTTAGGAAGCTAATTATTTTGGATTTGCTTTTGAATATCTTACATGAGTTTGAGTCTACCTCCTACATGCATGAACAAATTCTACAATTTTGATATTCTAATTGTACATGCGTCATGAATTAAGAAAGTTACGAAATTAGTCTCATGGATTTTGTAAGAAATAAGGTTTTAAGTAAAAAATTAAGTAGACTTATAGTTGTGAAAATTAATTTGGAAAATTAATTATTTTTTATTTGATTTTGTAGTATTTTCTTGTGATACATGAGTTTTTAAGGGAATTGAGCCATTCAAGTTCGTATTTTGAAGAGATAAAAGAAATGTTTTAAGAAAATCAAGTTTATGGAAATTTGGAATTATTCCTAAAGTTTTGATTTTATAATTGGATTTTTAATCCATGCATGTAATCTAATTTCAAGAGTTTGGAAAGTCTAATTCATATTTTAATGTTGTGGGTTCGATAAAAAGAAAATGAGTTGAAATTAAATTTGAACTTCAATTACAATTCTAGAAATTCTAGAATTTATGTTGTCCGCTCGAGAGTGGAAAGTCTCGCTCGAGCGTGAAAATCGAGCTCCTAGAAGTTTTTCAAAATTTTACAGTCTGCTTGAGCGACCAAAGTGGCGCTCGAGCGAGGACCCTATTTTCAACAATTTTTGACTGACTCATTTAAATGCATAATTACATCCTCATGACATTCTAAGTATTCTTAGGCACCAATTGGACTCTCATAGTCATGGAATAAACTAGAAACACATAAAGAGAGTTGAATTAAAATGAAATGAATATTAAATGGTGTTTCTATTGTGTTTTTGTTATGTGATTTATATAGGTGGGCATTCGAGGCCTTATATCGACTTAACCCACTGTGAGTAACATTTCTGTAAAGATATTTTGACATAAATTATGTTTTAATTGTCATCGATAAGCTATGGTTTCTTGAAATGCTATCTTGATTATGTGAACGAATGTCCTATTTGTGAATATATTATGGCATCCACAGATAGTCCCAAGTCATGGGGGACGGCATGTAAATGCGGGTCCATGACATATATGTGATACGAGATCTCGTTAGCCACTTCATTGTGGTGATATGTATTTAATCGGTATCCGAAACCGATTACTCTAGTCGGAAAACGATGTGTGATATGTTCTGTGAGATGTACTATTATGTTATGTTCTGATATAAGACTGATATGACTGATTGTGATATGATTTGTTTTACGGACATTGTATTTGGAATTCGTTCACTAACCCCTTTACGGTAATTTTATTCATCGAGCTTTATCTCACAGTTTATTATATACATGTAGGTGGTCAGGCACCGGATCAAAGTTAGCGATGTCAGCCTAATTCCGTTTCGTCAAGCCAACCCACTGTGCCTCCCGTGGAGGTTCCGGACATGTCTAGTGATTATGGCTAAGTGCATAAATTGAAGTTCTATTTTCCGTTCAGCCAGACAAGTCTTTGTGTATTTTGTAAATAGGGCTAAGTCCCTTTTTATCTGGCTTATATATGTATATATATGATGATGTGTATATGTATGTATATAAAGTTTAAATTTTTTTTGTCTCATATAAGTCTGCACAGCTTAATGGATGTTGTATAATTGCTATTTGCTTCTGCAGCCCCTAATTATATGTTATTCTGTTAAGAGGCCTTTGGTAATCCAAGGATTACTGGCCGGTTACGACGCTAAACCTATAAGGGCGGGTTTGGGTCGCGACAGTTATGTTGCTGCCTTCTTTCTTTTAATACTTTGTAATCTGTTGTAGTGTATTCAGAGGATGCATTTGTCCATCACCCGAGCGGAGGAACTGGAAAAGGCCGTACTGGAGGCCGCTATGAATGCTGAGAGACTGACAGTGAGCCTAGAGGCCGAGAAAGAAGGACGCAGAACTACCGAAAGGGAGACGTTCTGTCTGAACAAGGTTGTTACTTCAGCTGAAAAGTCAAAGGAGGCTGCTATTAGGGAGTAGGCTCAACTTGAAGGAAAAGTGGCAGAGCTGGAGGTCGTTATCGCGGTGATGGCTGCCGAGCGTTCTGCGTTGGAGGCCAAGTACTAGCAACAAGGTTGGGATGAGGCTGGTGCTGCCTATAAAGAGGAGGTACTGGTGCTGCGAGATAAGCTCTTTCTGAAGGGTTGGTCAAGTGCTCTAGCCGCTGCCTAGTTCCTGAAGGCTCTCCCCTGTTTCAGGATGTCCCAGTTCCCTCAAGGTCCCTGGGTTCAAAGATTGTCTCTACCTCTGCAGTTCTTCCGGCTGAGGTTTCTCCAGAAATTGATTCTACAAACAAGACTCAGGAGAGTGATGTTGTCATTGAGACAATGAACATTGAAGGGGGTGAAACCCTGGAGACTGAAGCCGCGGGAGACGTGGTTAAGGTAGCTTTCACTTCTCAGGAAGTTGGAGCTGCCTCTACTTTTCCTCCCCAAGACAGCCTGGACAAGATCGTGAACACTACTCTTGAGGTTCCCTCTGTTGATGAAAGCTGAAGTTTTGTTTGGAAAGACTTGAAGCTTTTGCTTTTTGGACTCTCTTTTGTTTTCATGTTTCTAATGTACTGTGGCTCGGTCCCCTTGACGAGTTCTCTCTTTATACTTGCAAAGACAGTTTTTCTTTTTTTTTTTTTTTTTTTTTTTTTTTTTTTTTTTTTTTTTTTCCTTTTCTTTGTTGCTTGCTATAAGGCCATCTGTGCCTTTGTTGGATGATGGGATTTTCCTTTTGATTTTGCAATCTGATACTTTCTGGCTTTTACATTTGAATGTATTCTGTACTGTCTGCCCCCGGCCGAGCACTGTTGGGACCTCAGGGCCGAACAGATGCTCGGTCTGGTTCTATACTGTTTCGAATGGATGCTTCATCTAGTTCTGTACTATTTGCTCCCAGCCAAGCTCTATTGGGACCTCGAGGTCGAACAAATGCTCGGTCTGGTTCTGTACTGTTTTGAATGGATGGTTCGTCTAGTTCTGTACTGTTTGCCCCTGGCTGAGCTTTGTTGGGACCTAGGGGCCAAACATATGCTCGGTCTGGCTAACGAATATGTTGCATGGGTGCACTTGGTTTTGTAAGGAAGAGGGTCTTCCTTAGGTCCAGGTTGGTTCTAAAAAACAATTGTTTGCCCCCACCTGGAGCTAAGTAAGATCTGTACTGAAGACTGTGCTCTCTAGGCAGAGCTGCTTAAGTCTGTTGCAACTTTGATATCATAAGTGTATTTGAATGGGATAAAGATATGAAGAGGTGTCTTACTCAGGTCCAGGTTGGTTTGAAAGAAAACAATTGTTTCCCCCCAGCTGGAGTTGAGTAAGACTAGTGCTGGAAGTTTGTTCCTGATAGAGTTTAGTTTAGTCTGTTCCAACTCTATTTGTATGGAGTAGTATTGAAGTGTTGATGTGACGATACTTAAGAGATTTTGTAGATTCAGAGATGTTTATTTAAGATGTGTTAGTGTGGTTTCCACCAAGCAATTCCACTTGGCTAAAGTCCAATTTAGTTGCCAAACATAATTCCTCCAAGCAGTTCCACTTGACATGTTTGAGTGCTAACTAAATTTTAATTCCGTTCAGTTGTTCTGAAAAGTCCATTTGGGTTGAGACCAAAGCTGAGTTCGTTTGATACACATCAAAGCTAATTCCGTTTGATAAACATCAAAACTAATTCCGTTTGATAAACATCAAAGCTATTTCCGTTTGGTGGACACCAAAGCTAATTACAAAAATTTAACAGTCTTGAGAGAAGTGGGGAGGCATTTATATTGGCCAAAAGATAAATGTCTTTACATCCTGATAGAGCAGTTGGGGCTTAATTCTATTGATAGTATTTCTTGAGATTTGCTACATTCCATGGCCAATGTATGGCTCGGCCTTTAAGATCTTCCAAGTAGTAAGCTCCGTTTCCAGCAACAACTATAACTTTGTAGGGACCCTCCCAGTTAAGCCCAAGTTTTTCTTCGCCAGGCACCTTTTGTGATCTATGACTTTCCTCAAAACTAGTTCTCCAGGTGTGAATTGTTGTTGGAAAACTTTTTGGTTGAAACTCTTGATGAGCTGCTACTGATATGCTACAAGTCTGATCAATACGGCTTCTCTTCGGCATTCTGTCATATCCAGTGCTTGTGCAATAGCTTCATCATTACCGGTCTTTTCAAACAATTCAGACCGGAGGGTTAGGAGACCTACTTCGAGTGGGATGACGACCTTCATTCCATAAGTCAGGGAGTAAGGTGTTTCCCCCGTTGAGCGTCATGCTGTGGTTCGGTACGCCCATAGCACATGGGGTAACTCTTCTACCCATTTCCCTTTTGCATGTTCAAGCCGTTTCTTTACTCTGTTGATGATGGTTTTGTTTGACGCTTCTGCCTGCCCATTACTTTGTGGGTACCCTGGACAAGAGTTCTGATATTCGATCCTGAGGTCGGCACAAAACTTTCTGAAGATCTTTCCATCGAACTGTGTTTCATTATCCGCAATCAGTACCCGCGGGATGCCGAAACGCACTACTACGTTCCTCATGACGAACCGCTTTGTGTCCACTTCTTTGATACTTGCTAGTGCTTCGACTTCGACCCATTTAGTGAAATAGTTGGTTGCAGCGATGAAAAATCATCTATTCCTAGTACCTCGTGCCAACGGTCCGACAATATCCAGACCCCATTGGGCGACGGGCCACGGGCTAGTGAGTGGAATGAGAGTTTTGGCTGGCTGATGAATTAGTGGAGCGAACCTCTGACATTTATCGCACTTCTGAACGTACTGTTGTGCATCTTATTACATTCGTGGCCACCAGTACCCGTGAGTGAGGGCTCGGTGCGCCAGTGACCTTCCACCAACGTGGCATCCACAAATCTCATCGTGAATTTCGTAGAGAACATTTTCGACCAGATTTGGATGCACGCATAGAAGATAAGGGCATCTACAATGGGATGGCTAAAAAAGTGTATTAAGGTGTGTTATATGAAAAAAAGTAATAGAAGTGGGGCCCCAAAAATGTTTGTTAAGATGTGTTAAGAGTTTATTAATTTTAGAGAGTGAGTGGTGGTGCAATTGATGTGTTAAGGAGTGTGTTAAGATGTGTGTTAATATATATATATATATATATATATGTACATAATAAATAAAATAAATAAATAATTTAGTTTAATAAAAAATTTCAAGTCCAAAATTAAATTTCAAGTCCAAAAAAAAATCCCAACAAGTAAAAAAAAAAAATTTGCCGTTGACCAGTCAACCAGTAAGACCACAAACACACATCCCTCCGCTACCTAAAACCATCGCTGCAGATAACAAACAAGTTAACACAAGTTAACAACTGACAGCTTTAACACACATACTAGCAACTCCACTGTGAGAGCAAAAACAGAAAATGGTTAGCTAAAAACTAACAGCTGACACTAACACATGCTCTAACAGCTCCACTGTGGATGCTCTAAAGGCCAAGATAAGAACATCTGTACAACTTCCCGAATGGTGAGATCCAAAACCGAGCTGACCTGTGTCAAACTTTGTTGGCTTCCTTTTTATCTTCGGGGAGAGTGCCAGATTTTAGAAAAGCAAGTATCGAATTCATCCAGCTTGGCTCTAAGTTGCTGCAGAGGACTGGAGATGCAATGCTTGGTTCTGGCACGAACTTAACCCAAACTTTTCTAGTATCTTTGGTATCTACTGACGAGCCGAGGCAAGCCAAAGCATCAGCATGGCAGTTTTTATCCCAACTGATTCGTTCCACTCGTATGGATCGAAATTTTTTGAGTAGATCTTTGGCCTTACCTGCGTACATAGCCATTTTTTCGTCTCGTGTCTCATAGACCCCAGAAAGCTGGTTACCACCAGTTGTGAGTCGCTGAAAACAAGAAGTTGTTCTGCACTGAAGTGTTCGGCACTGCGTAAGCTAGCCAGCAATGCTTCGTATTCCGCCTCATTGTTAGAAGCCTTCCAACCGAGCTTGAGAGCCTGCTTCCAAATAAATCCCTCTGGTGAGATAAGTACTACTCCTGCCCCCGAGCCTCGGTTATTGAATGATCCGTCGACGTAAAGCTGCCAATGTTTCCAATAAAGAGCTTTCATGCTTCCGAAACGCAGTGCTTTCCCTGTTTGGTGGTGTGTGGCACTTGTGCCGAACTTGGACTCCCTAGCTCGGTACTCTGGATGGAGCAAATTCTGTGACGAAATCTGCCAAGACCTGGGCCTTGATTGTTGTCTTGGGTTGGTACTGAATGTCAAACTCACCAAGTTTTACAGCCCACTTTGCTGTTCGGCCAGAGAAATCAGCTCGGCTGAATACAGATCTGGGGAGGAACTCAGTGAGGACATTGATGGTATTCCCCTGGAAGTAATGTTGTAATTTTCTTGAAGGGATAAGCAGCGCGTAAGCTAGCTTTTCCAAGGGTAGATATCGTGTCTCGGCATCTAGTAAAGTCTTGCTAACATAGTATACTGGCCTCTGTTCCTTGTTAACTTCTCAAATTAATACCGCGCTTACGGTGTGGTCTGAGACTGCTAGATATAGGTACAACTCCTCTCCTGGTTCTAGAGTGGACGGAAGAGGTGGTGTACTGAGGTATCTTTTGAGACTTTGCAATGCTTCGGTACACTCGGGACTCCATTCAAACGCTGCCTTTTTTAACAGCTGGAAAAAAGGCTTCATCCGGTCTGAAGACTTGCTGATGAATCGATTCAGGGCGGCCGCCATCCCGACTAGTTTCTGCAGTTCTTTAGCCTTCGTTGGTACTTCAAGTTCTTGTATTGCTTTGATCTGATCCGGATTTGCCTCGATTCCTCTGTGAGTGACCATATACCCCAAGAACTTCCCTGTTCCTACCCCGAAAGCACATTTCGAAGTATTAAGGCGAAGCTGACGGTTCTTCAGGATACCAAAGACTTCTCTTAAGTCTGCAAGATGGTTTGAAGAGAGCTTGCTTTTTACTACCATATCGTCTATATAGGCTTCCATGGTCTTTCCAAGTTGGTCATTGAACATTCGAGTGATCATTCACTGGTAGGTTGCTCCGGCATTCTTGAGGCCGAACGACATTACTTTGTAACAATAAGTGCCCCTTGGAGTGATAAATGTTGTCTTCTCTTGATCCGGGCCGAACAGTGGTATCTGGTGGTAACCACTATAAGCGTCCAGAAAGCTCATGCGCTCATGTCCTGCCGTCGAGTCTACTAATTGATCAATGCGAGGCAGAGGAAAGCTGTCTTTGGGACAAGCATTGTTTAGGCAGGTGAAGTCAACGCAGACCTTCCATTTTTCGTTCTTCTTTTTTACTACAACTGTGTTGGACAGCCATTGTGGGTACTGAACTTCTCTAATCTCTCTCGATGCCAGGGGTTTTTCGACTTGGGCAATTACTGCTTCAGTGTGCTCAACTGAGGACCTCCGACTTTTCTGTACAATAGGCCGAGCTGAAGGATTGATGTTGAGTTTGTGGCAAGCAAATTCGGGATTCAGCCCTGGAGTATCATATACTAAACATGTGAATACCTCTATATTTTCCCTCAACAGTTCAAGCAGTTGAAGTTTCTCATCAGCGCCTAGTGAGGTACCGATAAGGAAGTATTTTTCTGGATCATCCTCCTTTACCAGGACTTTCTCCAAATCCTCTACCATCTTTTCCTCTGGGGCTCCCCCTACATCTTCCAAGACTGACTGTTCGGCCATTTCCACTGTCTATACCCGGTTACAAAGTTGTTTGGCCTTCAATGCCGCCATGAAGCAATGTTTGGATGCAACTTGATCCCCTGAGATCTGCTCTACTCCGTGTTCCGTTGGGAAACGGATGAGCTGGTGGTCGGTTGAAGGGACCGCTTCCATTCGGTGAATCCATGGACGGCCAAGTATGGCGTTGTAAGGGGAAAGTGTATTGATAACTAGGAATTCTATTTGGAGGGTCTTCGTTCCTGCCACAACTGGCAACACTATTCTGCCAAGTGGCCATTCTGGCTGTGAATTGAAGCCGACTAATGGAGCTGCCACTGGGTGAGGTGCTGCTCGAAGAGACCAAGCTTTCTAAACAAGTCATAATACAATATGTCTGCTACACTGCCTCGATCTACCAAGACTCGTTTTACGTCAAACCGTTTCCCAATTCTCACAGTTATAATCAGTGCATCAATATGTGGGTGCTGTATGCCTTCTAAATCCTTTTTAGTAAATGAAACAGTGCACAAGGGGGATTTGGATGCCGTGCATACCTTTTTCGACGCGGGCTCTACTGACATGACCTGCTGAATTTGCACAGCCTTAGCAATCTCTTCTTTCAGTGCCTCTTCACATTCCTGGGTCGCTGTTCCATGGATCACATTTATTATCAGCCGAGGTGGGTGCTCAATGTTCGGTTCTGGTGGTGGGTTTCCCGGTTCGGTCACTGCTTTATCCTGATCAATGTAATCCTGGAGGTGCCTAGCTGCTACTATGTCTTCTAAGTGTTCCTTCAGTGCTCTGCAGTTCTGAGTCATATGCCCCTTGTCTTGGTGATAGGTACATTTGAGTTTCTGATTACGCCGAGCTGGATCTCCCAACATTTTCGGCGGCCAAACAAAGAAGGGCTTCCTCTTGATCTTTTCCAGGATACGATAGATGGGTTCCTTGAATACGGTCACGACTACTTCGTGAGATTTGGACTTATCCACCTTGTTCACTGTGAGCCCTCGGTGTTCCCCTCGGTCCGTTCTTTTCTTGTGCCGAGTTGTTTGTTCTGCTGATGCTTCCTCGATGGGGATCTGGTCATCCTCGAGGTGAGCGTACTGCTCAATCTTGGCATGTAAATCTTTCAGTGGTGTGGGTGGGCGCTTGGTAAGTGACTGTCTCAACTTACTTTCTAGGCGCAAACCATGTTTGAAGGACATAACAGCCATTTGCTCATTGCAAACGTTTTCTTCTAAGTCATTGTACTCTTCTCAATACCTCATAGCATAACTGCGTAGCGTTTCTTCCTGCTTCTTTCAAAGACCAAATAGTGTATCCGGCTCTTTCGGGATCTTCGTATTGGAGACAAACCTGGCTAAGAACTCTTCGAAGAGCTGCTTCTAGTCATGAATTGATCCAGCGGGGAGTCGATCGAACCATCGAAGTCCGGTTTCTCCTAAGCTGGACGGGAAGACTTTGCACATCAGTGCCTCATTTCGGCTCCATAGAGACATCATCTGTCTATAATGGCTAATATGTGTCAATGGGTCCGATTTCCCATCGTACGACGTGAGCTTTGGCGGGGTGAATTTCTTGGGAGGTCTCATGCCTCAATTTTCGGGGAGAATGGGGAGGAGACAAGCCTATCTAGCGCTCGGTGTTCTCTCTGGTAAATGGTACGGTCTAAATGATCTCGACGTTGTTTGTTCTGCTTGTTGCCAATCAACCAAGTACGAAGGTCTTGAGGAGGGTACTCAGTCTGTTGGCTAACCGTCTTCTGCCTCTTGGCCCTTCTCCGGCATGATCCACGGGTGTGGCTACTCGCTCTTCATTCTGTACCGGGATTGGCTGGCTTTGTTGCCCTGATCCATTTTTGGGAAACTTCTTCACTGGTGGTTCTCTGGATAAGCTCCACCGTCGTAAGCGAGAGGGCTCTGCTTCAGTCTTCTTTTCCGTTAGATCACCCAACACCCTTTTAAGTTGCACTTTCAGCTCCTGTATGTCCATCCCCATGGAGTCTATGATTCGATCTCTGTAATCCTTTTCCAGAAGAAAGTGATGAGAAGAACCTCTAGCGAAGGGTAATTGATGCTTAACAGATTCGGGGGTCCGATTATTGTTTCCAGTTTATTCTTCTAGGACTGTTGGGAGTGCCAAGCCTTTGTCCTTTGTTTTTTCCGTCTGTGGAGTATGTGTGGAAGGTGGGATGTTGTAACAACCCTCGTCACTGTTTACCGATTGATTACTGATTACCGCTAAACTGAGTCTGATTATGATAAGTAATTGAATCAACTAAAATACTGAACTGACTGACTGAAATTGGGAACTGAACTGATTGAGTACATCTGTTTAATTGTATTTCTATCTGTTGATTGTTAAATTATTTGTTCATGTCTTTATGTTTAAACTGCAAATTGAAGGCCTTATCTGCGGCCGAACCGGAAATTGATCGATGTTCTGTGTTAATTAGATTTTATGTCATTTTATGACATATTTATTGTAACATGCCCGGGGGGGTACCCGCGCGCGTTAAACAGTTCGAACTCCCGAGATCTCTTTGATCTCAAGTTTCACGAGTGCAATGTGAAACGCAGATGAGAGTCCAGATTTGGCAACTTTTATTGAAAATCCATTTTATTGCAATTTTGTCAAAAATGGACTGCGTCATCAGAACTCAGAGTCGCCACCTAATATTTTGGGAAATTAGGAAACCCATGACTCGGTGCCAAGGCCACTGTTCGTCGTAACCAAGGATGCTTGGCTCGGAACCTTAGGTATGAGAGGGGAAGGTCAATAATGAGCACCCCCACTCACCCGATCAAAAGATCGGCCTCTACTAAACCATGATATGACTTTTATTTTCTTTATATGTTCATGTTCTGATTATGTTAGAAAATCCTAAAATTTATTATGTGAAGCATACAAGTATAGACTAGTTTGCTCAAATTGGAACAATTCAACTTCATGTTTATTTTCCGAAAAAAGGTTTGATTTTGCCACCATCAAGTGGGCTTAAGACGTACATTTATTGAATTATTCCAATTCAAACAACAAGCCTTCATCCACAGGCATTCAAACAGTTTATCACTTAAACAAATAGCCACATGGTAGGATGATAAACATAATAAGAAAATCACACACAAATGAGATGCTAAAGCATAAAAACTCACAGATTGACCGACGTCCCTCGAACAGCTACAAAACAAAGGTTAGTAAAATATGTATGATCTGATATACAGAATCCTAATGCAATTCACTCATGAGATGCACTAAAGATTTGGCTTCTAGAATATGGCATGTGAATCATCTTAAATAGCGCACAAAACATGGGATAATCAATTGAAGCATAAAGATGCAAATTTAGCCAAATCTTATGCATGGATCATGGATGTAAAGCAGGGATATGCATGGCATGTCAGATATATACATACACACAGTTAGGGAAAGCGATAAAAGAACGGGATAGAAAGAAGCGGGGTGGGGGAATTATTACAATGCTTGAATTATTACAGATCCGAATGAGGGAGAGAGGAGAGAAAAATAAAATAAAAATAAAACCTCACAACACTCAAAATAAAAATAAAATAAACAAGTTCATCACTGGTGCATTCCACTCCTTTTCGCATGTTCCGAGCTCCGCGACACCACAATCCACAAATGTGTCACACCACCTCTCATCACCCACCTACCACCTTTTCTCTCTCTAAGCCGAGAGAGAGAGAGCCGTGGGGTAGAGAGAGAGAGAGAGCCGTAGGGTGGTGATGGTTTCTAGAGAGAGAGAGTCGTGCATGGTTGGTGTCTTAGAGAGAGAGGTGAGGGAGAGGGCCGTGGGTTATGCATGTGGGTTAGAGAGTTGTGTGTCTAGAGAGAGAGCAGAGAGACCCGTGGGTGAGAGGGAGTGTGTGCATGGCTAGGTTTGTGAGAGAGGAGAGGAGAGGGAGCCCGTGGGTGGTGGAGAGGGAGAGAGTGAAAGGTTGAGAGTTGGGTGTGCATGCCGTGGTGGTGGTGCTGCTGGGTGTCCCGTGGGTGTCTTAGAGAGAGAAGAGTGGGTGTGTGAAGGTGGGTTGGGATAGCCACGGTAGAGAGAGAAGTGAGGGCCGTGCATGGTTGAGGGAGGTGATGGATGATGGGTTGGTGAAGATGGTGCATGAAGATGAAGGTGGTGGTCATGGTGGTGTGAGGGAGTGAGAGGGGAGAGAGAGGGGTAGCCCGTGGGAGTGTGGGGTGGTACTGAATGATGTGATCATGGTATGTGTATGTGCATGTGTGATGGTGGTGTGTTAGAGTGAGAGAGGATGCTGGCTGGGTGTCGAGTGAGGGAGAGGTCTTATGGGTGTGCATGGTGTCTCCCTCTCCAAGCCGAGAGGGGGGAGAGTTAGTCCATCATCCCCTTGTTTTTATGCCGTGTGTGCTCCCCCTCCTCTATGTCTGAGCTGTGTGTCTTGACCTCTCCCCCATGTAAGTGTGCATGAAGCTGTGGGTTTCAGAGGTGCCGTCCCTCTCCTCTTGTGAGTCTGTCTGTTAGAGTGAGAGAGGAGAGGCCATTGTGCTAGCCGGGTGTATCCTTATTCCCCCCCCCCCCCTGTGAACCCGTGTGTTGTGTGTTCAATATTTAGAGAGAGATCAGTGCCCTCTCCACCAGAACCTCTCTTTTCTTCAGCTTCTCTCTATGTGCCTTCTCCACAATCTCTTTTTTTGATTTTAAAACAAAATGGCCAAACCACTTCACAAAAGCCACCACCCCATTTTATCTTTTTTTTATTTTCTATTTTTTTATTTTTTTTGTTTTATTATTTATATATATATTTTTTTGTTTTCAATTTTCTTTTATTTATATATATATATATTTTTGTCTTTTCTTTTGTTTTTGCACACCTAATTTAATATACACATATAAAATTACAAAACACTACAAATTACCAAAATATTAGTGATGGTCAAAATGGGTGAGGGTGACTGGTCAAAATGGGGTGTCTACAGTTGCCCCTCTTTGACAGAGCTCGAAGTCATGAAATGACGTGAGTGAATGTCAAAGCCAGAAGACGACCCTTTTGACAAGGCCGTAAGACTTGGGTAATCACACAAAATGCAATGCATGTGGTTGAACCCGAAGGTTGCCTACGTATCCCTTTGCAAGGAATCAAACCAGCGTAGTTCAGGGGCAGGATGCAAATGATATACACAAAATGCAGTTTGAAAGTTGGACTTACACGCTTCGCGAAGCCGTTGTTTGAAAATTCATGATTATGCAAGAGAGGGAAGACCTCAACCAGAGAAATCAACATCCTAACGCGTCTCACGCGAGAGGAGAAAAGATGGTGTAAACAACAGGCGCACCTGAGGTTTTTAACCGAGTGAATCAACATCCTAACGCGTCTCACGCGAGAGGAGAAAAGATGGTGTAAACAACAGGCGCACCTGAGGTTTTTAACCGAGTGAATCAACATCCTAACGCGTCTTACGCGAGAGGAGAATGAGTGGTGTAAACAGACAGGCGCACCTGCTGTTTTTAACCGAGTGACATCAACAACTCGACGTGCTTCACGTGAAAAGAGGAAGGATGGTGTAAACATCAGGCGCACCTGATGTTTTTAACCGAGTGAATCAAAGACCTAACGCGTCTCACGCAAGAGGAAAAGGGGTGGTGTAAACAACAGGCACACCTGAGGTTTTTAACCGAGTGAATCAAAGACCTAACGCGTCTCACGCGAGAGGAAAAGGGGTGGTGTAAACAACAGGCGCACCTGAGGTTTTTAACCGAGTGAATCAACATCCTAACGCGTTTCACGCGAGAGGAGAATGGGTGGTGTAAACAGACAAGCGCACCTGCTGTTTTTAACCGAGTGAATCAAAGACCTAACGCGTCTCACGCGAGAGGAAAAGGGGTGGTGTAGACAGACAGGCGCACCTGACTGTACTTTAACCGGGGTGGTGTAGACAGACAGGGCACCTAACTGTACTTTAACCGGGGTTGGTGTAGACAGACAGGCGCACCTGACTGTACTTTAACCGATTTGGATGGTGTAGACAGACAGGCGCACCTGACTGTACTTTAACCGGGGTGGTGTAGACAGACAGGCGCCACCTGACTGTACTTTAACCGGGGTGGTGTAGACAGACAGGCGCACCTGACTGTACTTTAACCGATTTGGATGGTGTAGACAGACAGGCGCACCTGACTGTACTTTAACCGATTTAGATGGTGTAGACAGACAGGCGCACCTGACTGTACTTTAACCGGGGTGGTGTAGACAGACAGGCGCACCTGACTGTACTTTAACCGATTTAGATGGTGTAGACAGACAGGCGCACCTGACTGTACTTTAACCGGGGTGGTGTAGACAGACAGGCGCACCTGACTGTACTTTAACCAGGGGTGGTGTAGACAGACAGGCGCACCTGACTGTACTTTAACCGATTTAGATGGTGTAGACAGACAGGCGCACCTGACTGTACTTTAACCGGGGTGGTGTAGACAGACAGGCGCACCTGACTGTACTTTAACCAGGGGTGGTGTAGACAGACAGGCGCACCTGACTGTACTTTAACCGGGGTGGTGTAGACAGACAGGCGCACCTGACTGTACTTTAACCAGGGGTGGTGTAGACAGACAGGCGCACCTGACTGTACTTTAACCGATTTAGATGGTGTAGACAGACAGGCGCACCTGACTGTCCTTTAACCGATTTAGATTTGATAATTGGACTTAAACGCTACGCGAAGCCGGGTTGACAAGTGGACTTACACGCTTACGCGAAGTCGGTTTGATGATTGGACTTATACGCCTGACGCGAAGCCGGTTTGATGATTGGACTTACACGCCTGACGCGAAGCCGGTTTGAAAATTGGACTTACACGCCTGACGCGAAGCCGGTTTGAAAATTGGTGATTTGTGCAATGCAATGCAATGTCATAGAATCCTGGCTATGTTTGCAACTTTCCCTATTCTCCAACAGGGTGACAGACTAGGTTGGTTCAGTCTCCAGAGTTGAGGCGCATACAAGCTATCTCAACTTATGGGGCTACCATACAGATTTCAAACCGGGGATACACCCCTGGGTATTTAAACCAGGCTTTAGTCTCGGAAATCCCGAACCTTTTGCGTTCTAGACATCGTCATTCGAACTCTAGTTTCCACCGTCTCAGTTGATCTCCTAGGAACTCATTACAAACATAGTCAAGTGACTATACCAGACCAATTGAAGTCGTTCGGGCACGACAAACACCAAAGGAATTGCACCTTTAGAGGATTTCAGGTCTCCTAGACCAGGAAAGTCGTTTGGGCACGACAAACACCAAAGGACTTGCACCTTCAGAGAATTTAAGGTCTCCTAGACCCGAGTTCATATACAGACAAAAATACACACAGATATATACATACGGTATACATATATACATATACAGACAACATACAGACAGATACGGATATATACAGTATACACACTTATATATATATATATACAGACAAAAAATACACAAATACGAACATACACACAGACATGTACATACGGTATACGCATACAGACTCGGGGAATATTCTGTTTGCTACCGTCAGTGGGAAGATGCCGTTACTGAGAAGGCATATTCTGTTTGCTGACGTTAGCACACGCACGCAAAACACGCAAAAAGAAAGGAAAAACACAAAACGCATGGACATGGGACACGGGGTGTCGAACCCCTGACCTCAAGCTCGGCCTCCGAGTCCTTAACCACTGAGCCGTGTCACTCTTGTGACACGATATGCAAACAAATATATATACATACTACATAAAACATATATATACATAAAACCAACAAACAAAAAAAACACACAATGTGGGGTTCGAACCCCTGACCTCAGGCTCAACCTCTCACTCTTCAACCACTGGGCCTAACCATTGAACCCAAGCCACTCGGGTGACAGAATCAATTCAAACAAATCTATATATCTATATATAGGTACACAAAACATATATATATCAAAACCAAAACAAAAACAAAACAAAGAAAACTCGATGTGGGGTTCGAGCCCCTGACCTCGGGCTCAGCCTTTCAATCCTTAACTCACTAGGCCAAACCACTGAACCACATCACTCTTGTGACTAAATATACAAACAAATATATATATATACTATACAAGACATATATATACATAAAACCAAAACAAACCAAAAAGAAACACTCAATGTGGGGTTCGAACCCCTGACCTCAGGCTCAGCCTCTCACTCTTCAACCAATGGGCCTAACCATTGAACCCAAGCCACTCGGGTGACAGAAACAAGTCAAACAAATATATATATAACAAAACATATATATACCAAAACAAAAACAAAACAAGGAAAACTCGATGTTGGGTTCGAACCCCTGACCTCGGGCTTAGCCTTTCAATCCTTAACTCACTAGGCCAAGCCACTGAACCCAAGCCACACCTGTGACTCAGATGTTCAAACAAATATATAAGACATATGTATACATAAAATGAAAACAAAACAAAAGAAACACTCAATGTGGGGTTCGAACCCCTGACCTCAAGCTCAGGCTTTCCAAATCTCAACCCACTGGACCAAACCACTGAACCCAAGCCGTACTTGTGACACAAATGTTCAAAACAATACCTATATTACATAACTATACAATATATATACATATATACATACACAATTCTCCCGCGTCTCTCTCTTCTTTTGATAGCCACGCCTGACACGAGGCCCAGCTTTTGCGTCAGCTGGCCGACAAAAGCATGCCTCGAATTGCAGGCTCTCCTCGGCTCTCTCCCTCTTTTGTCTTCTTCTCTTGTCTTCTTCTTCTCTTCCGTATCTTTTTTCTCTTCTTCTGCTTCTTCTTCATTACTCTTCTCCATCTGCTCTCATCACTCTTCCATCTTCTTCTTCATCTTTCTCCTTCTCCTTCTATTCCTCGTCGTTTCTGTGACTCCCTTCTTCTTTCTCTCTTCTGTTTTCTGTCACTCTTCTGTGACTGTCTTCTTTTCTTCTTTTCTGTCGTTTCTGCCATCTCTTGTCTTATACATGGCTTTGTCTCGCCCCTTCTCTCTCTTTCCAGATCTTAATAATCCATCGAGCTCTTCTGGGCCAAGTGCCCCTGCTCTCACTCAACCTAATCTTCCCACACTAACAGTTGAGCAAGTGATGGCTACTCAAAATGACATCGAGGCCAATCACTACACGTTGAGGTCCTGTATGGAGACAGTGGCGGCGGTCACCAACCTGTCTCACCGTCTGCAGAGCAAGGCATGTGAGGTATACCAGCTCAATGCCCAACTCTCCCTCCTCCAGTGCATGTACAGAGATGCACGGGCAGAGATCTGTGCCTTGAAGGCTGAAAACAAGGAGCTGAAGGCTGAAAACAAGGAGCTGAAAAGGCACTCCACCTCTATGGCCCGATTTGGGCAATCTTCGTACCTCGCCTTTGATGGTCGGCGGGGAGCCGACTCTGTCAGCGGAAACACGGTGGTCGTTCTTGGCGGAAGCACTGGAGAAGGGCCTTCGAAGAGCGAAAAAAAACGGAAGAGCTCGGCGACGGAAGAGCCGAGTAAGTGAAGTCGGCGAGTCGCCGTCGCCGGCGAAGAAGAAGAAGAACAAGACCTTTCTTTTCTTTCTGTTTTTGTTTTTGTATTTTCTGTTTTTTTTTTTTTTTGTATTTCTGGTTTTTCTTTTTTTTCTGTATTTTCTTTTTTTTTTTCTGGTTTTCTGTTTTTATTTTTATTTTATTTTTTTTTTGTTTTTTTTTTTTGAGTCTCTGTAATCGGGGATGTCCTCCCCTGACTGTAATAAAAAGTTTCGATTTTGTACATCAATGGCGTGACTGGCACATCACTCTGATTTTGAAAATACTTTTGTTTGATCAAATTTGAGAATGATTGAAATTTGAACTCTGAATTGGCAATTGATCCACACTGACCTGAATAAAAATAACACTGACTCAACATGAGAAAAACAAAGCCAAAATAATCCAAACACACTTCTATACGCTGATTGGTATAAATACACCAACTGGTATAAATATACTGACTGGTATGAAAGGAACACACTTATATACACCGATTAGTATGAATACCCTGACTGGTATAAATATACGAACTGGTATGAAGACACACTGATATACATGGACTGGTATGAATACCCTGGCTGGTATAAATACACTGACTGGTATGAAGACACACTGATATACATGGACTGGTATGAATACCCTGGCTAGTATAAATACACTGACTGATATGAATACACACTCATATACACTGAGTTGACTCGAGTGGAGGGAGAAGACAGAATCACTTACTCAACTATGCCCCTAATTCATTGCCTTGATTTTTTTTTTTTTTCTTGATTTTTTTTTTTTTGTAAAAATGTTTTGATCAACATAAGAGTTAGATTAGCATACTTATTCCATTTTCTATTTCAAATCATGTAAGCTAAGCTGTGAGCACTGAAAATTTTCCCTTTTCAAATCCAAAGAATGGTCCAAGTTTTGCAAAATGAAACAATTTTCGAGAAAAATTAGTCAGCTTCATTCAAATTAATCAAAATCTATTTTTGCAAATGGTCACTACTCAACTAACATGGAATCAACTATCTGGGTGCATAATCCCAAACCATAACCGAACCGAGCCGATCCGAATTGAATGAAACCGAGCAAAACCAGACCGAACTGAACCGCCGAACCGAACCGAACCAACTGAACCGAACCAACTGAACTGAGCAGAATGAAGATACACCAATCAAACACGGATAGGACAACCAAGTCGACTAAAGACACACCAATCAAACATGGACAAAATGAATGAGTTGAAAATTATTGGGGCCGAACTTCAAGATGAAGCTACCTACGTATCCCAAAGATAGGAATCAGGCCATCGTAGTTCAGGCTGAGGTTCACTCGGGTATTGACACTCTCCTTTTATGCTCTAACTTTTGCCAAAGTCGCCCTTTCGGGTTTTCAACCTTGCGAGCTTTTCATTTTTCTATTTTTTTTTCTTTTTCATTTTGAATTTCATTTATTTCATTTTTTTTTTTATTTCTTTTGAGTTTCTCTTTTTTTCTTTGTTTTTCTGCTCTAACTTTTGCCTGGGTCACCCTTCCGGGTTTTCCGCCCAGCGAGCCTCTCAAGGGTTACTTTCATTTTAACTTGTCCATGTTGATTAGGGAATCTCTAAGCCAACTATAAGAACGACTGCTACACTTGACCAGTAGATATGATGATGTAGGGACTAGGCTAATTGGGTCCGAATTTGCCCCTAGTGTAGTGGATAGGAACTCGGCTGTCCTTCAATGATAAAATTCATTCTCTCAAATTCTGGGTTTTGCCTTTCTGGGCGGTCTTCATTGGGAAACGGTTCAGTTTTAACTCTTTGATCACATCCAACCTTTTGCCCCTAGTTCAAGGGCTGCTTCAAATCTAGATCACATCCAACCTTCTTGCCCCAAGTTCAAGGGTTGCTTCCAATCTGAATCACTGGCCCTACATAGTTTTGGCTAAGGTTCACTCGGGTATTGACACTCTCCTTTTACGCTCTAACTTTTTCCAAAGTCGCCCTTTCGGGTTTTCAACCTTGCGAGCTTTTTATTTTTCCTTCTTTTTTTTTTTTTGTGCTCTAACTTTTGCCTGGGTCGCCCTTCCGGGTTTTCGGCCCAGCGAGCCTCTCAAGGGTGGTACTTTATTGCCCCTAGTTCAAGGGCTACCTCCATTTCAACTATGCAAGCCTCACACTTTTGCCCCTAGTTCAAGGGTTGTTTCCAATCTGGATCACATCATTGCCCCTAGTTCAAGGGCTCTTTCCAATCTAAATCATATTCGACCTTATTGCCCCTAGTTGAAGGGCTGCCTCCATTTGAATCACATCATGGCCCCTAGTTCAAGGGCTATTTCCAATTCGGCTATGCAAGCCTTACACTTTGAATGATCATTGAATACTTCGAATCAAGGTTTGAAACCTAATGAGCTAAGGAGGTCGGATCTCAAGTCAAGAGGGATCCTATGCTGTATAATCAATTCCAAGCATGTCTTCGTAGGACCATGCAAAAACAGTTTTTTGAAATCTTTTCACAAAGTGACTAATCACTCGTACTCTTATGAAGACAAGATAGAACCAATTTGGACCAAGCCAGGATCCTTCTCAGTACTCACATTAAAAATGATTTTATTCATCAAAGGCTTAGCACACCTCTCTTCCTCTCAGTTGATCAAAATTTGCAAATCCCGAGGAAATTCTTCCTCTTCGTTTTTATCAGAGTTTTGGAAAAAGTTTTGAAAACCTTGGTCAATGCAATGAATTAAAGGCACAGAGAAGTAGGCAGACTCTATGGCATTTTTTTTTGTTTTTCTGTTTATTGAAAAGAGACTATGACTCAGCAATGACACAGACTCAAAAGAAAATGACAAAGAAGACCTAGACAAGACAGAAATGTCTAGGTTAGCACTCTTGAAATCAACAGACTCTGACTCACTAGAATGACTCGAGTCTGATCCCAACTCTACAAACTTGGTGGAATCAAACTTAGACTCAATACTCAATTCAGAATTCAGAATAAAACCATTCTCAAATTGCCAGCCAAAGTGTAGGCCATCGACAACATTCAAAATAAAGCCCGTGCAATCAACAGGTGGTCACTCCCCAATCACAGAGATGGTCGACTTTGTGGGATTTCGACCCTTTTTTTTTATTTTTTATTTTTTTGATTTTATGTTTTTGTTGTTTTTTTTTTGTTTTGTTTTTGAAGTAATGGTGCTAAACTGAACAACCTGAACCACTTATTCGAATTTGAGAACCCCTGTATAGACCCAATACATTGCACATAATACATAGCAGGAAAGAGAACAAACACCCCTATGGAGGGTAGGGTTATCCTATCCTAGCTTTTGAAATGATCTAGGGTTCACTATTCAAACAAGCGGTATCATACATCCTACAAATGGGAAAGCATCCTGTCCTAATTTGAAAGGTACTATAGCTCACTATATGTACAAGGTTGGCTTTACTCTAAGGGTTGAAGTCAAGGTGACGTTACCAAAGAGTCCTTTGAGTCATAACCAATAAAGATCCCAGGAAATCAGAAGAGTCAAATAGCCTCTCTTCGAAGTCTGAGAACCTTAGATAGCAAAGCTAGATAGCAAGGCTACATAGCAAAGCTACCCTTTTGACAGATCTCAAAAGGTTACAACACAAGGCCTCTAAAGTAACGTAGAGATAGGTGTAGTGTCACAAAAAGTGTGCTTGTGCTCCCACCAGCATTTGGGCAACACAAGGACTTTAAGTGCACCAATGCATGCAATGCAATAAACATATAATTGAAAATAAAAGTCATATCATGGAGTTCGAGTCAAGGTTTCATAAATCCCCAGCAGAGTCGCCAGAAACTGTAACATGCCCGAGGGGTACCCGCGCGCGTTAAACAGTTCGGACTCCCGAGATCTCTTTGATCTCATGTCTCACGAGTGCAATGTGAAACGCAGATGAGAGTCCAGATTTGGCAACTTTTATTGAAAATCCATTTTCTTGCAATTTTGTCAAAAATGGACTGCGTCATCAGAACTCAGAGTCGCCACCTAATATTTTGGGAAATTAGGAAACCCATGACTCGGTGCCAAGGCCACTGTTCGTCGTAACCAAGGATGCTTGGCTCGGAACCTTAGGTATGAGAGGGGAAGGTCAATAATGAGCACCCCCACTCACCCGATCAAAAGATCGGCCTCTACTAAACCATGATATGACTTTTATTTTCTTTATATGTTCATGTTCTGATTATGTTAGAAAATCCTAAAATTTACTATGTGAAGCATACAAGTATAGACTAGTTTGCTCAAATTGGAACAATTCAACTTCATGTTTATTTTCCGAAAAAAGGTTTGATTTTGCCACCATCAAGTGGGCTTAAGACGTACATTTATTGAATTATTCCAATTCAAACAACAAGCCTTCATCCACAGGCATTCAAACAGTTTATCACTTAAACAAATAGCCACATGGTAGGATGATAAACATAATAAGAAAATCACACACAAATGAGATGCTAAAGCATAAAAACTCACAGATTGACCGACGTCCCTCGAACAGCTACAAAACAAAGGTTAGTAAAATATGTATGATCTGATATACAGAATCCTAATGCAATTCACTCATGAGATGCACTAAAGATTTGGCTTCTAGAATATGGCATGTGAATCATCTTAAATAGCGCACAAAACATGGGATAATCAATTGAAGCATAAAGATGCAAATTTAGCCAAATCTTATGCATGGATCATGGATGTAAAGCAGGGATATGCATGGCATGTCAGATATATACATACACACAGTTAGGGAAAGCGATAAAAGAACGGGATAGAAAGAAGCGGGGTGGGGGAATTATTACAATGCTTGAATTATTACAGATCCGAATGAGGGAGAGAGGAGAGAAAAATAAAAATAAAAATAAAACCTCACAACACTCAAAATAAAAATAAAATAAACAAGTTCATCACTGGTGCATTCCACTCCTTTTCGCATGTTCCGAGCTCCGCGACACCACAATCCACAAATGTGTCACACCACCTCTCATCACCCACCTACCACCTTTTCTCTCTCTAAGCCGAGAGAGAGAGAGCCGTGGGGTAGAGAGAGAGAGAGAGCCGTGGGGTGGTGATGGGTTTCTAGAGAGAGAGAGTCGTGCATGGTTGGTGTCTTAGAGAGAGAGGTGAGGGAGAGGGCCGTGGGTTATGCATGTGGGTTAGAGAGTTGTGTGTCTAGAGAGAGAGCAGAGAGACCCGTGGGTGAGAGGGAGTGTGTGCATGGCTAGGTTTGTGAGAGAGGAGAGGAGAGGGAGCCCGTGGGTGGTGGAGAGGGAGAGAGTGAAAGGTTGAGAGTTGGGTGTGCATGCCGTGGTGGTGGTGCTGCTGGGTTGTCCCGTGGGTGTCTTAGAGAGAGAAGAGTGGGTGTGTGAAGGTGGGTTGGGATAGCCACGGTAGAGAGAGAAGTGAGGGCCGTGCATGGTTGAGGGAGGTGATGGATGATGGGTTGGTGAAGATGGTGCATGAAGATGAAGGTGGTGGTCATGGTGGTGTGAGGGAGTGAGAGGGGAGAGAGAGGGGTAGCCCGTGGGAGTGTGGGGTGGTACTGAATGATGTGATCATGGTATGTGTATGTGCATGTGTGATGGTGGTGTTAGAGTGAGAGAGGATGCTGGCTGGGTGTCGAGTGAGGGAGAGGTCTTATGGGTGTGCATGGTGTCTCCCTCTCCAAGCCGAGAGGGGGGGAGAGTTAGTCCATCATCCCCTTGTTTTTTATGCCGTGTGTGCTCCCCCTCCTCTATGTCTGAGCTGTGTGTCTTGACCTCTCCCCCATGTAAGTGTGCATGAAGCTGTGGGTTTCAGAGGTGCCGTCCCTCTCCTCTTGTGAGTCTGTCTGTTAGAGTGAGAGAGGAGAGGCCATTGTGCTAGCCGGGTGTATCCTTATTCCCCCCCCCTGTGAACCCGTGTGTTGTGTGTTCAATATTTAGAGAGAGATCAGTGCCCTCTCCACCAGAACCTCTCTTTTCTTCAGCTTCTCTCTATGTGCCTTCTCCACAATCTCTTTTTTTGATTTTAAAACAAAATGGCCAAACCCACTTCACAAAAGCCACCGCCCCATTTTATCTTTTTTTTATTTTCTATTTTTTTATTTTTTTTGTTTTATTATTTATATATATATTTTTTTGTTTTCAATTTTCTTTTATTTATATATATATATTTTTGTCTTTTCTTTTGTTTTTGCACACCTAATTTAATATACACATATAAAATTACAAAACACTACAAATTACCAAAATATTAGTGATGGTCAAAATGGGTGAGGGTGGCTGGTCAAAATGGGGTGTCTACATTTATCTGAAATATGATTTAGTATGATTAAATTAGATTAAAATAAGTTGAATTGCATTGTTGGCCTGATTTACCAAATTGCCATCCTAGTGGCCCACTATCCCAAACACATTTGAGCCTCCTTACACTTAAGCAAAACATTTTCATCAGCTCATTTCATGTTCCCCACCGAAATAGAGAGAGAGAGAGAGAGAGAGAGAGAGAGAGTATTTGGAGGAAAGCTTGGTTCTATCTTGGTTTTGCTTAGAAACTTGAAGAAATTGAAGAGTAGATTGCAAATTGAGCTTGTGTATCTTACATTGAAGACCTAAGGTAGATCATTGACCTTCTTCATTGTGTATTTGAGTTTATTCTTGCATGATTAATGGGTCTTTAGTGAGCTAAGGCTTGAATTGGTCTTGTAGTGTTGGATTAAAGCTTGTATCATGCATGCATGTTTACATTGTTGAGCTTTAAGATGTTTTCATGGCAAAATGTTACATGCATGCTCATAATTATGTTAAGTCCATGAAACCATCTTGTTTTTTAAAGAATTAGCTCATTTGAGCTTGTAGTTAAAGCTTTGAAATGATTTAAATCCATGCATGTTCCATGTTCATCATGTTCATGAAATTTGGTTTGAAATTGGATTTAATTGAAGAACCCTTGGGCTTTGATTTGTCAAATTGATCTTTGAAACATGTAATATTATGGGTTTTGAAGTATTTTCCAGAAAATTAGCCCAAGAGGATCGAAATTTGTGCATTTGAACTTGATTTGAGCTTGGAAGTTCAAATCTGGAAATTCCAGATTTTGGACTCCGCTCGAGCGGGAAAAGAGACGCTCGAGCGGGAAATTCGTGCTCCCAGTACTTTGCACTGTTTTGAAGTCCGCTCGAGCGGAATAATTGACGCTCGAGCGAGACCTTGTGTCTTACGCTCGAGCGGGTGTCGAGCGCCCATCGAGCGTGATTTTTGAGCATCCAGTACTTTTGACTGTTTTGCATGTCCGCTCGAGCGTAAAAAGTGACGCTTAAGCGGGAACCGTTGTCTGCATGTCTGCTCGAGCGGAGTAACCTACGCTCGAGCGGGACCTCTATTTTTCTGAAATTCTGAAAATGTTTTCTGAGTACATCTTTGCATCCTCATTTCATCCTCGGCATTCTTAGGCTTAGTTTAAGGCATCTTAATGAGGATACAGATGTAAAATACACCGAGACAATTAGGGATTAAGTTATTATCTTTCCCAACTGTATAGCTTAGTGTGTGTTCGATCTGTTAACTGTGTAGGGTTGGCGACTGGAGATGCGCTCTAGCTTACTGTAGCCCAGAACTCTGTGAGTAACAATTGTGTAAAGATATGTTCAACTGAGAATGTTTTCTGACTATTTAACTGAACTGTTTTCTGAACTAATACTGTTAACTGAATGAATGTATGTCCTATATTCTGAACTGTATTGTGGCATCCTTAGTAACTACTGCTTACTGTTACTGTTACAGAGATCTCTATCGGTTCCCTTGTTGAAACCACTACTGTTTACTGATTGATGGCCATCATTGACTGTTCGGTCTTTTTAGACCTATTATTTACTGTACTGTTATGCTAATGGATGTACCACATATGACTGTTTACTGTACCAAACAACTGATATACTGATTGAAACAACTGTTTTCAATACTGAAGGACATTCATTCTAAACCCCTTTACGCTTTATGTTATTCACTGGGCTTTAGCTCACTGCTCATATATATATGTAGGTGTACAGGCACCAGACCGCGGCTAGGAGCGTCGGGGTAAACTCCAGTTTTGTCAAGCCAACTACTGTGCCTCACTGCGAGGTTCCGAGCCTGCCAGCTATGGCTTAGGGGTGTTTTTATTTCCCCTGTTTGTCCCTGTGTCTGTTTTGTATAACTGTATAGACTGATAGCACTGTACTATACTATTTAATAGGGATTAAGTCCCTGTTCTGAATGTTTGTAAATATGGTACATACTGTTTTGTCACTGACTGCATATATGTATGAAAATCTTTTTGCATACAGACTGTCACAGCTCATTGGACATTGTTTATTTACTGTATTGGCTTCTGCCATGCCCCTGTATTCTGTTTTACTGTATTTCTGTTAAGCAGGCCTTCGGTAATCTCGGATTACTGGCCGGTTACGGTGCTAAACCCATAGGGGCGGGTTTGGGTCGTGACAGATGTCCTCAATCCCCATCGCCGAAACTGAGTGCAGAGCTCCAAGACAAAGTGATCCACGCTCACTGCACCAATTGTGCGTATCGGATTCCGCACTAGATGAAAGTGGATCGGGGGTCCACACTCAGTTGGACTATCCAAGGATTGAGGTTCCTGCAGCAAGAAGCACCGTAAGAGTTGCCCGGCCAGGGTTGGCCGGTTAACCCCTCCGGTGTGAGAATCAATGATCGGAGAAGAAGTGTAGAGAGTTGAGTTTTTTGTAAGTGGGATTCAGCTTAGATCAGTTACCTTCAATGTGAAGTTTATGTAGTATATATAGAGTTCCTTGCTTATTTCCCAAGATGGTTTCATGGAGTTTTGGTGCTGCCAACCTTCCTTTTAGCATGAACCCAGGTGGGGGACTATCTGGTAGTTGCCTAGAGGTACTTATACTCATTGTAGTCATGCTGATAACAAACCACATTCCTCTAGTTTAACTGCTTTTGTGATTCTAGGTATAGGGGACCAGCTGAGGTGTTAACTTGCACATGCATATACTCATAGCTTCCACGTTTCTTTGAGAGATTCCCTCAGCTCGGCACCGTTGTGCCTCGACTCGGCCCTTTGCAAGGCTACTGTTGGGATGGGCTGGCTCATTCGGATATTTGTGTACGGATTCGGCTTACTTTGGTTCTGATGATGGGTTCGACCCATCAGTTCGGCCCATAGGATGGGTCTTTCAGCTCGGCCCTAGCCCAGTATTGCAGCTGGGCTGGCCTTTCCACTTCGAGTTGGGCCCAAGTGCTTGAGGACTTGGGTGGACTGTTAGTAATGGAACTGGGCTTAGTTGGGTTGTCCACATGCTCATCTGACCCATTTGGATTTGGGCTTGGGGGATTGGACCGGCCCAAGGCTTGGGTCCGACCCATTTCTTATTTAGCCCCTTCATAGATGAATAGAGATCCATGAATAAATGCCTTAATTGTAAATGAGTCTAGTTTTGATTTGGAATGTTGAAACTTGGCTTGTTATGAATTAGCCAAGTGTCAAATATTTTTAAAACTTATGCTTAGCTTGAATAAAATGGATTACTTAAGTGAGCTGAATTTAAACTTGAGTTTGAAAGAAAAATTAAATTTAAATTATTTTACATATTAAAAAAAATATTATAAATAAAATATAAAAGAACGTTCATATTAATAATAAATTTTATCTATTAAATATGTCAACTGACACAAGTACTAAACAAAAATAGAGAAATATGTAAAATAATAATAATATATTTGATTAATTATTAAAAATAGTGTTAATTTATATTCCCCGGTATGGACCAACCATACAAGTGCAACCAATAATTTGTCGAATCACATTTTACCAACAAAAATGAAAAATTGTCGAATCACAGTGATCAGCCTTTCTACTCTCTGCAGAGTAAATATAACAAATAGGTCCTATTATTTCGTTTTTATACAAAAATAATTGTATATAAATTGTGTTTGTTTGATATTACCTTTGCCATTTTCTTCATGTTCCCATTAATTTATCTCAAGATAGAGGGTCTAGGAATGGCCTTGATCAAACAATTATATAATCTTGAAAAATATTTTACAAACAGAATATGTATATGGCAAATTCTGTCAAAATGAAATGTCAATAGATTTATCCCATTCTCTCTCCTTTTTTTTTTTTTTTTCTTTTTTCAAAAATTTTATTTTTATCACACAATCAGGTCATAGAAAGCTATTCGTTTATTACATGAGAGATTTCCATAGAAAAATTTAATTATATATTTTTTGACATCACATGTAAGATAGTTTATGTTTGTATCTAAGATTAAAGGTGTGTGAACTATATGTGAAGTAGTTATACAGATCAAACCAGTTACTAATTTTGTTGTTAGATCTGTAAAGGATAGTTGACCATTAATTAAAGACAACTGCATGAAGGTAATTTTAAAAGAATAACAGATGATGTAACAAAGTATTTATACCAAGTAAGTTGTATACTTTATATAATAATAACTAGTAGTTGGCACACATAATGCGTATGCAATTCAAATAAGTAAAATAAAATAAAATTTTTATTGTATATAGTGTGCTAGTCAAGTAGTAAGAGTCTTTTTCATTTAACATAAGTCTAAGGTTCAAGTCCCCTCCTCTTATCTATCTTTTTTTTTTTTTTTTAAATAAAAAAGTGGACACATAGTAGTATAAGAAACCAAGGCTTCAGGACACTATAAGGGGTGTTTACTTTATATATAGTATAGCTAATATGTGTTTGGAGCCTTTGGACTATTTTTTTAGTTTATGCCCTCCCATTTCTCTTCTAATGACAATAGAAATAAAGAAAATTTACATATAATTTTATTTTTTTATCAGATTTTCTCATTCTTGGATACAAAGCAATGATTAAAAAGATAATAAATGAAATTATAGTGTGTAATAGTAATTATTAGAATCTTCAACTTAAGACTTTTGTCTAATTTATTAGCATTGAAGATATGTTTGCCGCATATACTGACAATATCTTAATTTTTGTCAATAACTTACATTGTCAATATTGTTAATTTGAAAATCAAATCTAAATAATTGTAAAATAAGAATGCAATTTGATTACGGTTTACTTTAGGCTTTATTTAAGGTCCACATTGATCCCATGGAATGCTTTTACACTAAGAATGGAATTTAATTAATTTCTTAATAATGCTAGGGTGCTCTTTGTCACATTCTAACTTTGAAACTTTTCACTATTAAAAGGACGCAAAATCAAATTTGATGCAATTCACACCATTAGATCAACGCATCTAAAGTTTTTTTTTTTTTTGATCATGAAAAAAAAGAGATCTGAGGTGTCATCACGACCCAATGAGCTCTGACCCCGGGTAACCGGTTGTCAACGCATCTAAAGTTTTTTAAGCACATTGATTTTATACTACATGCCAACATATAAGAAATCATTATTCAATTAAATTAATGTAATTTGACAAAACCCATTATTTTATAACCATGATTGCAAAAACAGAAAAGTAATGGACCGTTGTGTAGTAAACTAATAGCCAGATACATTGACTGGAAATCCATTCAACAAGGAACTTTTTGAATATAATATAAATAAAAATCACAATATACTTTTCTATATGATATTCCACTTGGAAGACTAAGCCAAGAAAGTCCCATGCACCCTCCTATTTTATCACGTTTTGGATTTACCGATTGGAATTTTAAATACAAATTCAAAACTTTGGTTGTGGACCCACTTTGCTCTTTTCTCCTTTCACAAGCATGATGGAGATAAGTCAGTAAAATTAATCAAATTATTTGAATTTGACACCCTATTCGATTGGTTAAAAATTAATTTGATTTATTATTAAATAAATTCAATTTAATTATATTTTTAAATTTGTTAAGTTTTTTAAGTTAAATTTAAATAATTTATTACTTGTTTGATTTGATTATGCGCACTACAAAAACTAATTTGTCTGTTTAAAATTAATTTCAAAGGTAAACAAATCAAATTTAAAACATGTTTTAAAATTCGTTAAACTTTTAAATCATATTTAAATAATTTACTACATGACTTATTTATAACTTTGGATAAGATAAGTTATTGGGTAATTTTAGAGTAATGCATCACAGCATTTAACTTGACATACTTGTTCAACATAAAATTAGTAAATCCTATTATTTAAATCAATAAAAAATCAAGTTGAAACACAATCAGTGTGTTTGGTTTCAATTTTTTGAATTCAATTTTCTATAAATTAAATTTTTTTCATATTTTTTTATTTTTAGTTAATGTTTTTAAATTTTTAAGCAATTTTTTTACTTTTTTACATTCACCTTACTTGCATGTATCTAAATAGTAAAATATTTATGAAAAAATATTTTAAAAAATCAATAAATACACAAAAATATGAAAAATGTACTGTATTTTTTTTATATTTTTAATATTTAGTGAATTTTTTGAAGATTTTTTTCACAAATATTATACTTTTTAAGTGTATTTTATGTTAGGTGTGGCTAAAAATTAAAAAAATTGCTTAAAATATTTTAAAAATTAATGAAAACAAAAAAATACAAAAAACAAAAAAATTAATTTTTTAAAAAGTGAATTCTGGAAATAAAAATCAAATAGAGTGAATATGTTTAGAATAACTTGTTATAATTTGAAAATTAAAAATCAAAAAATTTAAGTCAAAACCATTTATCTCAATTTTTTGATAATTTTTTGTTTATTTAAATAAATTTTACCTAATAAACTATAAATAAAAATTATACTATATAATTTAACAAAAACTCTAAAAAAATGAATAAGAAACTATACCAAACAACCTATAACCTTATTACAACATCACAAACTTGTTTGGAGAGGGGGCTAATATTGTCAAAAAAAAAATTAAAAATTAACTATAAATTGTGATATCATTTTTTTTAAAATTATTTTACACTTTTGTTTACAAAAAAATATTAAAAAATATAATAAAATAACTAATTCATAAAGGAGTCGTAAATTTTTTTTCCTCTCATCATTGGAAGTTTCAAACTCAAACAATGAAAAGGACTGTAGCGCACGTGCTGGGGGTTTTGGCAGGTGACGAGCGCACACCAGTTTTAACAATCATGGAAAGGAAATGTTGCTAGTCAAAGTCTAAGATGACCAATTTTGGTCCAACATTTCGAAGTTTGTGTCATTTTCTATGCTCCCTGTGGACCGTGGATCTGTCAGACTAAAGGTTTTTTGAATTGATTTGATTTGATTTGATTTTTTTTTTTTTTTTGGTTTTATTTTGTTTTGTTTTGTTAAACATCAACCCCAGTTACATAGGCTTCGTTTAAAAAGTTGATTATTTGGATAAATTATAAATATATTTTGAAAATTTATTTAAAATATAAATTATTCTTTGTAATTTAAAAAATTATAAATATTTCTTTGTTAAAAAATTTTATTTGACTAAATTAACTAAAAAAAGAAATTCATAATTATTTTTTTATATAATAATAAAATTACATAAATTATTAATTGAAACATATTTATAAAATTATTAATTGACTTAATGATTTATTAATAAAATAAGTAATTTGTTATGAAATTAGAATCATCAGAGGTGGAGTGTAATTTCTAGAACTACAGGAGACGATTTGTATTTTAATCAAATCTCACGAGATGTATTTATAATTTATCCTTAACTATTTTACCCTATTTTATCTTTTAGTAAATTTTAGCCTTAAAAAAATAAAAAATCTCTTACCAAACAGGACCATAATAGGCATATTTAGAATATCATTAAAAATTATTAATTGACTTGATGATTTATTAATAAAAGGAACGATTTGTTATGAAATTAGAAACCTCGGGGGTGGAGTGTAATTTCTAGAACTACAGGAGACGATTTGTATTTTAATCAAATCTCACGAGATGTATTTATAATTTATCCTTAACTATTTTAGCCTATTTTATCTTTTGGTAAATTTTAGCCTTAAAAAAACAAAAAATCTCTTACCAAACAGGACCACAATAGGCATAGAACAAAATAAATTCATGGTTAAATTACATTTTCAACTCGGGGAATTTTTGTTAAGGTCCTTGGTATTAAGATTTTACAGTATAAAGGACACTCAATATTTTCATAATGTCTAAGGTTCCTCAAGTTGATCCAGAGAAAATTGGTCCAAAGAAATTTCTCTCCAGAGAAATTCTAGAAATTTCTCTGGACTTCGGAATTTCTTTCCAGAGAAATTTTGAATTTCTCTGACTTCGGAATGTGTTTTAACCAAATTTCTCTGACTTCGAAATGTGTTTTAACCAAATTTTTTTGACTTCGGAATTTATCAAATGTGTTTTCATAATGTGTTTTAACCAAATTTCTCTGACGATGCTGTTTCTCATGATATCGAGAAGAATCGATCTCATAGCAGCTATCTGCAGCCCATTTAGAGATGAGCAAATAACTCTGTGATTTGTTCACAATTTTCTCTGTGTATTTGACTAATATTCTCTGATTTACTCATAATTTTCTCTATGTTTTAACGAAACCAGAGAAAATTGTGTCTGTTACTTTTTTGTGTTAATTTTCTCTGTGTAATGGCCAGAGAAATTTGTTGATTTTCTCTGGCCAAATCACATTCTCCCACTGTGATCAAATCACACATTCAATTTTAATCCACAATTTCAAGTAACCAAATCCATAATCTAAAAACTCAAAATGAATTCAAACCTTATCAAAATTCTGACGCTTGAGCAGCATGCTAGAAACAAAATTCAGCTCTTTTAAAATTTCTCTAAGTTGAGAATTTCTCTGGACCAGGGAAGAATTTCTCTAGACTCACTTCAACTCAGAAATTTTTGCTCAAAGCCAGGGAAATTTTCCTTACCAACCCAGAGAAATTCACTCAAATCAGAGAAATTCCCCCTCTCCAAATCACTCAACCCAGATAAATTCACAACTCAAACATCCAAAGCAATATGCATTCTTTGTGTCCAATTCAGAAACTTTTGATCGGTATTGTTGTGATAAATCCAGTCACTCAATGGTTCATTTATAGCATATTCATAAACAAAATACCAATGCCCTTCGCTGAAACAAACACCCGATAGGCGGATGGGATTGGAGTGGCTGATCTTGTTTAGTAAATTTATTTCCTTCGACATATCTCCATTTATTTCCTTGATGGCAGCAAAATCCCCATTGATTGTACCGCGATAAACAGATCCTTTAATCCAACAATTAGGATTGAAAATACTCTGTTGCAGATTGAAGTTCTTCGAAACTATACACTTTGAGGGATTGAGCTATAATGGATTGAGCCTGCGAGAACGGAGGAGGTGTGTCACCGGTGGCGCTGGAACTGAGTTACGGCGAGAACGGCGGCAATACGACGGCGGCGGCGACGCCGTTGACGGTCTCGGGATCGTTTAAGAGTTCAAAGAGGCGAGCTCCGCAGAGGCCGCCGAGTTTGGACGCAGATGAGTTCTTGAATTTGCTGTACGGGTCGGATCCGGTGAATGTGGAGCTCAATCGGCTGGAGAATGAAGTCAGGGGTGAGGAACAAGAGTTGATCTGGACAGGTCTGAGAGAGAATGGAGAAGTTTAGAGAGAGAGAGATGAGTTTTGATTCGGTAAGGTCAAATTTCTCTGTGATATGTTTAGGGACCTTAGACATCAAAAAATAATTTTGTGAATCTCTTCCATTACGAAAAGTGGGAGAGGGACCCTAGACTAATTTTCCCCTCTACATCTAATTAAAAATTTGATAATAATATCGATAAATATATAAAAATCCGTGAAATGTATTTTGTGTTAATAGTTTGTTTGATATTATTTTATCATTGAATGCTTAGTAAACTATCATTAGCAAGACTTTTTGTAAATGAAGAAAGTTGCTAATTAGTATGAGAAAATACTTTTACAAATTTCTTAATAATAACTGTGTGTGAATTAATCATATTTTCACCGATTTTTCTCTTTTAATTAGAGTTTATACAACAAATGATATGTGTAAGGCTGGCTTATTTAGAAAATAATGAGACCCACCATTATTTTTGAATTATGATAAATTTCACAGTTATATATATATATAAATGAGATTTATTATGTGTGGATCATGTAGAATGTTGAAAAATGTAAAACTCTCCTGATAATATATACCAGCAGTACTACATATATACAATTTCTTTCTCTCATAATCTCTTTAATGAAGTGACAAGATATAATGTATGTAAAGAGAATAGTGAAAGAATATTTAAATCGGAGTTAACTTTTGAAATTTTATTTATCACATTATTTGGGAGAGTTAAAGAAAAAAAAATTTATGTGAATGAATCATTTTAAGGGTAAATTACAAATACACCCTCTGAGATTTACTTGAAGTACAGATTGTCTCCTATGATTTAAAAAATTACAAAATACACTCTTTTCAAAAAAAATTATTTAACAGAATTAACTATAAAAATAAAATTCATAATTGTTCTCATATACAATAATAAAATTACCTAAATTATTAATTGAAACATATTTCTAACATCATTAAAAACTATTAATTGACTTCATGATTTATTAATAAAATAGACGATTTGTTATGAAATTAGAAACTTCAGAGGATAGAATGTAATTTTCAAAATTACAGAAGTGATTAATATTTTAATCAAACCTTAGGGGTATATTTATAATTTATCCAATTTTAATATACTAAAGTTAGGGCAGAACAGTAATTAGTTCTCACTTGTGACATTAAAATGACTACGTGGATTTCATATAAGACCCGATGAAAATTATTTTTGAATCCTCCACTGCAAAACAAAACAGGGGAGAGATACAAATAAATTTAAGAATATAAAATTAGATCATAGTTAGATGCAAATCGCTTTAATAAATTTATAACACTTTATATATTTATAAATATTTCGTATTTAATTAATGGGTTTGGTTATGGTGTGCAACTTACACCTTACATCTTACACCTTACACTTACACCTTTTGGGAAAAATTAAACCTTACACTTATACCTTTTTTGAGGTTGCACACCATATGCAACCCACTTACACCTTACACCTTACACTTACACCTTACACTTACACCTTATACTTATACTTATACCTTACACTTACACTTTTTATGTAAGTGGCACATGATGTGCAATTGCACACTTAAAAAAAGTCCTTAATTTTATAATCAATTTATATATTCGTAGCCTAACTAATTATCATGTCAAGTTGAGAAAAACCATGGGCTGTGAGTCACCATCCTTTTATGTGACATCAAAGATAATTGAATGCAAGTTGAAGCTGGGGGATCATGATTCATTACAAGTTGGTGGGACACTGGAACCAAAAAAAACAATTATCTCATGAAAAATACAAATTGGTCACAAAATTAAATACGAAATTTTCACATGAATAAAGAAATTTTACAGAAATTTTCAGTAGGTTTCAATTTTACACATTTAAAAACATTTTTTAAAACATTTTCATCATTTTAACAATAACTTTTTACACTAATCTCAATATTAAAGAATACATAAGAGATACTTGTTAATATTTATTATTAAAGGGTTTTGTTAAAAATATAATAAATGACTTTAACTACTCTCATTTATATGGGGAAAGTAAAACAAAATTAAAAATAAATATGGTATTTTTGAAAAACTAATAAAGTTGGTGTTTTTAATTTTTTTTTTACATGGACAAAAAGACTCTATTGTTTAAATGATGAAATTGACAAAATCACAAATTCTTTTATTATTATGTAGTTCTATTGTATGGGGCGTTGTGTTAGATTAAAAAAAGTAAAAAAAATAAAAAATTCATGTACTTGTCTGCTTTGTTCATTTTTTAAAATTTATTTTTTAATTTATTACGGTACAAACTATAGGTTGAGACCCAATATTTATGTTACAAGTACTGGAAATATTTGTCCTGTTGCGTATCTTTTTTTTGTTTGTTTGTTTGTTTATTTTATTTGTATGTATAATATCTCTCTCACTATTTTTACAACATAGATAAACCCAATTTGGTAGAATTCTAGCTGCAAAATATTTTTGTTTGGTTGAATTTTTAAAATTTTTGAAAAATTACAAATTAATTTGACAAAATATACACAAGCAAATATTTTTAAAATCTCAAAAATTATTTGTTCTGAAAAAGAATTAATTATATAAAAATAATAAGTGCTTAATTTCTTTTACCAAACTAATTTTTGAAATTTTTTTAAAATATAAGCTAAACACTTGATTGAGAGTTGAAGATTTCAATAGACATTTTTTCCAGTTATGTTCTTATTACATAAAAAATAAAAAAAGTATAAAACATTAACTTGAAGAAAGGTAGATATATCTATGGAATTAAGGAGAAAAGGGAGGAATGAGTAAGAAGGGTATTTTGGTCTCATTGTAAAAAAAAAAAAAAAATTTAGTTAAGATAGCTTTTAAACTTTTACAATTTTCTATATAAATGAGGATTAATTATACTTAGGTCTCATTTGACAACCTTCTGTTTTAGTCAAAAAATTACTATAAGTTGTCATATCTCTCTCTCTATTTTTTTATATATTTTTTCATAAAAAGTTAAAAAATTACTAAAATAACCAATTCCCAAATGAGGCCTTATTTAATGATTCCTTAACATATGTCCGGAGAGACCTTCTAAGAAAAAAAATAAAATAACAAAAATGCTAAGTATCAGGAAAGGGCGCCAGGAAAAGTTTCAAGAAAATTATCTTATTCTCTTACCGGTAAGAGACCATCACATTTCATTTTTTTTTTCTTTGACGTGATGGGTCTCTTACCGGTAAGAGAATTCTCTTACCGGTAAGATAATTTTCCTGAAACTTTTCCTGAAACATTTTTCCGGACACCTAACATTACTAATAAAATAAATATGCGTTTAGGATATATGCTAACAAAAGTCATTATTAAAATTAATATATATATATATATATATATATATGTATGTATATATATATATTCAAGAAATATTGAGTGTGTGTGCGGTCACCACATGTGTAAATGGGAAATTGACTTTAGGAGTCCAGGACCGTTGTATCTGGAATTCGGATCTTCGGCCGCCCTACCCGGCAGCCATCCGGGCAGCCCCCCAAAACGACGTTGTTTTGGGGGGTTTTTTTTTTTTTTTTTTTTCTTTCTTCTTCTTCGTGCGTTCGTTCTCTCTCTCTTCTCTTTGGCCGACGAACAGGAACTCGCCGTCGCACCTCGTCGCCTCGCCGCCTGCCGTTGCAGCTTGCCGTCGCACCTCGTCGCGAGCTCGCCGCCTGCCGTCGCAGCTTGCCGTCGCACCTCGTCGCGAGCTCGCCGTCGCAGCTCCAGCCCATGTCGCAGCTCGTCGCGAGCTCGCCGTCCGGCCCCGCCTCCGCCTCCCCCGGTGGTTATGGCCCCCTCCAGTCCGGCCTTCCCTTCCTCCTCCCCCCTCCCCTCCCCTCCCCTCCCCTCCCCTCTGGTTCCTGGGATGGCTGGAACGAAAAAAAAAAAAAAAAAAACAAAAAACCCCCCAAAACGACGTCGTTTTGGGGGGGCTGCTGGGATGGCTGCCGGGTAGGGCCGCCGAGGATCCTTGCTCGTTGTATCTGTATATATTGGGCCCCAAACAAAACGTGGCTTTCTCGTCCTTTGTCTTTGTGTTTATACTCATTCATCGGCAGCTTCCTCATAATGTTTTTTTTTTTTTTTTGATTTTGTAGGAGATTTCAATTTTTACTTTTGCGTGATATTTAAAAATGTTTTAGATTTTGTGCAAGCAAAGTTTGGATTTGTAAACTAACTGGCTAACTAGTTGGATCTGCAATAGTTTTTTTGGTGTATTTTGCAAATATGATTTAAACACCTAAACTATCCAATTGATTGCGTTTTGGGATTAAACCATTCTTCACCATCATTGCATAAAAAATAATTACAGAAAATCTAAGTGCCATTTAGTTATTGTATAGGAGGGTGATTATAATTTTTTTTTTGTTAGTTATGTTAATTAAAAAATCATAACTAAGAGTATACAGGTATTTTTATTTTAAGTAAATCTTAGAGAATATATTTGTAATAGGATTATGTTAGGGTACATACCTTCAAAAAAAGTGTACATCATATGCAATTGATGACATTTGTCATAACTAAATCCTTTTACAACAATGGTAAGTGGCCTAAATTTTGTGGCTCAAAAGTGGCTCAAATGGTCAAAACGACGTCGTTTTGAATACAAAACAACATTCAAATGGCCAAAACGACGTCGTTTTAGCCATTTGAGCCACAAAATTTGGGCCCCCAAACATTTTTCATCTTTTTAGGATCACAACTACAAAAATTGAAACATAACCAAATATTACATACCGTATAATCAAAATATATTTTAAATCATAATTAAAATAATATCATAAATAATATTATAATAAATTATAATTAACACCATAATGTATATAATTAAGTCATACCTATGTGCAGCATAATATGGTAGAATTTCCAATTTGTAATTGGAAAAAAACTACGATACGCATATTAAAGAAGAAAATAACATAATTTCATATTTTTTTGAGTCATAATTAAAAAAAAAATCATAACCAAACACTACATAAAACATAAGTGAAATAATATTATAACTAATAAAGAAAATTAATCATAAATAAATAATGACATAACTAAGGAATTATTTAGAATGATTTAAATAAATATATTTTTTAATTTTTTACTAAAAAATATATAAAAAAATAATATAATAATATAATTCCAAAAAAATAACAAAATAAAAAATATAACTTTTTTAATACATCTCAAACAACCTCTAAACATGCATACAGTACACTCAAAATAAAAAATAAAAAAAGTGCATAGTAAATTTCCCAAGATTTACCCAATGTAATAGAAAAATATTTTGTGGCCCTAATGGCCCTAATTTCCTGTTTGGGTAAGTTTGTTTTTTTTTTTCTTTTTTTTTTATTACCTGATATGGAAATTAGAGCCATTAAGGCCACTAATTTTTGAGCTACCAACCAAAGTCACAATGTAATATGAGATGATGTGAATTCCAATGTGTTGTTGCTACGTATAGCAATGAGTAATGACGTCATTCAGTAAAGCCCTGAATTTAATCACGTGGCTAAAAATCTTTTCATCCTCTCACTATCTCTATCTCTATCTCTATCTCCTTCACTCTCCCCTTCCCACTATGCAGAACGTTCAAAGAAACTCAAGCCGAAGAAAAATAAGTACAATAAAATCCAAAACACACACCGTTTTTTTAAAAAAATATATATATTAAAAAAAAAACCCAAGTGGAAGCAATGAAAAAGTTGAAACTTTGAAATATCTAAAAACCAAGTGCATGAACCTCTTTCCCTCTTTCCTACTCACACCAACCCCTATATAAACCTCCCATTCTCTTCTCTCCCCAAAAGATCTGTTCTCTCCTCTCTCTCTCTCTACACATTTGGTTCAACTAAAACACTTCACATACATAGATATAAACTTGTTTGTAATTGATTTTGTGATGATGATGTGCACACAAAATGATTTCGATGCGGACTTTGCTCTGCTCGAGTCGATTAGTCGCCAATTGCTCAGCAATGACTCCGAATCGAATTCATGGAACAGCTTGTTCACTTGTTTGGGTGACAATTGGGGCGAATTGCCTCTCAAAGAGAACGATTCCGAGGACATGCTCGTCTACGGCCTCCTCAACGAGGCGGCGACCGTCGGCTGGCTTCCCTCCCTCACGGCAGCCACCACCACCTCCGCAACCGTGAAATTGGAGCCCCAAATCTGTAATTTTGAATCGCCGCCGCCGGCGGTTGTGTCGTCGAAGGGGAAGCATTACAGGGGAGTGAGGCAGAGGCCGTGGGGGAAGTTCGCGGCTGAGATTAGGGATCCAACGAAGAACGGTGCTAGGGTTTGGCTCGGGACGTTCGAGACGGCGGAGGATGCCGCTGTGGCATATGATAGGGCGGCATACCGCATGCGTGGGTCACGTGCTCTGCTTAATTTTCCCCTCCGGATTAATTCGGGTGAGCCGGAGCCGGTTCGGGTCACGTCAAAAAGGTCGGCGGTGGCAACGGCGGAGAGTCGGTCGCCGAAGAGGAGTAGGAAGGTGGTGGAGACGGCGGTGATTGAACCTAAGGTGGAAGTATAGGGAGTGGATTGGAGGGTGGAGAAGATTTGCCGATTCCACGTGGCGAACATCTGTTGGTTAGTGGGTGCTGATTGTACAATCTGTATTGGACAATGCGTATGCGAGACTTGATTTTGGATGGATGGACAATGGTGATCATGAAACTTTCCCACAAATTTGTACATGTTTTTTGGGTTTAAAAGAAAAGAAAAAGGAAAAAAAAAAAGAGATTAGGGGACTGTTTGTTGCGTGAATATATAAGATTTATTAATGTTTGATTTTTATTTTATTTTCTTCAATGTAAAACATTTGGTTCTCATGAACATAAATCATTTTCGAATGTCTCAAATGTTTATATTAATGTATTTTTAATCTTTTATTAAAAATTTTATTAAATTCGAGTAAAAATTTAATGAAAAATTTGATCTGATATAATGTACTCTAATGATAAATTTAATATTATCATCAAATCTTGTTATAAGTTCGGTTGTTCAGGAGTTCAGCCATGAGTAAAATTTTTACATTAAAATTATTTGTCATTCAATTTTTTAAAACAAATGTGATAAAATTATATAATTACAAATATTAGTTCAATTTGAAAATTTTTTTTTCGGAATGATCTACACAATAAACAAATCGAATGATCGAAATAAAACCCCTAATAGGTTTCATAAATCCAAATAACACGATCGAATCTAATGAAAGGCAAGCCATCCCTCCAGTCCTTTGGAGGGTGCTGTTAGGCCCGTGTAGGCTTATTACGGATCCCGTTTCATTAATCCAAACCGCACAGTGTGTAGAACTCGACAAGTACTATATGCTTGTAAAAAATCACGTTGATCAAATATCGATAGCTACATGATCAAATCAGTTTTGTATAAAAAATAGACGGTGAAAAAATAAACGGTTGACAGAAAACTACTCTGATGATATAGCTATCGATATCCGATCAAGGTGATATTTTATAGACATATAGTACTCGACGAGATCTACACATTGAACGGTTCAAATTATCGAAACGGGACCTGTGGCAAGCTCCCATGGGCCCAATAAAATCCTCCAATCTGATCTGGAACTGTAGGGAAGTCAGGTCCTTCCTTAAATATATATATATATATATATACACACATCAAGCTTAGGTAGTAAAATTTTGATTTCCTAAGGCCAATGATGATTTATTAAACTACAACGTTTGGAAATAGGATACTTTGGTAATTTTTTTTAATTTTTTAGCTAAAATATGAGACCAAAAAAATATATATATATATATATATATATATTGGAATGACTTTTTAGTTTTTTTTTTTTTTCCGAAAAGATATACAAAAAGTAGAGAGAAAAGAGAATTTATAATTTTTTGGTATAAATTATTGATTTTTAATTTTTTTTAATGACTTTTAACTTTTAGACTAAAATATTGAATTGCCAAACAAAACTACTGTCATGTAGTAACAAACCATTAAAGTCTTCTTCTTTTCTTTTTTCTTTTGATACAAATAAAAGGATAATAAAGTTGAGAGTTTAATATAAGCAAATAAGCAAAACGGTACTTAGACCCTTCTAGAGCTAGCAGCCACTATGTCTACAACTAGGACAGATAGGAGAGCACTAGGTGGTTCATTTAAGAAGACAAAATGCTCAAATTGGCTGACTCCAATGTTGGCAAGAGCATCAGCACATTGGTTGGCTTCTCTTGGAATATAGGAAATATTGCAATTGCATATTCTCAGGAGGAAGTTGGCATCCTCAATCAATGCTCTATATGGGCAAGAGCTGTCAGCTCCATCTTTGATAAGTTGCATTGCTAGCTGGAAATCTGTCTCAAGCTCTATGTTTGCCATTCTTTTCTGCATGATGATGGTGAGTCTTCGGTAGAGTCCCCAAAGTTCAGCTTCTAAGCTCGTGCAATTCCCTAGGTAGCCATGATGGCTCCACAGCCAAGTGCCTACTTCATCTCTCAATAGACCATCATATCCAAATTGGCTTGGATCTCTTTTAGAGCTTCCATCAGTATTCAATTTCAATGACTCTACAAGAGGAGCAAACCAGACAGTGAGACGTGGTGCTGAATAATTTGGGTGAAGTGAGCTTAAAAAAGTTTCCTGAATTTCTTGAGCTTGGTGAAGAATTTTGGTTGTGCTAATGGTTGTAAGTTGAGTGTGATTATCAAACACTTCTCTGCTCCTATCTTTCCAAATATTTCAAATAGAAGATAGGGAAATAGTTGCCTATTGGATGTCATCCACCTTAGTCTTACTTTTCATGTTGGAGTTGATCCATTCAGGTAGAGGTATCTTATCTCCTTCCTGCCACCAGGGAGGTTTTTCAAATTGACCTAGATTATTTTAGATTTGGGACAGCCTCTTAATAATGACTCATGTCCTCTCTAACAGTTTAACATCTGGAACAGGTGTCTGAATCTATAAGATTCCTTTTGAATCTTATCTGGTTGGTAAGCAATCTTCCATGCATGGTTAACTAGATGAGGCTTTTTAGTCTCTGAGAGGCCTTAATTTTCCAGACCTATTGCCAATCTAAGCCATTCTCATCCTGTTAGGAAATGGAATTGTAGGCTGCTGAAATAGTAAAATTGCCATTAGTGGTGCCTTGCCAAGTAGAAGTATCCATGAAAGTCACAAACCTAAGCTTGTAAATTTGTAAAATGTTATCTTTTTCTTCTTGGGAAATCAAGTTTTGAATTGAGGTCAAGTTCCATTGGCCTTCATCATCTAAAATGGAGCTAACAGTAGCTGTGCAATCAATGTGAAGGCCTTGGTTATTACTGCACAGTGGTGCTGTGCCACACCACCAATCAGTCCAAAGTGAGATATTCTCACCATTCCCCACATTCCATTTGATGTTATCCTTCAAAAGCTCTCTGTTTTTAATTATGCTTTTCCAAGTGTGTGAAGCTTTTCTCTTGATAGGCCAATTGACAATGGAATGGTGCTTAAGGTATTTAGATTGAAGAATTTTACACCAGAGATTATCAGCCTTACTGGTAATTTTCCAGGCAAGTTTGGAGATAAGAGCAGAATTTTGGTCCCTGATTTTCCTAATGCCCAGCCCACTATTTCTTTTACTTTTGCAAACTTAGTTCCAGTTAATCAAGTGAACTTTTTTAACAGAATCAGTGCTACTCCAAAGGAAATTCCTATTTAAACTGTCAATTTTATCACAGATATGTCTAGGTAATTCCATAATTTGCATGAGATGATTAGGTATAGCAAAAGTAACAGAATTCACAAGGGTGAGTCTACCTACAAGGGACAGATTTTTGGCCTTCCACCCAGATAACCTATTAGTTATTTTCTCAATGATGTTTTTTATATGATTTTTGTTGATTCTGTCATGGAGCAAATGGGTGCCAAGATACTTGCCCAGGTTATTGGTAAGGGATATACCACAATGATAGCTAAGGGGGAGGGCTTCCCTTCTAGGGATATTGGGAGAAATAAAGATCTTGGATTTTTGGAAGTTTATTTTCTGCCCAGAAATTTCACAAAAATCATTTAAGACTTCCATGATGGCATTGCAGTTTCTGGTATTAGCCTTGGCAAAGAGAATGAGGTCGTCAACAAAGAATATGTGGGAGATAGGGGGGCTATGTTTGGAGGCTTTAAGACCATGCCAATCACCATTCTGAGTTTTAATTCTTATTATGTTAGATAGATTTTCCATGCAAAGCACAAACAGATAAAGGGAGAGAAGGTCACATTGTCTAAGGCCTGTCCCAACATTAATGTTAGGGAGGGCCTCTCTATTTCAAATAATAGTAGGGTTAACATTAGAGACACAATTCATGATGAGAGTAATCCAAGTGGAATTGAGGTTAAATTCTTTGAGGGTATAATGGATAAACTCCCAAGAAATACGATCATAGGCTTTCTCAAGGTCAATCTTAAGCACCATACCACTAGTTTTGCCTTTCTTGGTCTTGAGGGTGTGAATGATTTCCTGAGTTATGATGATATTATCAGTGGTAGTTCTACCGGGGTTGAAATTACTCTGATTGGGGCTAATTAAATCAGAGAGCAAGGGACGGATTCGATTGACAATGATTTTGGTGATGGTTTTATAAGTGACATTGCAAAGACTTATGGATCTAAACAATTTTATAGTCTCAGGGTTCTCCAATTTGGGGACTAACACAATCAGGGTTGTATTAACCTCTATAAGGATGGTCTGGGTAGAGAAACAATGTTTGACAAAATTGCACATGGATGTTCCCACAATATTCCAGTTTTGGTGATAGAAAACAGCTTGCAACCCATCTTTGCCAGGAGCTTTAAAAGCTTTGATATTTTTAATGGCATTCCAAATTTCATGATTAGTGATAGGAGTTTGGATAGTATCATTATCATCTTTGGTAAAGCCAGTATAGGTGATACTCCTCCAGTTATCTAGCATAGGAGTAGCGTCATGGTGAAACATATCATTGAAATATTGGTTAATATGAGTTTTGATATCTTCAGATTTGGAAGGCCAATTGCCAGTGTCATCCTTGAGCATGTTGATTTTCAGTTTTTTGCGTTTATTAAAGGGTAGATATATGAAAGAATTTTGCGTCATGAACTCCCATGGTAAACCATTTGACTCTGGATTTTTGAAACCAGATAAGCTCTTCTTGAAAAAGGGTCATGTTATACTGTTTAATGAGGTCTTTTTTCAAGTAGATGCAGACTCATGGTTTAAACCATTAAAGTGTTCAATTATTATTTTTTGATAGTGATATTGCCATATTGTGAAGCTCACTGTAAGATTTCTGAATAAAGTCTGTATATTCAATTGTATTCGAATTCAAGCGTTACATCAATTTAAATAAGAAGAGACTAAACCCTAAAATCTAACTATGGAAATACAACTCATTAGCTAACTATGGAAATACAACTAATCAGCCTAAAATATATACAACCATATATGCACAATATTCATACCCCCACTCAAACTCAAGATGTTTTAGCAGAAAACACAAAGAGTTTGTCAAGTAGAAATTGAAAGCGAGTAGAAGTGTGAGTCTTGGTAAAGAAATTAGCAAGTTGTAGGGCAGAAGGAACAAACAGAAGCGAGATAGAACTAGATTGTAGATGATGACGGACAAAGTGACAATCAATCTCAATGTGCTTCGTCCGTTCATGGAAGACAGTGTTATGGGCAATCTGAATAGCATTGCGGTTGTCACAGTAGAGAGAAGTGGGAAAGAATTAAGGGACACCCAAATCAGACAAGAGACAACAAAGCCAGATAATCTCAACAGTGGCATGGGTCATAGCATGATACTCAGCTTCGGCAGTAGAACAAACAACAACAGTCTGTTTGTTGCTCTTCCAAGAAATCAAGGAATCACCAAGAAACATACAGAAACCAGAAGTGGACTTGCGATCATTGATATCACCAGCCTAATCAGAATCAACATAGGCCACCAGGTCCAAGGAAGAAGTGGACGAAAGCAGTAAGCCCTGAAAGATAGTACCGCGGAGATAACGGAGAATCCGAACCAAAGCGGCCCAATGCGTGGAGCGAGGAGCAGAAACAAACTGACTGACCACATGAACAGCATAAGAAAGATCAGGTCGAGTGACAGTCAGATAAACTAAACAACCCATAAGCTCGCGATATAAAGTGGAATAAGCCAGAGGGACACCATCAGTAAAGTTGAGCTTCACATTAAGCTCAATAGGTGTATCAGAAACCTTAGTATCAGTAAGACCAGCACAGTGAATGACCTTATTAGCATACTTAGCCTGAGACAGAAAATAGCCCTTTGGAGAAGAAGCAACTTCAATACCAAGAAAATACCGTAATGAACCCAGATCCTTCATGTCGAAGGTGCGGAAGAGATGTTGTTTGACCTTAGAGATAGTAGAAGAATTAGAGCCAGTAATGATCATATTATCTACATATAGTAAGAGAGCAACAAAACCAGCTGAGGTATGTCTCAGAAACAAAGTAGAGTCGGAAGTAGAAGGCTGAAACTCAAGCTCGGTAACAGCAGTTTGAAAGCGATCATACCAAAGCACGAGGAGATTGCTTCAAACCATACAAAACACGCTGAAGACGACAAACCTGCCCAGAGGAGTGGAGAAGGCCAGGGGGTGGACGCATGTAGACCTCCTCAGTGAGATGACCATTAAGAAAAGCATTCTTAACGTCCATCTGATAAAGAGGCCAATGGCGAACAACAGCAACAGAAATCAAGGTACGGACAATAGTCATCTTGGCAACAGAGGCAAAGGTCTCCTCATAATCAATACCATACTCCTGTGAGAAATCCTTGGCAACCAAGCGAGCTTTGTAGCGCTCGAGAGAACCATCAGAATGAGTCTTGACTTTATAGACCCATTTGCAACCAACCAAATTCTTGTCAACAGGCAAAGGAACCAACTCCCAAGTGTTAGTCTTCTGTAAGGTAAACAACTCATCCTCCATAGCTTGAACCCAATTAGGATCTTGACAGGCCTCCGTGTAGGACTGTGATTCTGAAAAAGAATGAATAACAGACAAAAAAGTATGATAGGAAGCAGAAAAACATGTATTAGACCAACCCAACCTGTTTGGAGAACGACACTCACGAGTAGGATATCGGTGTGCAGCAGGATTAGAGTCGTCAAAAGCAGAAGGAACAGCAACAGGAGTAGAGACAACTGGTAGTAGGGGAGCCTGACAACGAGAATAAACCAACAACAGAGGGGAAGAAGAAGTTGAAGGAGGAGAATGAGCCATACGTGACGCAGACGGAGAAGTAGGAATGGGCTCAAGAGGAACAGTGGAGATGCACTCATCAAACGGGACCTCAGAAGAAAAGAGGTCAATGTGAACCAAATCCTCTTTGGAAACTGGAGCAATGAGAAGGGGAAGCTGAAAGTAAGCCAGACGTTCGAGAAATGCAACATGACGGGAGACATAAAGGTGACGAGAGACGGGATTGTAACAGCGGTAGCCTTTCTGAGTAAGATTGTAACCCAAAAAGACACAGAAGACAAACCGGGCACTAAGGCCTCGTTTGGCAACAGGCCGGTTTAGTCAAAAAGCCAAAAAGTTACTAAAAAAGCCAAAAAGCCAACAACCCATACTAAAAAGTCAAAAATTCTTTTTTCTCTCAACTTTTTGCACATTTTTTCATAAAAAGCCAAAAAGTCATCCCAAACATATTAGGTTTTTTTTAGCTCATATTTTAGCCAAATAGCCAAAAAGTTACTAAATTAGCCTATTCCCAAACGAGGCCTAAGTTTGGTTCTATCTTTGCAGGGAAGAAGGACAAAGCAGGTAGACCCAAACACACGAAAAAATGAGTAGTTAGGAATTTGAGAGAACAAAGCCTCATAAGGAGATCGACCAGAAAGAAGGGGAGTAGGCATGCGGTTGAGAAGAAAAGCAGCAGTAAGAACTGCCTCCCCCCATAATGAAGCCGGAATTGAGGTAGAGAGAAGAAGAGACCTAGCTGTCTCAAGGAGATGACGGTCTTTACGCTCAGCTTGACCATTTTGGACAGGTGTATATGTACAGGAAGTTTGATAAATGGTACCCAAATTGGCCAAATACTCACAAAATTCATTTTAAAAATATTCCCCACCCAAGTTAGACCGTAACACTTTAATGGTAGACCCAAACTGAGTAGTAATCATAGACTGAAAGGTACGGTATATCTGATAGAAATCGAACTTATGAGTCATAAGATAAACCCAAGTGTAACAGGTGCAATCATCAACAAATAACACATAGTATACAGAACCTCCCTTGGTGAGAACAGGAGAAGGGCCCCATACATCAATATGAACTAAAGAAAACAGTGTAGCAGATATAAAAGTACTATTACGAAAAGGTAAGGCTGTCATTTTTGCAAGTTTACAACCCCGACACTCGGTAAGGTGTCTAGGAGAAACTTTACCCAATATACCTCACTGAGCTAAGGACCGTAAACGGTCACCAGACAAATGCCCTAATCTGGAATGGCACAAATAGAAAGGACTGGAAAGAGAATCTAACTGAAAAGAAGAAAAGGCAGTCGGAGAGGTAGTCATAAGCTGATGCAAGCTCTCCACCACATAGAGGTCTCAAACTCTACGGCTAGTCCCAATTTGCTGCTTGGACATACGATCATGTACAAAACAGATAGAAGAAGAAAAGATAACATCAAAACCAGAGGCATCAAGTTGACTAATAGATAATAAACTGACAAATAACTGAGGAACATATAAGACAGATGGAATAGAGACTGCAGACATAGCCGACGGTAGGACAGACCCAACAGATATAACTAACATACTAGACCCATTAGCAGCATTAACATTAATAGGAAAGGGAGGGAGAGTACAATTCTGAAGTAAAGAGAGATGATGAGTCATATGATAAGAGGCACCAGAGTCAAAAAGCTAGACAGACGGAGAGATACCTGAAGAAGATCCAAGCAAACCTGAATGAAAAGAGGAAACAACGAAGGCAGATGGAGATGGCTGGGAGGGAGACAATATATGCTGAAGTTGACTAATCTGAGCAGTCAAGGAAGCCAAGTCAGGATCAGGAGCCGGAGCAGATGTAGTAGAACCGGCGGGAGGCCGAATAGTACTTAGAGGAGGAGCGCAAAACTTGATCAAAAATTGCTGAGAAGACTAGGTAGACACAAGCAAAGCAGACAAATATCCTTTTTTAGGACAGTGGTACTTCCAATGGCCCTTCTCATGGCAGAAGACACACTCATCAAAAGTTAGAGACATCGTAATAACCAGAAAACTGAGGGGTTTCCAATGCAATCAAACAAAGTAACCAAACCAGCGTTCAAGTGTAATAATCAAAATGCGAGGGGTCAAACTATATTCAGATTTTTATTTTTATTTAACACCAAATAGCAGGGCTTAAAGACACGATCTCACACACACAGAGACAAACAGAGCAGCAAGACAAACCAGTCGATTGAATCAGCCCAACAAACCACGAGGTGTGGTCGATTAGCGGAACCAGAGAAAACTAGAGAGGGAGATAGATCGTGAATCAATCACAATGCTGAAGCAGACTGAGAGAGGTGACGGCGTGAGAGGCGACGATGACTGAGAGAGGCGACGGTTGAAGCGACGACGGCGGCGGCTGAGAGAGGCGACGGTGCTAGGGTTCGCAAAGACTGATCGCGACCTTAGGTTTTCGAATACAGCTCTGATACCATGTAAGATTTCTGAATAAAGTCTGTATATTCAATTGTATTCGAATTCAAGAGTTACATCAGTTTAAATAAGAAGAGACTAAACCCTAAAATCTAACTATGGAAATACAACTCATTAGCTAACTATGGAAATACAACTAATTAGGATAAAATATATACAACCACATATGCACAATATTCACAATCTCATATCAACAGCAGATTAATAAGATGATATGCCACTAAGTATATGATATGCTAGTGAAAATAAGGCATGAAAGACAACTTACATATTTTCTGAAATATATATATTTTTTAATACTTTAATGGGGGTAATTTCATTTCAGTGTAGATTTAGAAAAATGTTTTTAAATTAGTAATAAATTTTATAAATATTAAAAAATAAAATCATAAGATTTTTCATGAATATATAGTTAAAATTTAAAAATTCCACTGCCATGGAATTTCCCCTACTTTAATTGGTTTTTTTCAGTCTTCTTTTGTACGTGTTCCAAGTAAATTTTTGTATTCTTAAATTACTTTTAATCATTTTCTAGAAACTCACTTGTAATCTCATAACCACTTGACTGTTAATCTATTAAATAATGTTCTCAAAAAAAAAAAAAAATCTATAAAATAATAAGGGTTAATAACTTTGCTTAGATTTTACATTTCTCCTTTACTTAAAAATTATACAAATTCATTTGCATGGGTATAAAATACTATGAATGGATTCACAATTCAAAATTTCAAATATTGCCAATACTACACTTGAGACATACCCTTTATTTTTGTTTTTGTTTTGTTTTTATGTTTTTTTTTATTTATTGTGTTATTATAGAAGAGTATGTGCATGGGTTAGTGCAAAAAAAAAAAAAAAAAAAAGCGCTAGCACAAAGAAATAAATTATCATAAGGATCACGAAGGTGATATGGCCCTATGTCTATCCAATGATTTAGGTCTCGTTTGGAAAAAAATTTTTAGTATTTTTTTGACTTTTTAGTTAAAATGTGATATAAAAAAAATTAGTATGTTTGGGATGACTATTTAGTTTTTTATGAAAAGATGTAACTTTTTGACTAAAATGTGATGAAAAAAAACTAGTATGTTTGTGATGACTATTTAGCTTTTTACGAAAAGATGTGCAAAAAGTAAAGATGAAAGAAAATTTTTGACTTTTTAGTATGAGTTGTTGACTTTTTAATTTTTTTAGTAATTTTTTAACTTTTTGACTAAAAAAGTCACTTGCTAAATGAGGCCTTATTGTTATTGCTATATCATTCTCTTGATTTTAAGCTTATGTAATTATTAGGCCTCCGCTATTAGTTGGACATAATATCAAAATGAAAATTTTGAATGACATGCTAATTGAAAAATACGGCAGACCCCAGCCCCCAGTGACCCCCAGTCCACGTGGCTATGGGTGATTGGAAGAAAAAAAAAAAAAAAAAAAAACTAACTGACCAATGAAAAAAAACTGGGGTGTTGGGGTGCCCCCACTGGGGTCCTTAGCACCGTTGCAGGCTAATTACTCGACTAAAACCAACAATAATACTTTTTTATTATAAACATAATTTACAAATATGCCACTACTTAATCATTTTGACAAAGAATGTGATTTGCAAATAAAAATGGGCAATGTTAGGGGGCCCGAATTTGGGTGCCCCTAATGGCTCGAATTTTCCTATCAGGTAAAAAAAAAAAAAAAAAAAACAAAGTTACCAAAATTGGCAATTAGGGGCATTTGAGCCACAGTTTTTAGGGCCACCAATCATTTTTCAATAAAAAAAGGGCAATGTTAGGGGCCCGAATTTGGGTGCCCCTAATGGCTCGAATTTCCCTATCAGGTTAAAAAAAAAAAAAAAAAAAAAAACAAATGATGTGTCAATAGTAGTAATCTTAAAAACATAAGTTGCATTAAAGGACTTCTGTGTTTTTTTTTTTGCCGGGAAAAGACTTCTGTTTTCAAAGCGGTTAGATCCAACGAACGCCACATTATTCTTAATTCAAAATTTATACAAATTCTTTTATTCGTAGAGCATCCTTCTGAAAATAATTCTATAATAAAGGTTATTTGGTACAATTTCTCTAAACCGTCTTAATTTTTTTGTTTTATAAAATTTGTTTCAAATTATTTAATGTAATTTTTACTTAAAATTTATTAATCAAAAATAATTTAAATAAAATAAAATAGTAATTTTTTAAAACTTTTATTATTTAAATATTTTTAATTAATTTCGAGTAAGTTGCACCCGTTCGTACTTGGGAGAAATCCATTGCTTCGAGAATATCAATGGTAGGTAGCAATTTTTTTATGCTTTGATAACATTCAACTTTATATTAGGGTTAAGTTTGGCATAACTTAAATAATACAAAAAGTTAAAAAGTCACTATCTTATTTAAGTCATATCATCTTATTTAAATCACATCATTTTTCTAACACATCATATCACATCAAACCCAACCCAAACACAACCCATATAAACCAATAAGTCAAAAAGTGTACTTTTTTAGAATATCCCAAACCTTAGGTTTCGTTTGGTAATGTGTTGTTTTTTATTAAATTAATTTTAAAAAATAATAAATTAAAAAATTAATAAAATAAAATTTTATATTTAAATTATAATTATTTTATTTTTTATAAAAATTAAAAAATTAAATTTTAATTACTTGCACATGATTCGAGTCTTCCAGAAAACACACATACATATGTAAATAAATGTGGGCTTTGGTTGGTAGCTCAAAAAACTGTGGTCTTAATGGTCCTAATTTCCATATCAAGTAAAAAAAAAGAGAAAAAAAAAACGAACTTACCCAAAAAGGAAATTAGAACCATTAAGACCACAATTTTTAGGACCACAAAACATTTTTCAATAAATATTGAATACTACACACCATCTAAAAAAAAAAAAATATATTGAATACTACACGAGTGGTAATCAAAGACAGCGTGGGTACATCCGTACCCGTATCGTCTGACAAACAGCTGTTTTTTTTTTATCATCCATAAGTTTGACTTCAAACTTTGACGAGACTTCGTCACCGCTAGCATTCATACGATAAAAGCAAAGTCAACTCATTGATTTATTTACGTCATATTATTTTTTTATTTTTTATAATAAATTAAAAAATTAATTTATAAGTCACTTTCTAAAACAAATTTAACATTTTGTTTGATTGAAAGATTTGAAAAAAAAAAAAAATTGAAAAAAAATATAAAATTAAATGAAATGTAAATATATTTTACTTACCTTTCAAAAATAACTTTATCAATAACACTATCAAATGTAAATGTTACTCTATCAATAAGTCTAGGTGATTGAGTTTTAAGAACATAATCTGTTCTTGATGTTGGTCGGTTTGGATAACAAAGAGGCATAGGTGTGAGTGATTGGAAAGTAAAGGGGTCAGAGGCAAGAGCAGAGGTGTAAAGGTTTAGAAATAGTACGAAGAATTTGGTATCTGTTGACTAGATTAATTGGGGTACAATAATGGGTTAACTGGTTGGAATTGTAGCAAGTGGTTTAGAGGAAGGCTTCTAACTTGACATTTGTAATTAAGAAAAAGAAAATAGGTTAGCATCCATTTATGACATCTAGCCCATCTGTATGCAAATTGAAAAGATTTGTGTAATGAGCAATTAAATTGCATCAACTAGCAATTTGGTGAAATTGAAGGAAGGGATCTTGGTCAATTGACTTTAATTGGCATTTCATCCTATCTTATCCAAAAAAGTCGATCACCTTCTACAAAGATATCCTCTTCCATTATAAGTCCATAATCATTAAACTTATTTATGATAGAGTCAATATCAATAAAATCATTTACCATTCTTTGTATATACACAACATTGTATCCCTTGATGAATGGGGTCTCCCTTTCTTGTTGCGAGATCTTCCTAATCATACGATACAATATAGTTATTTTGATATAATTTTTAATAGAAACAGAAAACTGATTATTAATATTAGTCTCTTCAAATTGAAGATCAGGTGGTGTGGGTTTAGTGTATCAATTTTTGATAAGAGTAGTAGGATTAATTTTGGGATGTACTATTCTATTAAGTATATTTGATTTTGATATTGAATATATTCTTGGTAGTCAAAACTTTATCCCTGATTTTCTTACCCGTAAATTTTTACAGGATAGATAGAGAAAGTCATAAGTATATTTATATTACGAATTTCATAGTAAAAATGCCCACTCCATATTGTTCTACCCACAGACTACAAATCACCAACAATCGCAAAATTATTTACCATTATACCTTTGAAATAGCCTACTTAAGGTCAATTGACCAAGATCTCTTCTGTCACGCCCCGAAAATAATCCTACATAACTATTACATCAACCCACTTCTAAATGAGACATTAACCAAAATCATTTACATGGTTCCAAATGTTTACTAAAGTATTCACACATACCATTATACATTTATTTACAAACTAGTACATGAACTGATAGCATGTAAAAGAAATCATTAAATCTCAACAAATAAGGCCCTCAAGGGCTTACAAGTTCCAAGACAATAGCCCTGTTACACATAATGGTCTCTCGGACCCAAACACATTAGCCCTTGGCTAAAAAAAGATATCACAACAAAATAAGAGTTTTAACTACTCTTCTTCAAAACATCTCCACGCCCTTAGCTTGGCGGGGTCACCACATCTTTACCTGCACCAATTCCCATAGAGGTGAGCATAAAGCCCAGTAGAGATTTCTCACAAAGTATATACAATTATGCCAATTCCATCAACGTTAAAAGAAATACATATGTAATGCCATGCAAGTGCCAATAGTGAAAGAAAATCTTATTTTAATGGACCATTTCAAAATCATCATGTTCTCAATAATATTCAATGCACTATTTTAAATCCACCATGTTCTCAATGATATTTAACAATCTCATTAATTTCAACTTCCAAAATTTAAATCAACAGGGGTGGTAAATACGACACTGGTAATCCCTAGGCTGGTGTCTGCAAGTAGACTCTACGAGTACTACCAAACTGTCATTTTTACCAGTATTAACCGGAAGACTCGACATCTATTTGCGCGGCTTTCGGGTCTTTCATCCTGGACACTCAGGCCAATTTATCAAATTTATCTACACCCCCTATCCGGACTTACCAACGTATTTACTTCATGCACATTTCCATTAGTTCTCATTACAATGATCTTTCCCAAAATGAATGCTTTTCCAACTCATGCCATGATATGCAATAATGACATTAAAACAATTGAGAATATGATGCAATAACTACTGACTCATAGCATTCTTTTATATTCAAAAACATGTCTACAACAATATTCAACATCACATTTTCATTTCCTCCTTACCATGTTCTTCCACAAGATACCCATACGTCTCCAACGCATAATTACCATTTCTCATTTCACACAATAGCCATGTGTCTTCGACACACCACAACAATTCCTCAACATTAATTCATCATGACCAAACACTACAAGAAAATACACATTTGGCGACTAAAATTGGCGACCAAAACAAATTTAGTCACCAAAAATATACCTTTTGGCGACTAAAAAAAAAATTAGTCACCAAAGGTTCATAGTTCAGCTACTATTTGAATTTAGTCCAGATATATTGTCTTTTTGGCGACTAAAACAAAATTTAGTCACTAAATATATAGTAATCGACTACTAATTAATAATCAGTCACCAAAAGTTTATATTTTATGCTACTAATTGTAGGTTTAGTCGCTGATTAAGGTTCATTGCCGACAAAAATTTAGTTTAGTCGCCAAATATTATGGACATTTTTTACACCTTTTGGTGACAAAAAAATTTAGTAGCCGTATATTTAATTTTTGCCAACGAAAAAAAAATTAGTATCCAAATGATACTTTTGGCTACCAATATATTAGTCGCTATTAATTAATCATCGGCTGCAAAGCTGTTTTGGTCATTATTTAGCATTATTTGGCGACAAAAAAATAATTTAGTCGCTAAAGGTTGAATTTTTTTTCAAAGAGGGAAAGCAATTGAATTTGGCGCCCAATATATATACACTGTATGTTCCGTCTCTCACACATACAAATACACCGTTCTATCTCAAACACTTTTTGCTCTCACCAAACCTTACCCCCTCTCACCACGGACACTCGCCACCGTCGCACATCACCACTTGCAAATCACCAGCGCCACTTAATCACAAGTATTTTTCTCCCGCTCTGTTGCTCTCGGTCTCTCCCTCTCTGTCACTCTCAGTCTCGATCCCTCTTTGTCAATCTCACACTCTCTCCCTCTCTGTCCATCTCGGTCTCTCTCTCTCTCTCTCTCTCTCTCTCCCTTCCTCTATTTCCCCATTTCTCACACTAGCTCTAGGGTTTTATATGATTTTTGTTGTTTGATTTTGTGTTGATTTCTTAACTCAAAATCCAGATTTTTGTGTTCATTTTGTGTTGATTTCCTACACTTGCTATAGGGTTTGTGTTAATTTCTAGACAGAAATCCCAAATTCTATAGATCCCGTTAAGAAGATGCTTGGGGAGGTCAGTTTTTGCATCCTGTGGTGTCCATAAAATTGTTCATGTTTTGCCTTTATTTTTCCTAATTTTTTCTCTATAGACCCCAAAAGTGTATTGGTAGTTTTCTTCCTTGTAGATGGATTGCGCAAAAAGAGTGGTTCTCACTCAAATTCGTTGTTTATATCTTGAAAGTTACCTTGTACATTCTGTTCGAGTTGGCAATTGGAAAGGTGGACAGAAAGTTCTATTTGTAAGAAAAAAATGATATATTTTTTTCATTGACTTGCTATATTATTTGATAAGGGCTTTTATGTTTTGACCTTTTGAATTTTTTGTGGACTGCAATTAACTGCATAACCTGTGGCTCCTTACAGCAGACCCACATAAACCCATTTTTCTTTTGTTTATTCTCTGTTTAATTTGCTTTTGAAGTTGTGGCACCTGTTGTCAAATTAGTTGTGCATTTAATGATGGTTGTAGTCATTCAGATTTATTTCTTATGGGTATAGGTTTAATGTTATGAAAGTATTTATGCTATTTTACTTCTTCCTTTTGTTGGCAGATCCATTTTCTATCACAACTGCAATGGTAAATAAAACAATTGGGAACTCTTTGCTTGGCCAATATAAACGATGGCAACCCAAAGTGAGATTTTTATTATTATTTGTGTAGAAATTTAATATCAAATAATGTTTTGTCTTATTCTTCATGACATGTAAGCAGGCACATTATGAGCTTCAAATTGATCCAACAGTGGGTGAAGTGAAGAGTTTTGTTATATCTCTCGTATTTTTCTTCTTCCTTCTTTCTCTTGTTCTTAGGCTAGTGGGTTGGGTGAAAATGAAGTGGGTGTCTTCTCCCATGAATTTGTGCCTGTGATTCCAATCTTGATTCCCCATGAAAACATGAGTTCCCAAAATTTTTATTACTTTATTGACCTTATTTTTTTTTTTTGTTTTTGGTTAGCTCCAAGAGTGTAATTTGAGTGGTCCATCTTCATCTTCCATGAAGGACTGCATTCTTCTTGCAGCTTGTGAAGCACATGAAAGTCTTCCTCAACATGCTGGTTTGCCTGCAGATGTGTTCACTTCCTATCTCACAACGCCAATTAAGGTGGCATTGAGTTGGTATGTTCCATTTCCTTGATATGGAATGGTCTATCAAAATAAACAAAATCTTATGATTCACAATGCAATTCACAATAGGTGAATCTATTTTGGAATAGAATCAATATTGAATCACATGATTAAAAAGTTGACTTGTGTTTTATGATCTATATAATTCTTGAAACTACCAGGTCCGACATATTTAGACTCTTTGTTTATCTCTCTTTTTTTTTTTTTGGTGAAAATGTGAGAATACAACTTTTGAGAGTGTTTAGCACAAACATAACCAATATCTATGCATGTTTTGTAAAATTTTGGTGAGCAGAGGATTTAATACTTTAAATATTTTGGCCCAAGGGTTTTACCATTTAATACTTTTTTTCATTCATAAACTCTGGTTCATGTCTGATGGGCTAATTAAGCAACCTATGCAGATGTTGGAACTTGGACCTAGTTTGTGGGGTCTATTAAATATAATTTAAACAATATCCACTTGGCCCCCCTTCATTTATTTTAAAGATCTAACATTATGAAAATGGTTATAGACCGCTTAATAGGTGGTCATTAATTTCATTATACTTTACAAAATGTTACTGTTATTGTTGAGTCACACTGTTATTGGGAGCACTATAGCAAGCAAAAAAAATGGATTTGGGTTTTTACCATTGGAGGCTTCTCAGTATACATTTTGTAAAGTATTGGAGGCCCCCTTCTTTTAATGTGCAGTCAGCTGAGACTTTGTCAATTAATAGTGGTAAGTGCTGGTTCTTTGCTCTTATTGGAAGTATCACCTAAGGAATTGATCAGTTTGTTGAACTTCATTGATGTTGGAACTTCATTGTTGGAACTTCATTGATGTTCATATTTCATTGTTGGAACTTCATTGTTGGAACTTTTTCATAACTTATTAATTTTCCCCCTAAAGATACAAGATCAATTAATGCCCATAAATTTTTATTTGAAGAATTCCATGGACACAGGACATACTTTATTATACAAATAATGTTATAGTTAACAACTCGGCTACATCCACGCAAATTATTGTCTTCCGAGTACTCGAATGATGTGGCTAGAGAAGGATGAAGCTAAATCCCAGTTGCTCCAAAAGGTGAAATCCCAACCTATTAATAACTTGTTTGAGTTTTTTTTTTTTCTTCTTTTTTATTTTTATGTTTTTATGACTGTTTGAGTATGTTTGAGTATTTTTTGAAGCAATGTTTACCTAGGTATAGGTGTAAAATTATTGTTTAAAATAGGGTATGTATGAAGTTTTCTTTGTTTAATTTTTAAACATTTTTCTTTCAACCTTTCTGGAACAGAGTTTGAGAAATTGCTTTGTTAGCTTTTTTACATATATATTTTAAGCATTTTTGGAACAAAAGTGAAAAAAGTGCTGCTTGTCTTGTAAAGAAACCACTGCTTCTTGTTTTTGTTGATTTTCTTCTTCATTTTCTTCTTTATTTGCTTATGATTAGCTTCTCTATTTTTTCCCACTATACTCTATTCTTCTCTGTTTTTTTGAGACATGTTACCATACAGGTGAAATATAGAATATATCTATCTGTGAAAGTGGTGGGAAACTTTCCTTCCACTGTAATTTTTTTTAATGGACATATACAGGTGAAATGTCCAATTTCATTGATCCCTTTACTTTTTTGTATTAACTATTTTTTAGACATTTGCCTAAGTTGTTTTGGCCCTTCTATTTTAGGCAGCCCTAGCACATGGAATGGGCCCAAGGGGTTCTGCTTTAATCTGTGGGTATACAAGTTACCATGGATTGCTTGAGTCATGCTTGGCAGACTTGAAGAAGAAAGAGGTATTGACTTTGTTCTGTGTATTGCAATCAATTGTTCATTGGGAGTCAGGATCGTTTGTACATTTTATCAATTTATTTTTACATTTACTTACTGAAAAGATTAATTTATTCTTCTCTACTGTGTTAACACTTGCTGGTATGGAATAATGAAACATTACAAATAAATGTCCTATAGGCAGCATTTTCCATTGGAAGATTGACTTACAAATAAAAATAAGACAGTAGCAATTATTTTTCTTTAATTCTGGTTTTAGGATTTATGCACCTATTTTATCATGTATCTTTGACAATATAACTGCTTCTTGTAGCTATGTTTTTAGAACTTCATTAATATTGCTGTTGAGTTTTTCCTAGAAAAAGAAAAATGAAAGCATTTCTGGTGGGTTTGTTTAATGTTTGGCTGGAATTGAGGGGATAGAATGAGTTCTGGGTTGTGATATTTGTGCTGCTTGTCCCAATGGGAAGTCCTTTGCTTCTAAACAACAAATTATTATTAATTCTCTGTTTTGCAGAAGGTGACTGCTTAGTTTTGTGCTAAAAAGGACACTAGCTTGCCAAAGGACCTCAATTTTTGTAGCTTAGGAATTGGCTGTCACTGTCACATTGTTTTTTCCAAGCATGTTTTAAATGTGGTTTGTGAATCCATGTCATTTCACTTATAAGTTTAGCATGTAAAAGAAATCATTAAATCTCAACAAATAAGGCCCTCAAGGGCTTACAAGTTCCAAGACAATAGCCCTGTTACACATAATGGTCTCTCGGACCCAAACACATTAGCCCTTGGCTAAAAAAAGATATCACAACAAAATAAGAGTTTTAACTACTCTTCTTCAAAACATCTCCACGCCCTTAGCTTGGCGGGGTCACCACATCTTTACCTGCACCAATTCCCATAGAGGTGAGCATAAAGCCCAGTAGAGATTTCTCACAAAGTATATACAATTATGCCAATTCCATCAACGTTAAAAGAAATACATATGTAATGCCATGCAAGTGCCAATAGTGAAAGAAAATCTTATTTTAATGGACCATTTCAAAATCATCATGTTCTCAATAATATTCAATGCACTATTTTAAATCCACCATGTTCTCAATGATATTTAACAATCTCATTAATTTCAACTTCCAAAATTTAAATCAACAGGGGTGGTAAATACGACACTGGTAATCCCTAGGCTGGTGTCTGCAAGTAGACTCTACGAGTACTACCAAACTGTCATTTTTACCAGTATTAACCGGAAGACTCGACATCTATTTGCGCGGCTTTCGGGTCTTTCATCCTGGACACTCAGGCAATTTATCAAATTTATCTACACCCCCTATCCGGACTTACCAACGTATTTACTTCATGCACATTTCCATTAGTTCTCATTACAATGATCTTTCCCAAAATGAATGCTTTTCCAACTCATGCCATGATATGCAATAATGACATTAAAACAATTGAGAATATGATGCAATAACTACTGACTCATAGCATTCTTTTATATTCAAAAACATGTCTACAACAATATTCAACATCACATTTTCATTTCCTCCTTACCATGTTCTTCCACAAGATACCCATACGTCTCCAACGCATAATTACCATTTCTCATTTCACACAATAGCCATGTGTCTTCGACACACCACAACAATTCCTCAACATTAATTCATCATGACCAAACACTACAAGAAAATACACATTTGGCGACTAAAATTGGCGACCAAAACAAATTTAGTCACCAAAAATATACCTTTTGGCGACTAAAAAAAAAATTAGTCACCAAAGGTTCATAGTTCAGCTACTATTTGAATTTAGTCCAGATATATTGTCTTTTTGGCGACTAAAACAAAATTTAGTCACTAAATATATAGTAATCGACTACTAATTAATAATCAGTCACCAAAAGTTTATATTTTATGCTACTAATTGTAGGTTTAGTCGCTGATTAAGGTTCATTGCCGACAAAAATTTAGTTTAGTCGCCAAATATTATGGACATTTTTTACACCTTTTGGTGACAAAAAAATTTAGTAGCCGTATATTTAATTTTTGCCAACGAAAAAAAAATTAGTATCCAAATGATACTTTTGGCTACCAATATATTAGTCGCTATTAATTAATCATCGGCTGCAAAGCTGTTTTGGTCATTATTTAGCATTATTTGGCGACAAAAAAATAATTTAGTCGCTAAAGGTTGAATTTTTTTTCAAAGAGGGAAAGCAATTGAATTTGGCGCCCAATATATATACACTGTATGTTCCGTCTCTCACACATACAAATACACCGTTCTATCTCAAACACTTTTTGCTCTCACCAAACCTTACCCCCTCTCACCACGGACACTCGCCACCGTCGCACATCACCACTTGCAAATCACCAGCGCCACTTAATCACAAGTATTTTTCTCCCGCTCTGTTGCTCTCGGTCTCTCCCTCTCTGTCACTCTCAGTCTCGATCCCTCTTTGTCATCTCACTATCTCTCCCTCTCTGTCCATCTCGGTCTCTCTCTCTCTCTCTCTCTCTCTCTCTCTCCTCCTATTTCCCCATTTCTCACACTAGCTCTAGGGTTTTATATGATTTTTGTTGTTTGATTTTGTGTTGATTTCTTAACTCAAAATCCAGATTTTTGTGTTCATTTTGTGTTGATTTCCTACACTTGCTATAGGGTTTGTGTTAATTTCTAGACAGAAATCCCAAATTCTATAGATCCCGTTAAGAAGATGCTTGGGGAGGTCTAGTTTTTGCATCCTGTGGTGTCCATAAAATTGTTCATGTTTTGCCTTTATTTTTCCTAATTTTTTCTCTATAGACCCCAAAAGTGTATTGGTAGTTTTCTTCCTTGTAGATGGATTGCGCAAAAAGAGTGGTTCTCACTCAAATTCGTTGTTTATATCTTGAAAGTTACCTTGTACATTCTGTTCGAGTTGGCAATTGGAAAGGTGGATAGAAAGTTCTATTTGTAAGAGAAAAAATGATATATTTTTTTCATTGACTTGCTATATTATTTGATAAGGGCTTTTATGTTTTGACCTTTTGAATTTTTTGTGGACTGCAATTAACTGCATAACCTGTGGCTCCTTACAGCAGACCCACATAAACCCATTTTTCTTTTGTTTATTCTCTGTTTAATTTGCTTTTGAAGTTGTGGCACCTGTTGTCAAATTAGTTGTGCATTTAATGATGGTTGTAGTCATTCAGATTTATTTCTTATGGGTATAGGTTTAATGTTATGAAAGTATTTATGCTATTTTACTTCTTCCTTTTGTTGGCAGATCCATTTTCTATCACAACTGCAATGGTAAATAAAACAATTGGGAACTCTTTGCTTGGCCAATATAAACGATGGCAACCCAAAGTGAGATTTTTATTATTATTTGTGTAGAAATTTAATATCAAATAATGTTTTGTCTTATTCTTCATGACATGTAAGAGGCACATTATGAGCTTCAAATTGATCCAACAGTGGGTGAAGTGAAGAGTTTTGTTATATCTCTCGTATTTTTCTTCTTCCTATCTTTCTCTTGTTCTTAGGCTAGTGGGTTGGGTGAAAATGAAGTGGGTGTCTTCTCCCATGAATTTGTGCCTGTGATTCCAATCTTGATTCCCCATGAAAACATGAGTTCCCAAAATTTTTATTACTTTATTGACCTTATTTTTTTGTTTTGTTTTTGGTTAGCTCCAAGAGTGTAATTTGAGTGGTCCATCTTCATCTTCCATGAAGGACTGCATTCTTCTTGCAGCTTGTGAAGCACATGAAAGTCTTCCTCAACATGCTGGTTTGCCTGCAGATGTGTTCACTTCCTGTTTCTAAAAAAATTATATAAAACTTGACACCAAATGATGTGTCAATAGTAGTAATCTTAAAAACATAAGTTGCATTCGTTTGGGAAGTGGGTTGGCTTTTTAACTTTTTGACTTTTTTGGCTATATGAACCTGGGCTCAAAAATTTGGTTTGGGAAGGGCTTTTGGCTTTTTGGCTTTTGTTGACTTTTTTATGAGAGAAGAGTGTAATGATTATGGGGTTGGATGGGATGTTTTGTCTGTTGTGGCTCATGAGCCTATTCTGTCTTTTGTGGCTCATTGAGCCAAAAAAGCCCAATGAGCCCTTGCCAAACCAACCCTTTCTGTGTTTTTTTTTTTTGTGCCGGGAAAAGACTTCTGTTTTCAAAGCGGTTAGATCCAACGAACGCCACATTATTCTTAATTCAAAATTTATACAAATTCTTTTATTCGGAGACCATCCTTTTGAAAATTCTCTAAACCGTCTTAATTTTTTTTTTTATAAAATTTGTTTCAAATTATTTAATGTAAATTTTACTTAAAATTTATTAATCAAAAATAATTTAAATAAAATAAAATAATAATTTTTTAAAACTTTTATTATTTAAATATTTTTAATTAATTTCGAGTAAGTTGCACCCGTTCGTACTTGGAGAAATCCATTGCTTCGAGAATATCAATGGTAGCAATTTTTTTATGCTTTGATAACATTCAACTTTATATTAGGTTTCGTTTGGTAATGTGTTGTTTTTTATTAAATTAATTTTAAAAAATAATAAATTAAAAAATTAATAAAATAAAATTTTATATTTAAATTATAATTATTTTATTTTTTTATTAAAATTTAAAAAAAATTAAAAAATTAAATTTTAATTACTTACACATATTCGAGTCTTCCAGAAAACACACATACATAAATGTAAATAAATATTGAATACTACACGAGTGGTAATCAAAGACAGCGTGGGTACATCCGTACCCGTATGGTCTGACAAAAAGCTGTTTTTTTTTTTTTATCATCCATAACTTTGACTTCAAACTTTTGACGAGACTTCCTCACCGCTAGCGTTCACATTGCAAACCATTTTCAATGCCAAACACAAAACTAGGCCGTTTTGAAAGATAAAAGCAAAGTCAACTCATTAATTTATTTACGTCATATTATTTTTTTATTTTTTATAATAAATTAAAAAATTAATTTATAAGTCACTTTCTAAAACAAATTTAACATTTTGTTTGATTGAAAGATTTGAAAAAAAAAAAAATTGAAAAAAAATATAAAATTAAATGAAATGTAAATATATTTTACTTACCTTTCAAAAATAACTTTATCAATAACACTATCAAATGTAAATGTAACTCTATCAATAAGTCTAGGTGATTGAGTTTTAAGAACATCATCTGTTCTTGATGTTGACCAGGTTGGATAACAAAGAGGCATAGGTGTGAGTGATTGGAAAGCAAAGGGGTCAGAGGCAAGAGCAGATGTGTAAAGGTTTAGAAATAGTACGAAGAATTTGGTATCTGTTGACTAGATTAATTGGGGTACAACAATGGGTTGACTGGTTGGAATTATAGCAAGTGGTTTAGAGGAAGGCTTCTAACTTGGCTTCTGTAATTAAGAAAAAGAAAATAGGTTAGCATCCATTTCTGACATCTAGCCTATCTGTATGCAAATTGAGAAGATTTATGTAATGAGCAATTAAATTGCGTAAGCTAGCAATTTGGTGAAATTGAAGGAAGGGATCTTGGTCAATTGACTTTAATTGGCATTTCATCCTATCTTATCCAAAAAAGTCGATCACCTTCTACAAAGATATCCTCTTCCATTATAAGTCCATAATCATTAAACTTATTTATGATAGAGTCAATATCAGTAAAATCATTTACCATTCTTTGTATATACACAACATTGTATCCCTTGATGAATGGGGTCTCCCTTTCTTGTTGCGAGATCTTTCTAATCATACGATACAATATAGCTATTTTGATATAATTTTTAATAGAAACAGAAAACTGATTATTAATATTAGTCTCTTCAAATTGAAGATCAGGTGGAGTGGGTTTAGTGTATCAATTTTTGATAAAAGTAGTAGGATTAATTTTGGGATGTACTATTCTATTAAGTATATTTGATTTTGATATTGAATATATTCTTAGTAGTCACAACTTTATCCCTAATTTTCTTACCCGTGAATTTTTACAGGATAGATAGAGAAAGTCATAAGTATATTTATATTACGAATTTCATAGTAAAAATGCCCATTCCATATTGTTCTACCCACAGACTACAAATCACCAACAATCGCAAAATTATTTACCATTATACCTTTGAAATAGCCTACTTAAAGTCAATTGACCAAGATCTCTTCTGTTACACCCCGAAAATAATCCCACATAACTATTACATCAACCTACTTCTAAATGAGACATTAACCAAAATCATTTACATGGTTCCAAATGTTTACTAAAGTATTCACACATACCATTAAACATTTATTTATAAACTAGTACATGAACTGATAGCATGTAAAAGAAATCATTAAATCTCAACAAATAAGGCTCTCAAGGGCTTACAAGTTCCAAGGCAATAGCCCGGTTACACACAATGGTCTTTCGGACCCAAACACATTAGCCCTTGGCTAAAAAAAGATATCACAACAAAATAAGAGTTTTAACTACTCTTCTTCAAAACATCTCCACGCCCTTAGCTTGGCGGGGTCACCACATCTTTACCTGCACCAATTCCCATAGGGGTGAGCATAAAGCCCAGTAGAGATTTCTCACAAAGTATATACAGTTATGCCAATTCCATCAACGTTAAAAGAAATGTATATGTAATGCCATGCAAGTGCTAATAGTGAAAGAAAATCTTATTTCAATGGACCATTTCAAAATCATCATGTTCTCAATAATATTCAATGCACTATTTTAAATCCACCATGTTCTCAATGATATTTAATAATCTCATTAATTTCAACTTCCAAAATTTAAATCAACAGGGGCGGTAAATACGACACTGGTAATCCCTAGGCTGGTGTCTCCAAGTAGACTCTACGAGTATTACCAAACTATCATTTTTACCGGTATTAACCGGAAGGCTTGACACCTATCCGCGCGGGTTTTGAGTCTTTCATCCTGGACACTCAGGCTAACTTATCAAATTCATCTACACCCCCTATCCGGACTTACCAACGTATTTACCCCATACACATTTCCATTAGTTCTCATTACAATGATCTTTCCCAAAATGAATGCTTTTCCAACTAATGTCATGATATGCAATAATAACATTAAAACAATTGAGAATATGATGCAATAACTACTAACTCATAGCATTCTTTTATATTCAAAAACATGTCTACAACAATATTCAACATCACATTTTCATTTCCTCCTTACCATGTTCTTCCACAAAATACCCATACTTCTCCAACGCATAATTACCATTTCTCATTTCACTCAATAGCCATGTGTCTTCGACACACCACAACAATTCCTTAACATTAATTCATCATGACCAAACACTACAAGAAAATACACATTTGGCGACTAAAACAAATTTAGTCGCCAAAAATATACCTTTTGGCGACTAAAAAAAAAATTAGTCGCTAAAGGTTCACAGTTCAGCTCCTATTTGAATTTAGTCCAGATATATTGTCTTTTGGCGACTAAAACAAAATTTAGTCACTAAATATATAGTAATCGGCTACTAATTAATAATTAGTCGCCAAAAGTTTATATTTTATGCTACTAATTGTAGGTTTAGTCGCTGATTAAGGTTCATTGCCGACAAAAATTTAGTTTAGTCGCCAAATATTATGGACATTTTTTACACCTTTTGGTGACAAAAAAATTTAGTAGTCGTATATTTAATTTTTGCCGACGAAAAAAAAATTAGTAGCCAAATGATACTTTTGGCTACCAATATATTAGTCGCTATTAATTAATCATCGGCTGCAAAGCTGTTTTGGTCATTATTCAGCATTATTTGGCGACAAAAAAATAATTTAGTCGCTAAAGGTTGAATTTTTTTTCAAAAAGGGAAAGCAATTGAATTTGGCGCCCAATATATATACACTGTATGTTTCGTCTCTCACACATACGAATACACCGTTCTGTCTCAAACACTTTTTGCTCTCACCAAACCTCACCCCCTCTCACCACGGACACTCGCCACCGTCGCACATCGCCACCTGCAAATCACCAGCGCCACTTAATCACAGGTATTTTTCTCCCGCTCTGTTGCTCTCGGTCTCTCCCTCTCTGTCACTCTCAGTCTCGATCCCTCTTTGTCGATCTCACTCTCTCTCCCTCTCTGTCCATCTCGGTCTCTCTCTCTCTCTCTCTCTCCCTTCCTCTATTTCCCCATTTCTCACACGTAGCTCTAGGGTTTTATATGATTTTTGTTGTTTGATTTTGTGTTGATTTCTTAACTCAAAATCCAGATTTTTGTGTTCATTTTGTGTTCATTTTGTGTTGATTTCCTATACTTGCTATAGGGTTTGTGTTAATTTCTAGACAGAAATCCCAAATTCTATAGATCCCGTTAAGAAGATGCTTGGGGAGGTCCAGTTTTTGCATCCTGTGGTGTCCATAAAATTGTTCATGTTTTGCCTTTATTTTTCCTAATTTTTTCTCTATAGACCCCAAAAGTGTATTGGTAGTTTTCTTCCTTGTAGATGGATTGCGCAAAAAGAGTGGTTCTCACTCAAATTCGTTGTTTATATCTTGAAAGTTACCTTGTACATTCTGTTCGAGTTGGCAATTGGAAAGGTGGACAGAAAGTTCTATTTGTAAGAAAAAAAATGATATATTTTTTTCATTGACTTGCTATATTATTTGATAAGGGCTTTTATGTTTTGACCTTTTGAATTTTTTGTGGACTGCAATTAACTGCATAACCTGTGGCTCCTTACAGTAGACCCACATAAACCCATTTTTCTTTTGTTTATTCTCTATTTAATTTGCTTTTGAAGTAGTGGCACCTGTTGTCAAATTAGTTGTGCATTTAACGATGGCTGTAGTCACGCAGATTTATTTCTTATGGGTATAGGTTTAATGTTATGAAAGTATTTATGCTATTTTACTTCTTCCTTTTGTTGGCAGATCCATTTTCTATCACAACTATAATGGTAAGTAAAACAATTGGGAACTCTTTGCTTGGCCAATATAAACGATGGCAACCCAAAGTGAGATTTTTATTATTATTATTTGTGTAGAAATTTAATATCAAATAATGTTTCAACTTATTCTTCATGACATGTAAGCAGGCACATTATGAGCTTCAAATTGATCCAACAGTGGGTGAAGTGAAGAGTTTTGTTATATCTCTCGTATTTTTCTTCTTCCTGTCTTTCTCTTGTTCTTAGGCTAGTGGGTTGGGTGAAAATGAAGTGGGTGTGTCTTCTCCCATGAATTTGTGCTTGTGATTCCAATCTTGATTCCCCATGAAAACATGAGTTCCCAAAATTTTTATTACTTTATTGACCTTATTTTTTTGTTTTGTTTTTGGTTAGCTCCAAGAGTGTAATTTGAGTGGTCCATCTTCATCTTCCATGAAGGACTGCATTCTTCTTGCAGCCTGTGAAGCACATGAAAGTCTTCCTCAACATGCTGGTTTGCCTGCAGATGTGTTCACTTCCTGTCTCACAACGCCAATTAAGGTGGCATTGAGTTGGTATGTTCCATTTCCTTGATATGGAATGGTCTATCAAAATAAACAAAATCTTATGATTCACAATGCAATTCACAATAGGTGAATCTATTTTGGGATAGAATCAATATTGAATCACATGATTAAAAAGTTGACTTGTGTTTTATGATCTATATAATTCTTGAAACTACCAGGTCCGACATATTTAGACTCTTTGTTTATCTCTTTTTTTTTTTGGTGAAAATGTGAGAATACAACTTTTGAGAGTGTTTAGCACAAACATAACCAATATCTATGCATGTTTTGTAAAATTTTGGTGAGCAGAGGATTTAATACTTTCAAATATTTTGGCCCAAGGGTTTTACCATTTAATACTTTTTTTCATTCATAAACTCTGGTTCATGTCTGATGGGCTAATTAAGCAACCTATGCAGATGTTGGAACTTGGACCTAGTTTGTGGGGTCTATTAAATATAATTTAAACAGTATCCACTTGGCCCCCCTTCATTTATTTTAAAGATCTAACATTATGAAAATGGTTATAGACCGCTTAATAGGTGGTCATTAATTTCATTATACTTTACAAAATGTATACTGTTATTGTTGAGTCACACTGTTATTGGGAGCACTATAGCAAGCAAAAAAAATGGATTTGGGTTTTTACCATTGGAGGCTTCTCAGTATACATTTTGTAAAGTATTGGAGGCCCCCCTTCTTTTAATGTGCAGTCAGCTGGGACATTGTCAATTAATAGTGGTAAGTGCTGGTTCTTTGCTCTTATTGGAAGTATCACCTACAGGAATTGATCAGTTTGTTGGAACTTCATTGATGTTGGAACTTCATTGATGTTCATATTTCATTGTTGGAACTTTTTCATAACATATTAATTGTCCCCCTAAAGATACAAGATCAATTAATGCCCATAAATTTTTATTTGAAGAATTCCATGGACACAGGACATACTTTATTATACAAATAATGTTATAGTTAACAACTCGGCTACATCCACGCAAATTATTGTCTCCTGAGTACTCCGAATGATGTGGCTAGAGAAGGATGAAGCTAAATCCCAGTTGCTCCAAAAGATGAAATCCCAACCTATAAATATACTTGTTTGAGTTTTTTTTTTCTTCTTTTTTTATTTTTATGTTTTTATGACTGTTTGAGTATGTTTGAGTATTTTTTGAAGCAATGTTTACCTAGGTATAGGTGTAAAATTATTGTTTAAAATAGGGTATGTATGAAGCTTTTCTTTGTTTAATTTTAAACATTTTTCTTTCAACCTTTCTGGAACAGAGTTTGAGAAATTGCTTTGTTAGCTTTTTTACATACTATATTTTAAGCATTTTTGGAACAAAAGTGAAAAAAGTGCTGCTTGCCTTGTAAAGAAACCACTGCTTCTTGTTTTTGTTGATTTTCTTCTTCATTTTCTTCTTTATTTGCTTATGATTAGCTTCTCTATTTTTTCCCACTATACTCTATTCTTCTCTGTTTTTTTGAGACATGTTACCATACAGGTGAAATATAGAATATATCTATCTGTGAAAGTGGTGGGAAACTTTCCTTCCACTGTAATTTTTTTTAATGGACATATACAGGTGAAATGTCCAATTTCATTGATCCCTTTACTTTTTTGTATTAACTATTTTTTAGACATTTGCCTAAGTTGTTTTGGCCCTTCTATTTTAGGCAGCCCTAGCACATGGAATGGGCCCAAGGGGTTCTGCTTTAATCTATGGGTATACAAGTTACCATGGACTGCTTGAGTCATGCTTGGCAGACTTGAAGAAGAAAGAGGTATTGACTTTGTTCTGTGTATTGCAATCAATTGTTCATTGGGAGTCAGGATCGTTTGTACATTTTATCAATTTATTTTTACATTTACTTATTGAAAAGATTAATTTATTCTTCTCTGCTGTGTTAACACTTGCTGGTATGGAATAATGAAACATTACAAATAAATGTCCTATAGGCAGCATTTTCCATTGGAAGATTGACTTACAAATAAAAATAAGACAATAGCTTTTTTTTTCTTTAATTCTGGTTTTAGGATTTATGCACCTATTTTATCATGTATCTTTGACAACATAACTGCTTCTTGTAGCTATGTTTTTAGAACTTCATTAATATTGCTGTTGAGTTTTTCCTAGAAAAAGAAAAATGAAAGCATTTCTGGTGAGTTTGTTTAATGTTTGGCTGGAATTGAGGGGATAGAATGAGTTCTGGGTTGTGATATTTGTGCTGCTTGTCCCAATGGGAAGTCCTTTGCTTCTAAACAACAAATTATTATTAATTCTCTGTTTTACAGAAGGTGACTGCTTAGTTTTGTGCTAAAAAGGACACTAGCTTGCCAAAGGACCTCAATTTTTGTAGCTTAGGATTGGCTGTCACTATCACATTGTTTTTTCCAAGCATGTTTTAAATGTGGTTTGTGAATCCATGTCATTTCACTTATAAGTTGTTTTCTGTTCAACTGAAATCCTATATTTGAGGGAACCTCCTGATTGCATAAATTCAGATGCTATATTAGTCCTTTTGGCATGGAAGAGGAGTGCTTGATATAAGTAACAGTCTTGCTTGTGAAGACCCATAAGGGTAATGCAAAGATTTTGCATTATATAATTTTCTTTTATAATTTCAAATATGCTAATGCTATATGGTCAATACTAATGATTAAATTTATTTTTTTTTACAGATGATTTTTGGCATGGAATTGTAGATATTCCTTTTTTGTTCTTTCTTTCTCTAGGGTTCTATGAGATCGTATCTGGGGTGACAAATATTTGATCAAGGTATTCTGAAACTTTTTTCTCTTTTTTCCTTTGAAATCTTTGATCTTAAACCATATGTATTGAATATGGCACTCTGTTCTTGGGTATATTGTTGATGTTTGCCATGTTACTTTTTATATTTGTGAAAGCTTGTTTCTATATAATAAATCCAGGAAATGCTTATTGACTATTTGTAGATGGACCTTTTCCACCTTATTAGGCTTGGTGATCATCATACCATGATATCTCATCCAGTAATTTCACTGATCAGTACCAAATCATGGTTTTGTTTTTCGAGAGCAAGTTTTGAAACAGAGGCAATGTTTAGCATGGGTTCACTCACTCTTTTGCACTGAAGTAAAGGGAAGAGCAGAATTTTATTGTCAATATATATATTGGAGATATAATTTTGATAAGTCAGTCATGAGTTTGTTGGACCAATTGATGCTTTAACAACTTTGGCATAGGGTATATTGAATAACAGTTTTGATAAAATACAACATCATTTATTTCTTATGTCATATATGAGCATGAAAATTTTAATTTTGGATGAAAATTGTAACCAATTTTTACATCTCATCTTCATGTAAATTCATTATGAAGTTCTTGACATTCTTAAGTTTCAACAAATTTGACCAGTGACAAAGAAATGTGGATTTTGGTTTAGGTGTAAACTTCCAAATTTTTGGTTGATTCATGGAAAATAAAAAATGTGTATTTCTATTTCACCTATAAGAAAGAAATAATATTGGAGTTGGGCCTCCCATGTTTGTTGGAGTAATTTTGGATATTAATCACCACTATTCTGGTATTTATATGAGTGAGTTGCTGATGCCAGGGTGACAAATGATTTGTTAGCAATTTCATACAAATGATTTGTTAGCAATTTGTGTTTGGATCATAAACAACTGTTTGGTAGCATTTCAGTAGCATCCATTCTAAATGTTCAATTTCTTCTTTCACATTAAGCTTCCACTTTGGAACCTCATTCTATTTTGGTAGTTCATGAGACAATTTTTTTTTAAGAGATATGGACATGTAAACATTGATACTTGTAAATGAATACTTCAGTATCCTTTTGGGAAAGCCTAATCATGTTGTTTGTTTGCTATTGCAGTTTTTCTTGACAAAGCACTGAAGGAACTGGAGGTTGGGTGACCTTGAGTTTTTGCTAGTTTGGGTGACCCTGAGTTTCTTGACAAAGCACTATGAATCATTTGCCTTTCACTTCCCTTTCAAATTCTAATGGTATTTTTTGCAGGCCATTGATTTAGGTGAACCATACCATGCACTTCATTTACAATAACATGTTGTCTATTTGATCACAATAATTTGCAAAGTATAATATATCAGAATTATTAAATTTATAATTGTTATAATTTGAAATGTCAATTTTATTGAATAAGTGCTAATGGTTTTTTTTTTTTTTTTTTTTTTAACAGATTGCTTTTGCGTGGGCTATTGTGGATATTTACGAAGAGCATTTGTTCTGTATATGGAAGACATTTATTTTTGTACAATTCTTTGTTTTGGAAATCCATTGTTTTTGTATGTAATATTTAATTTAGATAGATTATACTTGGTTGGTGTTGATGTAGATTTATATGATAATGAAATGAGTAATATTATTTATAATGGATTTAAATGATAATTGATAGATGTATTATTCTGTATATTTACAGGTTACAAGTTGCATTGATAATGGACTGCATATAATTTACAAATTAATTACAAATATTCAATTTATGCATTTTAAAAAAATTAATAAATAGCTTTTGGCGACTAAACATTTAGTAGCCAAAAAATAAAAAGAGAACTTATTGGCTACTAAATAGTTAGTAGCCAAAAAAAAAAAAAATTTTTTGGCGACTAAAAAATTAGTAGCCGAAAAGGAGTACCATGATTTTAGCGACCAAAAAATTGGTAGTTAAAAAGGAGTCATGTTTTTAGCGACTAAAGATTTTAGTTGCTAAAACAAAAAAAAACACATTTATTGAAAACTTTGGGCGACTAAATTTTTAGTCTCCAATCGCTGACTTTCGGCGACTAAAGAAAATTAGTCGCCAATACCTTTCCTTTTGGCGACTAATTGTTTAGTAGCCAATTTAGGACATTCGGCGACTAAATATTTTTTAGTCGCCAATACCTTCCCCGATGATCTTTCCGCGACCAAGACGGCCACCAAACTATTTAGTCGAGAAAACGTTTCGGCGACTAAAAATCTGACTTTTGGCGACTAAAGTTTTAGTCGCCAAAAGTGAAATTTCTTGTAGTGAAACTTTCAATATGGCTAACATGCCATCATTGATTTCACTTTTCCATTACACTACGATTAAGCATTTTCACATCACTTATGGCACTCAACAACTTGCCATCTACCACTTTACACAAATATACAATTATCGATGGATTTTTAAAAGAGGACTTAGTCTCCAACACGCATATACATCATGAAGTTGCTATTTTGTTAGACATTTGGTGAGACTTACTCTCATACTTCCTCTTGATACAAGAAAATAAATAATTTCAAGGCATCTTCATTATTTTTCAAAAAGCCCCAATTTCCACGGTTTCCATTGAAAGCAAAATTTCATCATTTCTAAGAGAAACTCCATCAAAATCATTCATCATGAGTTTTGTAGAGGGAAACCCCCAAGAAGTAGTAAAAGATAGAGATTTCAAACCCATTTTCAAGACTCTCAACATTTTGAAACCAAAATGTAAAATTTAGCACAAAACTACAAGAATATTTTTAAATCAACACCCAAATAGCAAAACTATATATATAACTCAAGAAATCCCTACCTCAAAGTCTTTGAGAAGATGGAGAAGAGAAACCCTAGCTTAGATGGATGAGAGAGCTTTGATTTCCTCAACCCAAGTGAAGCCCTAGTTCTTGATCTTCAAGATTTAGAGGGAGAAGATGAAGATCTTGACCCAAGAATTTGCAAAATCAAAGTGTTTGGAAGTTTAAGGAGTTTTCTAGAGAGAAGGGGAAGAGAAATAGGGTTTAGAGTGAGAGAGGAATGTGCATAATGAATGATATATTCGGACCAAAATGTTATATAAAAACAGAGCTTGGACTGCCCAGTTGGCCACTCGTGCGGCCTTCTCCACCGCTCGAGCGCCCTACCTTGACCGCTCGTGTGGCCCATTTTCTCCGCTCGTGCGCTCTAGGCAGAATCGAAATTTCTGGGTCTAAGCCTCCACCGCTCGAGCGGCCCAGCCCCGTACGTGCGGCCTAGGGCCCTGCATGTGCGGCCCAAGCCCAGCCACCCAAAAATTCCGCTTTGCTCCCGGCACTCCAGACTCACCCACGCATCCTTCGGAACAAGCGAAATTCAACACCGAACAGAAAAACACTAGAATTCCAATCTAGAGAACCATCCCGGTCATTTCAAATCCAACGAAGGCAAATGGAGAACGAAGCGAAGAAAGAAAGAAAGAGAAATGAAAGGAACCCGGCCGTCACATCTTCCTTCAATTTCACCAAATTGCTAGCCGACGTAATTTAATTGCTCATTACACAAATTTTCTCAATTTCCATACAGATAGGCTAGATGTCCTCAGTGGATGCTAACCTATTTTCTTTTTCTTAATTACAGATGTCAAGTCAGAAGCCTTCCTCTAAACCACTTGTTATTAGTCCAACCAGTCAACCCATTGTTGCACCCCCAATTAATCTAGTCAATAGATACCAAATTGTTGGTACTATTCTTAAACCTAGTTATACCTCTGCTCTTGCCTCTGACCCCTTTTCTTTCCAATCACTTACACCCATGCCTCTTAGTTATCCAAATCGGTCAACATCAAGAATAGATTATGTTTTTAAAACTCAATCACCTAAACTTTTTTTTACAAAGAACTAGTCCACAAAAACAGTCATAATGTCATTGACTTAGTCAAAACCTATTTCCCTTCTAATTAGCATTTCATCCCATCTCATCCAGAAAAGTAAATCACCTTTTACAAAGTTCTCTTTTTCCATCATAAGTCCATAGTCATTAAACCCAAGGATGGATCCAGGGGGGGGGGGGGGCAGAGGGGGGCGGCCGCACCCCCAAAAATTTAAAAAATATCATATATTATACTAGAAATTTTAAAATAATTTAAAATTATTAGAGTTCGCACCCCCAAATTTTTTTTAGATAATTTCAAAATTATATAGAGTAGCCCTCCCAATTTGTAGTTTGATAAACATGTTCAGTGCTACTTGTGTAGTCCTAAGAAACATAATTAATGATAGAAGCAAATCGAATCAACGAGTTGAGGCAGATGGAGTTTATGATTCCATTACATCTTTTGAGTTTGTCTTCATCTTACATCTTATGAGGGATATCATGGAGATTACTGATGATCTTTGCCAAGCTTTGCAAAGTAAATCTCAAGATATATTAAATGCAATGCATTTGATGTCTACAACAAAGATACTTATTAAAAAATTTAGAGAAGATGGATGGGTTCTATTGTTGGAGAAAATTAAATTATTTTCTAATGATCATGGTATACAGATTCCTGATATGAGTTGTCCTTATAAAGGAGGCCGAGGTTGGTCTCATTCTGAAAGAGATCAACTCACCATGGAATATCATTTTCGAGTTGATATTTTTATGGTTACAGTTGATTCTCAGTTACAAGAATTAAACAATAGGTTTAAGGAAGATATAATGGAATTGCTTGTTCTTAGCTCAGCTTTGGGTCCTAGGGATGGTTATAGATCATTCAAAATTGAGGATATTTGCAAACTTGCAAATAAATTTTATCCCATGGATTTCTCCGAGCAAGAAAAATTGCATTTGAAATATCAGTTGGAAAACTATAAGCTTGATATTTCCATACTTCCCGAGTTTCAGAAGCTGTCAACCATTTCTGAGTTGTGTCAAATGTTGGCAAAAACAAAAAAGTCGACAAGTTATCCTCTTATTGATAGATTGATCCGCCTTGTGTTGACTTTACCTGTTTCAACTGCTACATCAGAACGTGCATTTTCAGCTATGAAACTCATTAAGTCTAAATTGCGCAATAGGATAGAAGATGGTTTTCTAGCTAGTTACGTGATTACGTACATTGAAAAAGACATTGCTCGAGGGTCTGATGTAGATTCTATCATCCATGCTTTTGATATTATGAAAGAGCGTTGAGTTCAATTGAAGATGCCTAATTTTAGTAAATAAATGCATGTAGAAATAGTTACTACTTTTTGTAAATGAATATGGGCAAAAAAATATTCTCAATTGTATAATAATCTTTTAGTACTCAACTATGTTGACAAGGAATATATAGTTTAATATTTTATCGTAACATTATTGATTTTTTTCATGTTAGTAGAAATTGGTATTGAACTTCAAATTTATTTGTTAGAGGTTAAACGTACTTTGGCCCCCCCAAAGTCATAATCCTGGATCCGTCCTTGATTAAACCCATTTATGACAGAGTCAATACCAGTAAAATCATTTACCAATACACAATATTGTATCCTTTGATGAATGGGGTCTCTCTTTCTTGTTGTGAGATCTTCCTAATCATACGATACAATATAGTTATTTTGATTATATTGATGCATGGTTCAAAGTCCTCTGGCATCAAAATAAAACATACAGTCACTTTTTGTTTTTTTTGTTTTGATTATCAATTCAAGTCAGAATTTCCTTCTTGGTTTCAGAGATGGTGGTTTCAACATGGTGCCATACCAGAAACTATCCCCTCAAACCTCATGGATCAAGTCACTCATTTTTCCACAGTCTACAAATTGAGTCAAAACAAGAGTCAATTTCCAATATTACTCAATTTCATGTCCAAATATAAAGTTCCTTGGATATTCAAATGACAATATCATATTGAAGATAACATAGTCATTAGACAACATTTTGTCAAATAGTGGGATGCATTTAAAGCCAGCGCATTATTGATCAAGTCCAAAAAGAATTTCCAGTCAATATTTATGCTCCTACTCCAGCAATGGTCAAGTTTTCTCACAGAACCCAACTGCTTCAGTCACTTAAGGAAGCTCACTTCCTCTCACAACAGTCAGACTTGGAAGCCCAACAACCAGCTCTGGGCCTCCCAAATCCAAGTCATCTAAGTCAAAGCCCAAAACAAAAACAAATAATAAAGAACTCATCCAGATTGCGAAATTGCAATTGGCCCAAGCCAAGTCACAAGATGAAGACAATACTTTCGATAGATCAGCCTCTTCTGAAGCCTCTACTAGTCATGATCCATATGACTCCCAATACCAAGATGCTCAGGCCCCATATGCTTAACACAATCATCATCATTGGATATCAAATATATTCAAAAGCTTCAATCAATACTCTCATTTTGAGAAAAATTGCTTCTGAATAAATTCGGATTCCCAATCAGTCACAATGATAGTCATGCCTCTCCAGTTTTTGATTAAAAAATAAAAAATAAAAAATAAGAGTAAAAATGGTATTTTCAATCACTCACCTCAAAAAGTAAAAACAGACCCCGTGACCCTTCACAGTAGCAACCAGAGCCCATGTGACTACACAGTTCACATTTGGCTTTTTTTGGCCCGTGAATTTTTCCAAGGGGAATGGAGGAATTCAAGTCACCTGCATCTCTATAAAAAGGGAACTCCTCAGTCTTAAGAGGACACTCGAAATTTTGGAGATTTCTCTCAAAAACTCTCTCATTGTAATTTGCCATTTTGTAATCTGTATTTTGAAGAACTAGTATTTTGAAGTAATGATTTCCAGTTTCCAGTAAACAATAAACAATTGTAAGTTACTCTTATTTCAGTCTATTTTAATCTGTATTTTGTTTTGATTAAAAATTTATTTAGTTTTTATGCTTTTCTATTTATTTAGTCTAGTTTTATACTACTCTTCACCTATCTTTTTCCTTTACCTTTTCAGATTTCTTCCCAAATCCCTCAATCAAACACTGCGTAAGATTATTTGGAAAGAGTAATGCTAGGGATACCAACATTTTTATCAAATATATGACCAAATGTTTCACATACACCCACGTCTATGTGAGGCATTTGATCAAATATTTGATAGAAATGTTGAGGCCTATAGCATTTTCCTTTTTTGGAAAGTCAATTTTTTAACTTTCTTACACATTTTTATTTTTATAAAAAATTAAAAAAATCACTTTAAAAAAAGTAAATTCTCAAAATAACTCTTAGGGTGCACTAAAATAGCATACTTTTTATTTTTTAATATTTTTTGAATCACATCACCTCTCAATATTACATTTTTTTCCCGTAAAATATCAAAAAGTGTACTTATTAAGATCATTCCGAACAACTCTAATATATATATATATATATATATTTTATCTTTTTTGGGTAACATCACCTTTTTACTCTTCTGCATATTTTTTCGTAAAGAGTTAATAGGTGCACTTATTTAAATATTTTAGTTAAAAAGTCAAAAAAATATTACAAATTATCAAATTATTTTCTTTGTTTTTCTATATCTCTTTTTATAAAAAAAGTGAAAAAATCATTAACAAAATCAATTCCTAAACGAGGTATCACAAAAGAGGACCCCTTTTTTTTCTTAGTAAAAAATTATTTACAATATAAATAAAATTACATTTGGACAACCAAAATTGAACAATTACATAAATTCAACAATATGTTTCTTATAATGAAAAAGAAACAAATAGGTCAACAAGAAATTAATGATTTAACAAAAACCATGGAAGATATTATCAATCCCTACTAGACCCTCTAACCTTTCAAATAGAAATGCATGGATAGTTAAGGAAGGCTAATTTTTTCCCCTCAAGATTGTAGGATGTTAGGATGTTAATTTGTTAATAAAGGTATATTACAACTAATGGGGTCGTCACTGCTCCACCAGTTCGAATTTCTAACCTTTTCCTCATAACACCTTAGGCTATAAGACCAATGGGTCAAACCCAAAGTCTAAAAGAAAACTTGTTATGCTAAGTATATTTTTGATCTTTTTTAGCAATTATTATATGGGCGTATTCACATTAGTTAATAAAACATTAAATGATCGTACATTTGTCAACAACTAATTTCTTAAGAAAATGTATAACCATGTTAAGCTTGACCCGTTACGACACCTTTTATTGTAACACAACAAGAACAATAATGCTCATCAAATTTGAGTACCGAATGTTAGATACATATTAAATTGGTAAATAACATGAAAAAGTAGAGCGCATAGTGACATGTTTTATCTAAACTTTCATACCAAGTTTGATAATGGCAAGAAAATGATTAATTGTCTCGATTAAATCTTTACACACAAGAAATTCAAATATTGACAAAAGAAAGTAAATGACGCACAAATTATGAGATTAAAAATTTATAAGAACAATCGTATAATAATTTTTTAAAAGGTCAAGCTAATAACAAGCTAATAACAACTTTATAGAATATCACTGAGAGAATGTCGATCTAGTGAGTACGAGTAGTTCATTTGTTTTTCTTCTTTTTTTTCTTTTATTTTATCAAGCATAAAAAGAGTAAAAATAATTAAAAATTGTTTTATAACTCAAAAACAATTCCAATTATTATAACTCAAAAAAGAGCATGGATCAAGGTTTAAGGGTCGGTCCAAGGTTGGTTACATTGGGTGCTTTTAAACCTTTTTTAAAAACTTTTTATTTTATTTTTATTTTTATAAGTACCTTTTTTTCATAAACTTCACAACATTTTAATGTGGAACTAGGGCAAGTTTTTTTTTGGGCCAGAGAACACGGGCCAGTTAAAATGGAGCACGTTACAAATTTTAAGTGAAACAGAAGGCCCAGCCCAAACCATTTAAGGCGGATCAGGATTGTGGGTATGTTTGGATCTTAAATTTGTTAGGAAAAAAAAAAAAAGAGAGTTCTAATTCAAACTTGAATTAGCCTACGAAAAAAAACTTCGGATTATTTTCAAATTATGTTTGGATCATGAATTTGAATAAAAATTTAGAAAAAGAAAAAGAAAAAATATGAGTGAAATATAACTATATTTCATAGATATGATACCATTCTCTTTTAAATAATTTCGAAAATCATCTAAAATGTATTCTCTCCCGCGATTTGATCGGAGAGCTTTGATGCTTTTCCAAGTTGCTTTTCTACTTCATTACCAAATTTCTTGAACTTTTCAAAGGATTCAGACTTATGTTTCATTAGGTACAAATAACCATATCTAGAATAATCATCGGTGAATGTAATGAAATAGTAAAAACCACCACTCACTGTGTGATTTATTGGACCACAAACATCTGTGTGTATTAGTCCCAAAGTTTCTGTGGCTCTAATTCCTTTTTCACCCACCTTTTTCTTTTCTTTTTCCGTTTTAAAATTCCTATCCAAATGCTGCCTCAGTGGATGAAATGAAACTATAGTTTGGTTTTCTCTGTGTTATTTTTTAGCCCTTTCAGAAACTTGTCCACTTTCTGAAGTGGGAACATGGACCAGAGTTCTAATGTACATTTCTTCTCCAATTTTGAACGGAGAACTTCTTATTTTATTTTTAAAAAAGAGAATAGAGGAACGAGAAATCACAGAGCACGACAATAAGGTATACAATAACAAACGCAGTTTTTTGTTTTTTTTACTAAAAAATAAAATATAGGCAAATTTTTAGGATTGGGACGCCACTTGGGCTCCGTCAGTGAACAGTGGTGTGGATCACTCTGAATTCTCACCCATTTCATACAAAATGGGCTCGAGCCCGTAGTTTTGTAGGGGAGTAAGTTTGAAGCCCTAGTCAGCAGGCCCAAAAAAGCAGATCAGCCTGTTATCAACAAAAATTAAACAAATATTGCCCCAAAGCCCAGTCCACTCCTGTGGTGTGGTGTGGTGTGGTCTGTGTAAATATTACCAAATCAAAATTTTTCATGGCACTCATATCATCGTATTATATAATACAAGTAATGTTGTGTTTGGTTGAGAAATTTTAGAAGGAATTTGAAAAGGGAAAGGGAAAAGGAAAAAGAAAAAAGTGTGTGAAATTAGGCGAAATGTAAGAATATTTTATTTACATTTCACCTAACTTTTCTCTTTCCCTTTCCAAATCCCTCCTCAAATCTTTCAACCAAACACAGTATAAAAGTCTCAAAACTCTAATTTATTTTTCTATGATATTTGATTTTTTAAATACAAAAAATATATTTGTAATTATTCTAGAAAAATTTAGGAAAATTTATATATAAATCCAATATTGAGGAATGATAATCTATTTAGTCCTAAGGATTTTCTTATAGAGCAATTAGTTCCATTGATTTTGAAAAAGTAGATTTAATATATTATTTGGGAATTAGATTTACGGTTATATCTTTATTTCTATTATGTTTCCTTCTTGTTTTTCTTTTGTGGTAGAAAGATAATGTACACAATCTATGAAAATCAAATTTGGGATGAATTTTTATATGAGAATTTTTTTTTGTTTAGAAAATATTTCAAAAGGAGTACAAAAAGGACTTGAAATATGAGATCCTTCAAACATTCTAAAATAATTTAGATTCTTCAAATATTTCAAAAGGAATACAAAAATCCCTAACGCTGTGTTTGGTTGGGGGATTTTGGGAGAGATTTGGAAAGGGAAAGGGAAAATGTATGTGAAACTAGGTGAAATATAGGTATGTTTTATCTACATTTCACCTGTCTTTTCTATTTTTCTTTTCAAATCCCTCATCAAATTCTCCAACCAAGCATAGCATTAGTAAACTTTGGGCAAATATATAATTTCAAATTGTAACACTTGGATATAATACTCAAACGTAACAATCCAATGTAACACTAAAAAAAAAAAAAAAATTCTTAATGTACTTTTTTCAAATGTAACACTTCAATATAACACTAAAAAAAAAAAAAACTCTTTAGTGTAACACTCCAATGTGACATAATAAAAAATTTCTGAGTGTACTTTTCTCAAATGTAACACTCCAATATAACACTCTTAAAAAGGGATGTGAGATTCTTCAAACCATTCCAAAAGGAGTACAAAAATTCTGTAGTAAGTTTTGAGCAAATGTATGATTTGAAATTGTAAGTGTTAGGTTTGAAAAAAATAAATTAATTTTTTCTAGTATTTTTGTATTTGTTACATTGGAGTATTATGTTTGAAAAAAATACACTAATGAGTTTTTTTTGAAATGTTACGTTTGGAAAAAATGCACTAAGTTTTTTAGTGTGTTATATTGAAGTGTAACATTTTTATTCGAAATGTGGGATTTGTTCCAGAAGGAGGGAAAATTCAAACACTTTATAGTGCGGATTATCCAAATGTGTAATTTTACATTTAGAGAAACTCCCTTTTATTCCTAGAAAATTAAACCCAAACATGTAAGTTACTATCATTTTATGTAATTTTTATTTTAATGGGACCTTTGTATTTATAAGAAAAAATGGAGGACTAAACAGTTCACAAGATTACATTTTGAGATCTATTGGTGTTTCACCCAAAAATTTATATATAAATCCAATCTTGAGAAATGATGATTAATTTAGTACTAAGGATTTTCTTATAAACCAATTAGTCCTATTAATTTTGAAAATGTAGATATAATATGTTATTTGAAAATTAGATTTACGGTTATACTTTTACTTTTATTATGTTTTCTTCTCCTTTTTTCTTTTGTGCTAGAAAGGTGTTCTGAAAATTAGATTTACGGCTATACCCTTACTTTTATTATGTTTTCTTCTCCTTTTTTATTTTGTACTAGAAAGGTAAGGTACACAATATATGAAAATCAAATTTGGAATGAATTTTTATATGGAAATCTTTTTTTATTTGGAAAACATTTCAAAATAAGTATAAAAATGACTTGAAATATGAGATTTTTCAAACATTTCAAAAAGATGTTGAATTCTTCAAACATTTCAAAAAGAGTATAGTCTCTCCTTAGTAAGTTTTAGGCAAATGTATAATTTCAAATTGTAACATTTCAATGTAACACTCAAACGTAACACTAAAAAAAAATCCTTAGTATACTTTTCTCAAATGTAACACACCAATATAACATTTCAAAAATACTCTTTAGTATAACACTCCAATATAATACATAAAAAAAACTCCTTAGTATATTTTTCCCAAACGTAACACTCCAATATAACACTAAAAAAAAAAAAGAATATGAGATTCTTCAAACCATTCTACAAGAAGTACAAAAATTCATTAGTAAGTTTTGGGCAAATGTATAATTTCAAATTATGAGTGTTATGTTTAGAAAAAGTACGTTAAGGAGTTTTTTTGTATTTTTGTGTGTTACATTTAAGTGTAACATTTGAGATTACATTGATTGGAGTATTACGTTTGAAAAAAGTATACTAAAGAGTTTTGTGTGTGTTATATTGGAATGTTATGTTTAGGAAAAGTACACCAAATAGTTTTTTAGTGTATTACATTGGAGTGTTACGTTATTGAAGTGTTATATATTGGAGTGTTACGTTTTTGTTTATAATGTGAGATTTGTTCTTTAAGAAGGAAAAATTCAAAACTTCTATAGTGCAGATTGTCCAAATGTATAATTTTACATGTTAAGAAACCTACTTTTATCTCTAAAAAATTAAATCCAAATATATAAATGGCTACCATTTTGTGTAATTTTCACTTTATGAGGCCTTTGAGTTCATAAGAAAAAATGAAGATTTAAACAGTTCATAAGATTATATTTTGAGATTGATTGGTACTTCACCTATTATTCTATTGGTTCTTTCCAATTTATTATTAATTTCTTTCAATTTTATTAAATAGTCTAATAATCAATATGGTGAGTTCTTTAGAAAAAAAAAAAAGAAAAAAAAAAGAAACAAATCATTAGACCCTACAACATATAAGTGTTTTAGAAACCAAATATTTTGGTCTTTAAAAGTGAAAAGTTTGTTGTAAAAGATATTTAGGGACCAATTTCTATCAGTATGAGGATAGTCGTTAAAAGGTTGTCCCGAAAAATAAAAAACAATACTTTTAGCAACAAAATTTTGAAAATGTCATTAATAAATAGACTTTTAGGGATAAAATAATTTGGTCTCAAAATGATTTATTTTTTGAGACAAAAAATTTGGTTTCAAATAGATAAAAATTCATTACTAATGTCTAATTTTCGTTGCTAAAAATATAATAATGACACTTTTCGCAACATAAATATTTGGTTCCAAAAAAATAATTTTGTCCCTAAATTTTAACCTCTAAAACCTTAATTTTTTATAGTGAGATTTTGGAACTCTCCTTTTCTCCTTTCAAAAATACAATTACACAAAAAGAAAACAAAAAGTAAATAAAGGAAAACATGAAAAAAAAGAGAAATTAATGAAATGGAAGCATCAAAATTCAACAATGGTTATAAATATGCCCCTTTTTTTTTTTTTTTTTTTTTTTTTTTTTTTTTTTTTTTTTTTTTGCCGTGGACTGTTATTGCGATGCTTTATCGTGTGGGTCATAGTGAAAAATACATATCGGAGAAATTTTAGAATGATATTTTTCCCAAAAAAAATAAAAATAATTGTTGTAACATTTTTATATAATAGTTTGTAAAGATATACAATATCTTAATTTAAAAATATATTTATGTTTTCTATAATTTTCTTTATTCTCACAATTCAGTTAACATGTGCATATATCCATCTGTACTATTATGTAAAATATTGTTAGGCTTTTGATCTCTAAAGTTCAAACTTTGTTTTTATATACCATCTAAAAAAAAACACACATTATTTTTATAATTTTTTGAAATTAAAATTTATATAAATACACATGGCAAATTACCATTGGTTGTTCAACATTAAAGTTTTAATTCATTGATTAATATAGAAACTTTTTTATAATTTATTAATTTATGAAATATTTATGACATATATTATCTATATCTATATTCTATTTCTATAATTTCAAATTTAATTTTTTTATATAGAAAGTCAAAAAAAAAAGAAAAGTTGTAGCCATATCCATACCTCATTGCAAGAATTTTCACTTAAAAGTCAATTTTTAGTCGTCGAAGGGTTTTAGGGACTAAATTATTTGGTCGTAGCATTAGTCGCGGAAGAATTGTCGGGAAAGGTAATTGGCGACTAAAATTATTTTAGTCGCCAAATGTATTAAATTGCTGACTAAATTTTTAGTTGCCAAAAGGTTGGAAATAAAATTCAATAGCACATTTTCAACAACCAATGTTTTTTTGTCGCCAACAGCTTCAGTTATTGTTAACGACTAAACATTTAGTCGCGAAAAAAAATTTTAGCTACTAAATATATTAGTCGCCTAAAGTAAATATTTTTTGTTTTGGCTACTAACATTTTAGTCGCCTAAAATCGATTTTTTTTGGCTACCAAAGGTTTAGTCGTCTAAAGTCCCACATTTTTTGCTCCTAAAATTTTAGTCAGCAAATAGTTATTGTTTTGGATACTAAGGTAGCATTTGGTAACGTTTACGTTTTGGTGTATGTTTACAAAAATTTTATAAACTGGTTTTTGTTTATTTTTAGAAAAACATAAATTACAAACGCGTTTGGTTGAACAAAATGTTTAAAAAATTTTCAAATCATAAACTAAAAAATATGTTTGTTTAGGCCTAAAATATTTATATTTATTTTTATTATTTATGACAATGGGATCACACACATTATAATTGAAAACAAATTAATTAAAAAAATAATTGAAAAAAATTTAATTGGAAAAAAATGAAAAAAAATTAATTAAAAAAATAATTGAAAAAATTTTAATTGTGAAAAAAAATTAATTGAAAAAAAAATTAATCGAAAAAAATAATTGAAAAAAAAATTATTTGAAAAAAAAATTGAAAATAAATTATTTGAAAAAAAAATTAATTGAAAAAAAAAATTTGAAAACTTAAAACGTAAACTCATTTTTGAGTTTATGTTTTTTCCTCAAATTTATAAACTGGGACAACCATTTATAAACCAAAAAAATTACCAAACAAGTTTTTATGAGAGTTTTTAAAATTTTTGTAAATATAAATTGAAAACTGAAAACAGAATGGTTACCAAGCAGGCCCTAAACATTTAGTAGCCTAAAGTCCCACATTTTTTGCTGCTAAATTTTTATTCGACAAAAGTGTTTTTATTCTTCAGCTTTTGTTTTTAGTTACGAAAAATTTTAGTCGCCAAATGTTTGATTTTCTCTTGGCTACAAAATATTTAGTCGCCAAATGTTTGTTTTTCTTTTGGCTACAAAACTTTTAGTCACCAAAACTATTTTCCCAAATTCTTTTTAGCTACTAATTGTTTAGTCGCCAAAAATATGATATTACGTTTTATCACAAAATTATAAATTTTTCACAACCTATCTATATTCCATGCAACCTGTAATACATATATAAACAAAATGATACATATAATATCAATCATTCCACAATCTGTATTTGTATACAAAAAATAAATAACTTTAAATGTCAAAATCTATACAAACCAACTATGGTCCAAACTAAAATAATAATTCCATTTAAAATATAGAATTATTCAAAAATCAAAGCCCTCCATATACAAAAAATACATTTACTATCATGCGAAATGACCATTTGACATGGTACAAATTACCTCGTAATCTGTACCATGACAAAAGGTAATGTATGTATTACAACAAAAGTTTTTCTATAGACCATGACAAAAGGTCATAAATGTACCACGACAAAAGGTCATATTAATGTACCACAATAAATGGTCATATATGTACGACGACAAATGGTCATATATGTATCACGACAGAAAGTGATCTATGTACATGCTAGTAATTATCTGTTGGTTGCCAAAAGTTTTCTGTATAAATAATAGTGAACTACACAAAAGCCTAGGACGACAAAAATATTATATTAGTTCTATACAAAAGTAAAAGTTCTTCTCCATACACCAAAATGAATTATCTACAAGTCCACGCAACAAACCATCTACAAAGAAAACAAGAAAAAAAAAGAAAATTAGAATTGGTTACAAAATATCAATTCAGTTAGCCATAGGGAACATGTTCTAACATGCATTTAAGGTAGAATAATCTAGAAATGTTTTCTTAGAAATAAAAGCATATATATATATATATATGTATCATGCAATATTTATTCCAACCAACTGCACAAACAATCTATTATGTAATTTCTTCGTTATATAAATATACAAAGGCAATTATTAGAATATGTAGATGTTATTTTCATAAAGTTGTTGCTTTTTAAACTAAGTGTTACTCATTTTTCGACTAAGTGTAAGGCATTTTCGGCTCTAACTCCCAACTTACAGGTCTGAAAAAAATTTCGTCTGTTGTCACAGGTCCTATTTGTCATGAGGAAGCTGTCTATGACAGCCATATTGTGGTTCGGGAGTTGTTTTGAATTTTCGACCCCAGAACGCCATTTTTCGACTAAGTTTGAGGCGTTTTCACTCTAACTCCCAACCTACGGGTCCGAATTACATTCTGTCTGTTCACTGTTAGAAATGGTTTTTGAAAAAAATCTAAAAACATAATTTTTTCTCAACTTTGGTCTATTTTTTAGGTGGGACCCATGCGCCAAATTTGACGGGTTAAAGTGGTAACGCATTCAATGCTGCGTTGTGATTCACGTGGTATATTTAGTTGCTTAAAACCATTATCGGGTGAATGGAAACTTGAAGCCAAAGTGAGCTCTATGGAAATGGAGTTTTGGTAGAAATTTCTTAAAGGTATGGTTTAAGACTTGTCCCACATTGGTTTGGTGGGAAGAATTTTGTGGGTTTATAAGGCATGGGTTTGGAACTTAGGGTAGGCCCCAAAGGGCACTCAAATTTTGTAGAGAGGGAGGTTATGGACAAAATGGACTAGACCCATTGGACCTAAAAATAAACACACACGCGCGTGTCGCCGCCGTCCATCCGTCTGGTCGGTTGGGCGGGCCTGGGCTTGGATGCGAGTGCGTGGTATGAGATTGGGTTGGGCTTGTCCGGTCCAATACCTATCTTTTTGGGCCAAAAATATTTGAATTTAATTTTATTTTTTGGTAAAATAAAATCTGTCTTTAATTTTTGAATTCAAATCTGTTTGCACCTCTTCAAATTCTGTATAGTTTAATTCAAATCTGTCCAGTTCGGATTCTATACAGTTTTAATTCAAATCTGTCCAGTGTACAGTTTCATATCTATCCAACAGGTTCCAATCTGTTTGAATTAAAATTGGACAGATTCAATATCTGTTTGAATTTCAAACCAAACAGTGCCTTAACTGTTTTATCTGTCCTGAACAGATTCAATACCTGTTCAAACAAGTTTTGTACTGTTAAATTTAAACCAAACAGCCACCAATCATCTTTAAATAAGACAAGTCCCTCATTTGTTTTTCCACTAAATTTTCCTCCTCAAATTCTGCTTTACTATCTCTGCATTTTGCTGCATTATTTTCTTGTGAGAAAGAGTGTAAACACAAAGTGTGTTCGTTGTGCGAATAAATTGTAATGCTGCATTTATTCGTTGTTGATCATTTTATCTTGTGAGATAGACGTCCGCAAATCTGAAAACACCGTGGAGATGACGAATCTATCTTAAGGACACTGTATTAAACACTGGACTTGATCAAAAGTTTGTTCAAGAAATTAATCAAGTAAGTTGTTAATTTATTTTATGTTTTATTATTATTTATTTAAATCAGATTTTGATTTTATTTTTGTAACAAAATAAAAATCTGTTTTTATTTATTTATTTTTATTTATTGGTTTGATTTTTGTAATCAGACAATCTCTTTCATTTCCTATATTTCTTTTGTATTCCGTTTGTTGTTTAATACACAAACTGAATTTATTTCATTAAATACAGTGAAGATTGTCCAATATTGACATAGGTCCTAATTATCATGGGAAAGCTGTTCGTGACAGCCACATGGTGGTTCGGGGGCTGTTTTGAATTTTCGCCCCCGGAACGTCCTTTTTCGAATAAGTTTAAGGCATTTTCAGCTCTAACTCCTAAGCTACAGGTCCAAATTACATTTTGTTTGTTGTCACTGGTCCTATGTGTCATGGGGAAGTTGTCCGTGAGAGTCACATGGTGGTTTGAGAGCTGTTTTGAATTTTCGCCTTCAAAACGCCCTTTTTTGACTAAGTTTAAGGCGTTTTCGGCTCAAACTCCAAGCCTACGAGTTGTAATTACATTTTGTCTGCTGTCACAGGCTGTAATTTTCATGGAAAAGTTGTCCATGAGAGCCACACGGTGGTTCGGGGGCTCTTTTGAATTTTTGCCCCCAGAATGCTATTTTTCGACTAAGTTTAATGCATTTTCGGCTCTAACTCCAAGCCTACATGTCCTAATTGCATTCTGTCAATTGTCACAAGCTTAATTTGTCAAAGGGAAGCGGGCCGTGAGAGCCACACGGTAATTCGGAGGCTGTTTTGAATTTTTGCCCGTGGAACACCCTTTTTCGACTAAATTTAAGGCGTATTCGGCTCTAACTCCCAACCTACGGGTCTTAATTACATTCCGTCAGTTGTCACAAGTCCTATTTGTCAAGGGGAAGCTGTCTGTGAGAGTCACATCTTGGTTTGGGGCCTATTTTGAATTTTCGCCTCAGAACGCCCTTTTTCGACTAAGTTTAAGGCGTTTTCGGTTCTAACTCCCAACCTACGGGTCCGAATTACATTCCGTCAGTTGTCACAAGTCCTATTTGTCAAGGGGAAGCTGTCTGTGAGAGCCACACAGTGGTTCAGAGACTGTTTTGAATTTTCACCCCTAGAACGCCATTTTTCGACTAAGTTTAAGACGTATTCAGCTCTAACTCTCAACTTACAGGTCCGAATTATATTCCGTTAGTTGTCACAAGTCCTATTTGTCAAGGGAAAGCTATCCGTGAGAGCCACGCGGTGGTTCAGGGGCTGTTTTGAACTTTTGCTCCCGGAAGTCCCTTTTTCAACTAAATTTAAGGCGTTTTTAGCTCTAACTCTAAGCCTACGAGTCCTAATTACATTCCGTCAATTGTCACAACTCCTATTTGTCAAGGAGAAGCTGTCTATCAGAGCCACATGGTAGTTCGGAGGCTATTTTGAATTTTCGCCCTCGGAACGCCCTGTTTCAACTAAGTTTAAGGTGTATTCGGTTGACTCCCAACCTACAGGACCAAATTACATTTCGTCGGTTGTCACAAGTCCTAATTGTCAAGGGGAAGTACAAGCAAGAGGAAGGATCATGGAAGTACAAACAAGAAGACCACCAAGCAAGAAGTACAAGCAAGAAGTCCTATTTGCCGCTGCCCTAAGAAGGATCGCGGAAGTACAAGCAAGAAGACCACCAATCAAGCCAATGTGACAGAATTAGATTACATCTCTGATGAGGTAAATGACATCAATCTCTTTGCTGTGGTGTCTGAGGCTAATTTGGTTGGAAATCCCAAGGAATGATGGGTTGACACTACGGCAACTCGTCACATTTATGCGGACAAAAAGATGTTCACTACCTATAATAAGGCTGCAAATGGTGAACAACTTTTCATGGAAAATTCTTCTACTTCTACTGTGGCTGGACAAGGAAAGGTGATCTTGAAGATGACATTAGGGAAGGAACTGACCCTCAACAATGTACTGCATATACCAGACATCTGAAAAAATTTAGTTTCTGGTTCTTTGTTAAGTAAAAATAGTTTTAGGCTTGTTTTTGAGTCTGATAAATTTGTATTAACAAAGAGTGGTATGTATGTTGGTAAGGGATACATGAGTGATGGTCTCTTCAAACTGAATGTAATGACGGTTGTACCAAAAGTTGCTATTATTAAGAATAACACATCTTTTGCTTATATTCTTGAGTCGAATTTATGGCATGGTAGATTAGGGCATGTGAATTTTGATGCTTTGCGTAGATTAATTGGTTTGGATTATATACCAAAGTTTGAAATTGATCCTAATCACAAATGTGAGATTTGTGTAGAAGCGAAACTAATTAAGACTCCATTTAAATCGATTGAAAGAAAAACTGAACCTGTAGAATTAATTCATACTGATGTATGTGATCTTAAATTTGTTCAAACTAGAGGAGGCAAAAAGTATTTCATAACATTTATCGATGATTGCACAAGATATTATTATATATACTTACTTAGAAGCAAAGATGAAGTCTTAGAAATGTTTAAACTCTACAAAACAGAAGTTGAAAATCAACTTGAAAAAACCATTAAAATGGTTAGAAGTGATAGGGGTGGTGAATATGATGCACCATTAAATGAATTTTGTGCACAACATGGCATTATTCACCAAACTACAGCACTATATTCTCCACAGCAAAATGGAATTGCTGAAAGGAAGAATAGAACTCTAAAAGAAATTATGAATGCCATGTTGCTAAGTTCAGACTTACTGCAGAACTTGTGGGGGGAAGCAATATTGTCTGCTAATTATGTTCTTAACAGAATACCCACAAGAAAACTAACAGCACTCCTTATGAATTGTGGAAATGTCGACCACCTTCCTACAAATACTTAAAAGTGTGGGGGTGTTTGGCAAAAGTTGAAGTTCCTGTTCCTAAAAAGACTAAAGATTAGACCAAAAACAGTGGATTGTGTGTTTATTGGTTATGCTCAGAATAGTAATGCATATCGGTTTCTGACTTATAAATCAGAAATTCTTGATATAAATGTGAACACTATTATAGAGTCAAGGAATGTTGTGTTTTTTGAACATGTCTTTCCTTACAAGAAAGGACAGGAATTAAGTTCATAGAAAAGAACTTATGATTGTACACAAAGTCAAGAGACTAATGGTAATCAAACACAAGAGACTAGTAATGGTCTCGACCAACAGGATTTAATTGATGATGAACCGAGACGAAGTAAGAGGGCAAGAACATCAAAATCCTTTGGTCTAGTTTTTTTGACATACCTGTTAGAAAATGAACCTCAAATCTTTAAGGAAGCAATGACAGGTCCTGAAGCACCTTTGTGGAAAGAGGCTGTTAATAATGAAATTGAATCCATTATGCAAAATCATACTTGAGAATTGGTGGATCTTCCACCCGGTTCTAAACCTCTTGGATATAAATGGATATTCAAGAGAAAAATGAAAGCAGATGGTTCAATAGACAAGTATAAAGCAAGACTTGTAGTAAAAGGTTATAGACAAAAGGAAGGTCTGGACTATTTTGACACATATTCTCCTGTGACAAGAATAACATCCATCCGTATGCTTATTGCCATAGCAGCGTTGTATAATTTAGAGATACATTAAATAGATGTTAAGACAGCTTTCTTAAATGGTGATCTAAATGAAGAGATCTATATGGAGCAACAAGAAGGGTTTGTAGTGCCGGGACAAGAAAAAAAAGTTTGTCGGCTTGTAAAATCTTTTTATGGATTAAAACAAGTACCTAAGCAATGGCATGAAAAATTTGATCATGCTATGCTTACTAATGGGTTTAAGATAAACGAATGTGATAAGTGCGTCTATGTTAAAAATACTGACCAAGGATATGTCATAGCTTGTCTTTATGTGGATGACATGCTTATCATTGGAAGTAGTCAAAACATGATTAAATCAACTAAGCAAATGCTGAACAAAAGATTTGATATGAAAGATATAGGGGTCGCAGATATAATATTAGGAATGAAAATTACTAAAGCATCTAATGGATATGCATTGTCTCAATCACATTATATTGAAAAAATTCTTGGTAAATTTATCAAGGATGATATGAATGTAACTAGAACACCTGTAGACATTAGTCTTTATTTATCGAAAAATAAAGGTGATGCACTGTCTCAGTTAAAATACTCCCAAATCATTGGAAGCCTAATATACCTAATGAATTGTACTCGTCCTGGCATAGCTTATGCAGTCAGTAAATTGAGTAGGTACACTAGTAACCCCGGAGGAGACCATTGGAAAGCGATCATTCAGGTTCGTAGACATCTAAGATTTGAACTTTACTCGATATCCAGCAGTACTCGAAGGTTATTGTGATGCCAATTGGATATCAGATACTAAAGATTCAAAATCCACTAGTGGATATGTCTTTACTTTAGAAGGCGTTGTTGTTTCTTATAAATCCACGAAACAAACATGCATCGCACGATCCACAATGGAATCTGAGTTCATTGCTTTAGACAAAGCAAGAGAAGAAGCAGAATGGCTTCACCACTTCTTAGAAGACATTTCAATGTGGCCAAAACTTGTGCTAGCTATTTGCATTCATTGTGATAGTCAATCTGCAACAGGCAGGGCACAGAATCATATGTATAATGGTAAGTCACGACATATTCGTCGTCAACATAATACCGAAAGGCAATTGCTCTCAAATAGAATAATCTCAATAGATTATATAAAGTCTAAATAGAATATTGTGGACTCGCTAACAAAAAGTTTGACTAAAGAGTAAGTGTATAGTTCATCGAAGGGGATGCAATTAAAGCCTATTACTTAAGAGTCATCATAATGGTAACCTTGCTTAGATGATTGGAGATCCCAAGAACTAAGTTCAAAGGGACAACTAAGTTATGTGTGACTCACCAGAAATCACCAAGGGTTTTAAAATTCCCTACCCATTCCTATGGTGAGAGTGATATATGCAACATATGTTGTTTGTAGGGGTCTAAGGATAAACTTTAGATTTTAATGATTACTTATATCTTGATTTAGGCATAAAATTAAAATGAGTATAAGAGATACTCACAATAAGAATCACCTATATGAGTGTCGAACTGGGGCCGATTCTATGAGAATGAAGAGGCTAAATTCTCTAGAAGCACTCATGAAAACCAAGAGCGTTCATTGGTTTGAACACAACCGTGAGAACCACGATGTGTCAGAAGATATTTTGTGTGAAATCTATTGTCTTGGCTTACACAAATGGTTGAAAAATTCAAGGCATCGCATCCATTGGTTAGCTAGTAAGTCCGATAGGTTATCACTAGGAAAGGTTCAAGGCCGAAAACAACCTATCCTGATGCAAGATATTTTCGATTTATACTCTTTCGGCAAATTCTGTATATTATTGTATTTTTGCTGTCATCAAATTCCATTCATATGGGAGATTGTTAGAAATGGTTTTTGAAAAAAATCTAGAAAACAGAATTTTTTCTCAACTGTAGTCTATTTTTTAGGTGGGACCCATGCGCTAAATTTGGCAGGTCAAAGTGGTAACGCCTTCTATGCCGCGTTGTGATTCACGTGGTATATTTAGTTGCTCAAAACCATTATCGGATGAATAGGAAATTGAAGCCAAAATAAGCTCCATTGAAATGGAGTTTTGGTGGAAATTTATTAAAGGTATGGTTTAAGGCGTGCCCCACATTGGTTTGGTGGGAAGAATTTTGTGGGTTTATAAGGTATGGGTTTGGAACTTGGGGTAGGCCCCAAGGGGCACCCTAGCTTTGTAGAGAGGGAGGTTATGGGCAAAGTGGGCTAGGCCCATTGGACCAAAAATAAACACACAAGCACGCGCTGCCGTCGTCCATCTGTGCAGTCGATTGAGCGGGCCTAGACATGGGCGCAGGTGTGTGGTATGAGGTTGGGTTGGGCTTGTCCGGCCCAATACCTATCTTTTTGGTCCAAAAACATTTGAATTTAATTTTATTTTTTGGTAAAATAAAATCTGTCTTCAATTTTTGAATGCAAATCTGTTTGCACCTCTTCAAATTCTGTATAGTTTAATTCAAATCTGTCCAATTCGAATTTTGTACGGTTTTAATTCAAATCTGTCCAGTGTACAGTTTCATATCTGTCCAACAGGTTCCAATATGTTTGAATTAAAATTGGACAGATTCAATATCTGTTTGAATTTCAAACCAAACAGTGCCTTAACTATTTTATCTGTCCTAAACAGATTCAATACCTGTTCAAATAGGTTTTGTACTATTAAATTTAAACCAAATAGCCACCAATCATTTATAAATAAAACAAGTCCCTCATTTGTTTTTCCACTGAATTTTCGTCCTCAAATTCTGCTTTACTATCTCTGCATTTTGCTGTATTATTTTCTTGTGAGAAAGAGTGTAAACACAAAGTGTGTTCGTTGTGTGAATAAATTGTAGTGCTGCATTTATTCGTTGTTGATCATTTTATCTTGTGAGATGGACGTCCGCAAATCTGAAAGTACCCTAGAGAGGACGAATCTGTCTTAAGGACACAGTGTTAAACACTGGACTTGATCAAAAGTTTGTTCAAGAAATTAATTAAGTAAGTTGTTAATTTATTTTTTCTTTTATTATTATTTATTTAAATCAGATTTTGATTTTATTTTTGTAACAAAATAAAAATTGTTTTTATTTATTTATTTTTATTTATTGGTTTGATTTTTGTAATCAAACAATCTCTCTCATTTCCTATATTTCTTTTGTATTCCGTTTGTTGTTTAGTACACAAATTGAATTTATTTCATTAAATACAGTGAAGATTGTCCAACATTGACATAGGTCCTAATTATCATGGGGAAGCTGTCCGTGATAGCCACATGGTGGTTCGGGTTGTTTTGAATTTTCGCCCTCGGAACGCTTTTTTTCGAATAAGTTTAAGGCGTTTTCAGCTCTAACTCCCAACCTACAGGTCTGAATTACATTTTTTCTGTTGTCACAGGTTCTATGTGTCATGGGGAAGTTGTCCGTGAGAGTCATATGGTGGTTCAAGAGCTGTTTTGAATTTTCGCCATCGAAACGCCTTTTTTTGACTAAGTTTAGGGTGTTTTCGGCTCAAACTCAAAGCCTACGGGTCGTAATTACATTTCGTTGCTATCACAGGTTGTAATTGTCATGGGGAAGTTGTCCATGAGAGCCACACGGTGGTTCGGGAGCTGTTTTGAATTTTCACCCCCGGAACGCTATTTTTTGACTAAGTTTAATGCGTTTTTGGCTCTAACTCCAAGCCTACACATCCTAATTACATTTTGTCAATTTTCACAAGTCTTATTTGTCAAGGGGAAGCTTTCCGTGAGAGCCACATGATGGTTCGGAGTATGTTTTGAATTTTCGCCCCTGAAACGCTCTTTTTTGACTAAGTTTAAGGCATATTCAACTTAACTCCCAACCTCTGGGTCCGAATTACATTCTATCAGTTGTCATAAGTCCTATTTGTCAAGGGGAAGCTATCTATGAGAGCCACATGGTGGTTTGGGGCTTATTTTGAATTTTTGCTCCCGGAACGCCATTTTTCGACTATGTTTAAAGCGTTTTTGGCTCTAACTCCCAACCTACAGGTCCGAATTACATTCCGTCAGTTTTTCACAAGTCCTATTTGTCAAGAGGAAGCTTTCTGTGAGAGCCACACAGTGGTTCGGGGGCTGTTTTGAATTTTCACCCCTAGAACGCCCTTTTTCGACTAAGTTTAAGGCGTATTCGGCTCTAACTCTCAACTTACAAGTCTGAATTATATTTCGTTAGTTGTCACAAGTCCTATTTGTCAAGGAAAAGTTGTCCGTCAGAGCCACACGGTGGTTCGGGGGCTGTTTTGAATTTTTGCTCCCGGAACTCCCTTTTTTGACTAAGTTTAAGGCGTTTTTGGCTCTAACTCTAAGCCTACGAGTCCTAATTACATTTTGTCAATTGTCACAACTCCTATTCGTCAAGGAGAAGTTGTCCATGAGAGTCACATGGTGGTTCAGATGCTGTTTTGAATTTTCGCCCCTAGAACGCCTTTTTTCAACTAAGTTTAAGGTGTATTCGGCTCTAACTCCCAACCTACAGGTCCAAATTACATTCTGTCAGTTGTTACAAGTCCTATTTGTTAAGGAGAAGCTGTCCATGAGAGCCACATGGTGGTTCCGGGCTTGTTTTGAATTTTTGCCTTTGGAATGCTCTTTTTTGACTAAGTTTATGGCATTTTTGGCTCTAACTCTCAACCTACGGGTCTAAATTACATTCTGTCAGTTGTCACAAGTCCTATTTGTCAAGGGGAAGTTGTCTATGAGAGGCACACAGTGGTTCGGGGGCTGTTTTGAATTTTTGCTCTCGGAACGCCCCTTTTTTGACTAAGTTTAAAGCGTATTTGGTTCTAACTCTCAACTTACGGGTTTGAATTACATTCCGTCAGTTGTCACAAGTCCTATTTGTCAAGAAAAAGCTGTCTGTGAGGACCACACGGTGGTTCGAGGGCTGTTTTGAATTTTTGCTCCCGGAACGCCCTTTTTCAACTAAGTTTAAGGCGTATTCGGCTCTAACTCCCAACCTACGAGTCCGAATTACATTTCGTCAATTGTCAGTAGTCCTTTTTGTCAAGGGAAAGCTGTCTGTGAGAGCCGCATGGTGGTTCGAGCGCTGATTTGAATTTTCACCATTGGAATGCCCTTTTTCGACTATGTTTAAGGCGTTTTTGGCTCTAACTCCCACCCTACGCGTACTAATTACATTTTGTTTGTTGGCACAAGTCCTATTTCTAAAGATGTGCTAAGTAAGGTGTTTTGTCAAGGTCCTATGTGTTTTTTTTTTTTTATATTTTAAAGTTTATCATTTAATGAAATTTCATTGTTGCTATAACATAGGAAATTTACATCATTAAATATTCTCGCCGCTCCTCTTCTTTTTTTACATAATTAATTAATTAGTTAACGAATTAATGTGTTCTTTGTTTTCTCCTCTTATTTGTATAATGTCACCATGTCTATGAATAATCAATATTCCAAACATTAGAAAATATTTTTAAGAAAAAGTTCTCTTTATCCCCCATTATCATGTTTGTCCATTGGAGTCAACCACACAAATCCAATTTATTATCCCTTTTAAGGCAACAACTAAAAGAGATAATTGGGAAAATAGAAAGAAAAAGAAAACTAAATCTATCAATTGAAATAAAAATAACAATAAAAAAAGAAACATAATATTATTCATGGCTAAATAAATTAGAGCCTAACAAACAATTTGAACAATGTCATGATGAGGTTGTCAACCGAAAGCTAGAATTTTAATCAAAAAAAAAAAAAAGAAGAAAAAAAAGTAATAGTTTCCTTAGCCATTTTGATTAATGCAAGCAAAAACAATTATGGGAAAATTCAATAACAAACTCACCAATTGAATTTTGAATTGATATCAAACGAAAATGTTGATTCAATTGATGTCATAGCCTTCTCTGCAGTTTGCACATATTCCAAGAACTTCAGTCCTAAGATCATTCTATTAACAATGACAATAGACAAAGCACACGCAAATATAGTTACAAAAGCTAGGATTTCCTGAAATCAATCCATGTAGGGTGATACCTTATAATAAGAAATAAGACCTATGATATTGTGGGACACTAACTACAATTGAATTGTTATGAATTAATAGGGGCAGCAAGTAACAGTATGAGCACAATTTGAATAAGAGACAAAACTAAATTTAGACAAACTAGAAATATCATACCATACCCATGATCATAACCCTTCTAACTTCTAAGTTTGACTAGTACCAAGTGGAACATTTAAGCAAACCATAAATTGTTGTGCTATGAAGTACCTAAATTAAATAATTATGAGTTGATTTGTAGAATATTATTTGGTATAGTACTAGAATACTGCCATTATATGTTAGGCTAAAAACTTACCTTTTACTACAAGCTAGCACATGTAGCAGTAATAGATGGGCTATCAGCACCACTAGAAAGTGGAAGCAGAAAACTAGAAGCCCCACTTCTTAAATAATCTCACAACCAACAACCAGGTCCAAATGCTATTTCTTCTTCAAGAGAGTGATATCTAATCTAAAAATTATAAATGATGTTTAGATATACAAAGTTACAACCATAATTCAATAGATATATTCAGCAATGCAAATGCAGTTCAGACATTGAACATAAATTTAACCATAATTCAATAGATATATTCAGCAATGCAAATGCAGTTCAGACATTGAACATAAATTTAGACTAAGGCATACCACACTTTGAGCAAAATTTTAGAGTTTTGTACTCATGTTTTGCTACTTTTAAGCATGAATCTTATAATTTTGTATTCCCAATCACTGGAATTGAGTATGATGGCTAACACTAGTTGTAAAGAACAGTTTAGATTAAAAGTCATATATCCTACTAAACAGATTATGGAGAAAATGATCATACAAGGCAGCTATCAAGTCCACAATCATTGTCTCTATATGTTTTGGAGGTAGCTAAGAACAAAGATCCAATGACTCAAAGCTACAATTATAATGTAAATAAGCAGATTATAGGATTTCAATAACTGACCTCACTTGATTCAATTATAAGTTTTTCATGTTGATACATCCATAGTAAAACCAATAATGAAAACCAGTAAATTGTAAAAGAAAAGAGCAATAAATTCAAATTAAAACAAATGCGGCCCAACCTAACAACACACAGCATGAACCCCCAATTTTCCATTAGTAACACAACAACAAAAAATACCCACAAAAAAAAAAAAAAATGGTAAGAAAATAGAGCAATAAATTCAAATTGAAACAAATGCACCTCAACAACACACAACAAGAACAGCACAAGGCAGAGCTTTCCATATCTAGCAACTAGCAGCACTCTATTTCTGCAGCAGCAACTAGCAACTAACAGCAGCAGCAACACTCCTTTTCTGCAGTAGCAACACTCCTTTTTGCTTATTGTGACCTTTCAATTTACCAAAAATATTGCTTAGACTATGGTTTAAACTCCTCAGTCAAGTCTTTTTCCACTTGTTCAATTGATTATTTTTTATAAAATAATTAAAAATGTTCATATGCAATATAAGCTCCAAGCAGCACAAGCATTTGCTTGCTAATCTGATATATGCACACACAATCATTTATTTATTTATTTTATTTTTTGTACAAGTATATATGCACACAAAAATAAATTGAAACTAAAAAGCATTGCACCTCAAACTTAAGTACAAAATTACCATAATCAATCTGCAATTTACTCAAGTTAAAAGCCATAATCTATATCTCTATTTATGTATTTGCATTCTATGCTATGTATACTACATAAAATGTCTCTGGAGATGATAGCCTTTTTTCCATATAAGGTGAGATAGAAGGAAATTCTTCCTTGCCTTTGTACTTCATAGAAGATGGTGTCCATACTCAATGCATCATCCTTACTCACCTAATGAATCTAACAGCTGAAAAATTAACAAAAGACATGTGTTTACCAGCAATCTAAATAATCAAATTAACAAATAATCTAAACCATAGAATCAGAAGGCTTACTTTTGTTTTACCCATTCTTGTCACTAAAAAAAACTAAAAGTTGTAAAAAAAAAAGGAGGGGGGAAGGGGAAAAAAAACTCTAGAACAAGTATTTGAATAATAAATGTCAATGTGTATGTGTGGAGTCTATCATATTTGAAAAATAGTAGAACCCTTTATGCCCACATAAAAAACCAAGAAGTGAAAAGTTTGAGAAAAATATTTAGGTGATCCTGAAAAGAATTCAATTAACTAATAAATGAGAACAAAATTATTTAATTTTTAAGCTGAGAATTAAAGAAACTTGAGTTTGAATTGATTAAAATTGAATTATTGTGGTTTCTAAGGATAGGGCATGTGATATGTGAGGGTCTTTATTTCATAAAAATTAAATATGGAGTACTATAAATTTTCCAATCTAGAAAATAAAATGAATACCTATGTTAGAAACTCTGTTTAGAGATTAGTTGGAGTGTTGTCTTGCACAACATCCATATGGGGAAGGTAGATGTTTGTCTTGTGGGACCATAATTTAGCTGCACTTTCTACGTATTCCAAATCACTTTGCAAGATTTTAGCAGGATGTGAATTCAAACCATTGGTCCAGTTTTGATGCCAAGTGAAGATCCTTAGCAGCCTCTCCCCATTGACCAAGCATTGCCAATGCCATGCCATGGGATTTGTACCTTTTAGCCAAATCTGGATTAATCTGTAATAAGCATTCAAGGAAATGCAAAACCCATCATCACAAAAAACATCACATTCTAACCATCTTTAGGACTTATACATAAGTAGAGTATAATTTAAAATTGACCATATAAATTTGATTGACCATCCAGGACGATAATAAGGATGACACGACTGCAACAAATGTGAGCATACCGAATGTAATGAGGATGACGTGTCCAGTATATTTCTAAATTAAAATCAAGAAACTATAGTATTCTGCTAAGTGAAGAAAACAAGAAAAACCTCCAGAGCAACATTGGCATCTCGGATAGCAGCATTGGGTCTCTTGATTTTGATATACACACTAGCTGTAAGAAATTAAAGAAAATTTTCTACATCAAATATAAGAACATAAACACAAAACATAGAAAGAGATACGCAGGAAGGAGTGGAAGAAAGCACCATTACTGACAAACACTTTACCTCTGGTTACATACATAATTGCTGAGGTTGGGTTGAGCAAAATCGCCTGCGTGAGATGCTCAATTTCTTCCTCGGGCTTACCTAATTAACCACAAAGCCATCAAATTTTGCAAACATGCTTTTTCATGCATACATTATAGGTGACTGTTTGTATGTAATGAAATTAAATGCCTTCAGAAATTGTTTCCATGGCCTTTGCATTGGCGTCCTGGGCAGCATCCTGGTTTTCTTCTATGACCTTGATAGAAGGGTCTGCCATCTGTAAAATTCAATGTTAAAGAGATATTCATGTTATGGAACATCCAAAATCCAAAATCAGCTTGCTTAATAAGAGCAACGATGCAGACACACTTTCTGTGGCAGATCATTGTCAGGTTCCATAGTTTCACCTTCAAACTCGAGATCAGATTCAACTATCTTGCTTTCTTCCTCCTCTTCAGCAGCTCCATGTGGTTGAGGCTCCTTCTCATTGTCCTCCAAATCCTCGTTACTCTCTTCCACAACATAAGGCTTTTGTAATCATATTCATTAAACAAAACATTAAAACTCCCAAAATTTTAAATTGATTGACAGTTCCTAGGTCACAAAAAACAACCTAAACTATATACTGTCCCTTTGGTAAATTATATGAGAAAAAAAAATGACAAGAATATGATTTCTTATCTAGGTTAGGAGAAAGAAAAAAAAAAAAAACTCTTTCTCACCATGTGTAATTTTATTTAAATTTTTTTATTTAGATGGAAAAATTAGGTATTTTGAAGAGAAAAAACAATTATAAAGCAACTTTGGTTTCTCGCCAAATCTCACCAATTTTTGGTGAGAAACAAAAAACGAATTTAAATAGAGTTCTTTTTCTCACCATTTCTCACCTCTTCTGTCAGCCAAACAAGTGATGAGAGTTTTTTTTCTCTCTCCATTTCTATTATTTTTACTCACCAAAGAATTCTGCTTTCACTCATTTTCCTGCATTTTCTCAGTAGCCAGACGGATTTTAAATACACACACACACACATATATATATATATGGAGAGAGAGAGATAGACAGACAGACACACCAAGAGTGAGAGAATGAGTGAAGGAGAGCGAGATAGACAGACAAACAGACACACTAAGATCGAGAGAGCGAGTGAGGGAGAGAGAGAGAGAGAGAGAAAGAGAGGGAACCTCTGATCTTCGGCTTTGCCGATGGTGCTTTGTGGTGGTGGCGATGGCCGTGGCAATGTCTCCTGTATGGTGGGTCGTAGTGAGGTGTTTGTCTTTTCGGTTTGGTGTCTGATTGTGAGGTTTGAATGTTGTTGTGTGTAACAGAGAAAGGAGTGGGTAGCAATGAAAGAGTCCGCGCGCGCCGTAAAAAATTTGAAGATGTAGCGACTAAATGAAATTTTTGTCGGCAAAAGTGTTATTATTGGCGACTATCTCTATTTGGTAGCCACAGGCAAATAAACAACAACTATTTTATTGGTCGCCAAAAGTATACTTGGCGACTAAATCTCCATTTGGTTAGAAAAAATTTGTATTTGCCCACTAAATTTTTAGTCACTAAAGATTAACCAAAAAATATACCTAGTTTTTGGCTACTAACGTTTATTTTGTAGGCAAAAATTCATATACAACGACTAAAAAAAATTAGTAGCCTGAAATTGAGACTAACAGCGACTTATAAATATTTTAGTCGCTAAAAGTGTCACTGTTGCCGACAAAAAAGTAATCTAGTGGCCAATAAATAATATTTCCCGACTAAAAAATTTTAGTAGCTAAAAACTGTACCAACGCCATCTAATATATATTTTAGTCGCCTAAAGTGACATTTTTGGCGACTAAATTTTGTTTAGTTGCCAAACGTGGTCACCAAATGTGCAAATTCTTGTAGTAAAAGATTAAAAAAAATAATAATAAAATGTAATTGTACTCAAAAGTAATTCCATTTATTGTTTTAGTCTAAAATTTGAATATTTATTTTATAATGTTAATCAAAATTTATTTAGATGAAAATATATATGTGACGTAAAATACATCTTGCCATATCAAACTTTTTTTAAAAAAAAAAAAAAAAAAAAAATTATAGATAGAATTTCAAAACAAAAATTTAAGTATTCCTTAGCTGCATCTAATTTAAAAAGGGAAGTCCAAGTTAACTTTAAGCATATTAGTGAAAATCCGTATGGAATGTAAAAAAATTAATAAAATATTTTTATATAAAATAATATAAATAGTCAGATTTTTATATGTAAATTATGAAGATAAAAAAATTGAAACCTACAATTTAAGTCATGTAACTTTCAATTCCCTTACTAGAGTTTTAAACTTGGTTAAGTCCAACCCAAGCAACTCGAGTCAAGCATAAAATTTTTTGAAGATTGGGAAACATTATTTTTAATTCGGTAAGGACCTATTTAAAATTTAAAAATTTAAATAAATTAAAGTGAACTTGGGTGGAGATACCAAATAACCTGCAAAATAATCACGTTGATCAGATATTGATAGTATTTGATCAGAACACATTTTAGTCAACGATTTATTTTTAAAATCATATTTACCATAAAAAAAAATATGATATGATCGAGGAACTATCGATATCTAATCAACGTGATTTTTTTCAGATATGAAGTACTCAACGAACTTTACACATTAAACAGTTCAAATTATCAAAATAGAACCCGTGGTGAATCTCACAAGCCCAACAGTATTGTCTAGTCTACCCTGAGTGTGTTTGTTTTGAAGGATTATTTCATGGTATTTGACTATTAATCCATTTGGACTAATTGATAACTGGTGCTGTGCAGCTCAAGATCAATCAACTCAAGATCAATCAAGTGGCCATGCTTCTCAATCAAGTGGCCATGCTTCTCAATCGTTATAAGGCAGAGCAGTCAGTTGCAGAGTAGGTGCAATATGCAATATTATATCATATTTAGTCAGTGTGTATAGGTTAAGAGTTACTGGTGCATCTTAGTATTAGTTAAGTGTATGTTAGCAAAACTTTGTAACTCCATTCTGTTAGTTTGTTAATCAGTTCTGTTAGTTTGTTAAAGATAGTTGTGAGGTGTGTCTATATAACAATAGTTTTGCAATTGTAAAGATTGGATTGGAGTTTTATGAAATAAAGTCTTTCTCTAATATTTTCAAGTTGTTCTCTCTTTTTCTTCACTAATAGTCCATTGTTTGGTTTAATTTTTTTGCTACAAATTAATAGTTCCTCATATGATGGATTATTATATCCTAGGGGGAGGGGTGAGATTATTTCCATGGGACTAATGTGTGAAATGCTCATTTTACCCTGATGCTATTACTTAATAAACAATTGGAAAAGGATAAAATAACCTTTTGAACATTTATAAATTATTTTTTTAGTTTTGTTAATTTAAAATTATATATTAAATAAAAAATAAAAAATAAAAAATATAAATTATAAATTATAAATTAAATTTAGGGTAAATTACAGTAACACCCCCTGAGATTTATGTTTATTACAGTTCCCCTCACCTTTTGAAAATTACATCTCTCCTCCTGAGGTTTAAAGTTTCATTACAGATTCCCCCCTCAACCCTTTTAATTTTTTTAAATACTAATTTTACCCTCATTGGGTAAATTACATTGACACCCCTCACATTTTAAAAATTACAATCCCCTCCCTAAGGTTTAAAGTAGCATTACCAATTGCCCCCTCGGTTAGTATTAGTTGAAAAAAAAAAATCATTGAAAAAAAATTTAATTGGAAAAAAATTAATTGAAAAAAAATATTTGTTAGCAAAATTTTTAAATTTTTGTTTAAAAACCAACGTAAACTCATTTTTTGAATTTATGTTTTTTCCTCAAATTTATAAACTGAGACAACCATTAAACAAAAAAAATTATCAAACAAATTTTTATGACAGTTTTTAAAATTTTTGTAAATATAAATTGAAAACTAAAAACGAAATGGTTACCAAACAAGTCTCAGATGGTAAAAATGTCATAAAATAAACAGATAATTAAATAAGTTACCAACGTAAGAAATAACTTATCAAAATATTCTTAGGCTATTTCTTAAACAAAATGAAAATTATTTTTTAAATGAAATGAAAATTATTTTTTTATTTTTTATTTCTTAACCAAATTAATTTTTAATTTTAAAAAAAAATTCTAAAAATCAAACCATACATAACTTAAGAATCTTTTGATAAATCATTTTTTACGTTGGTAACTTATTTGATTATTTGTTAATTTTACGACATTTTTACTCTCTGAGACCTGTTTGGTAACCATTTCATTTTCAGTTTTCAATTTATATTTACAAAAATTTAAAAAACTGTCATAAAAACTTGTTTGATAATTTTTTTGGTTTATAAATGGTTGTCTCAGTTTGTAAATTTGAGGAAAAAATGTAAATTCAAAAAATGAGTTTATGTTGGTTTTTAAACAAAAATTTAAAATTTTACTAACAATTTTTTTTTTTCAATTAATTTTTTTCCAATTAATTTTTTTTTTCAATGATTTTTTTTTCTAACTAATATTAACCGAGGGGACAATTGGTAATGCTACTTTAAACCTTAGGGAGGGGATTGTAATTTCTAAAATGTGATGGGTGTCAATGTAATTTACCAAATGAGGGTAAAATTGGTATTTAAAAAAATTAAAAGGGCTAAGGGGGGAATCTGTAATGAAACTTTAAACCTTAGGGGGGAGATGTAATTTTCAAAAGGTGAAGGGGGAACTGTAATAAACATAAACCTCAGGGGGTGTCATTGTAATTTACCCTTAAATTTAATTAAAAATAATAAATTAAAAATTATGGCCTTATAATTTTTTTAGTGTTGTTAAAAATTAAATTTATATATTAAATAAAATAATTTTTTTAGTGTTGTTAATTTAAAATTATATATTAAATAAAAATATAAATTATAAATTTAATTTAATTAAAAATAATAAATTAAAAATTATGGCCTTATAAATTAAAAAAATTTAGTATTGTTAAATTATAAATTATAGATTAAAAATTAAAATTATATATTAAATAAAAATTATAAATTACAAGGGTAAAATAATCTTTTGAACATTTATCCTAATTCAGTCCATCTAACCAAATATTGAATTCACTAAAAACAATCCAATTCAGATATCTAATCCCATGACTAAACAAATATAGGATACAAATCTAGTCCAACCAAATAGTCCGGAGACAATGTATCCCAGAACTAACAGTCCGATGAATTACAATCCTCCTTTATTCAATCCGTCCAAACCAACACACCCTTTGTAGACTAGAGAAGCTCTGCCCAATTGTAATTAATATTTCGAAATAAAACATCATAATTACCAGATCATTCTGAAGTATTTGTTTATTATTTTCCTATCATGCCAAGCTTCAGAGAAACTAGGCATTCATTCAAAATTTGCTTGGGAGACAAAACTAGACTTTTCCCTTGAAAAAGCTAAAATAAAATTTTCAATCTAAAAGAATTAGCCTTCACCAGTTAGGACCAAACTGATCAGCAACACAGAGCAAAGCTAAAAGTCTAACCTCTTCACAATAATCTAGTAAATATTGCTTTTAATAAAAGCAATTCCTATCTTTGAAATCTTCAAAGTACTTGCCATGGGATTAACTAATGAATACTATAAAATTTAGCCAAATTGACTAGAACACTACAAAACGAACCTCATGTTGTCTTCAATGGCTTCTTCTTCTATCCCTTACCTCTTCCTCCTCTCTCTCTTGCCTTTTCTACCTATTTTTTTTGCTTCCAACATAACTCTAAGCTCATCACTATCCGCCAATGGTGACAACTCTTCATGGATTTCCCCTTCTGGGGACTTTGCTTTCGGATTCTACCTACTCAACAACACAAACACCTTGCTTGCAATATGGTATGCTAAAATACCCGACAAAACCATCGTTTGGCACACAAACACAACCAATCCAGTGCAAGCAGGTTCAAAGGTCGAGCTCACCGCCAATGGCCTCACACTAAATGATCCCAATGGCCAAACAATATGGACGGCACAACCTAACACCACCGTATCCTATGGCACGATGCTTGACACAGGTAACTTTGTGCTTTCAGAAACTAATTCTGTTTCTGTGTGGACAAGTTTTAGTTATCCTAGAAATACCATCTTGCCAACCCAAATTTTGCCACTAGGTGGCGTGTTGTATTCTAAGTTTTCTAAAACCAACTACTCAAAAGGAAGGTTTGAGCTCCATTTCGCTAATGGAGATCTTGAGCTCAGTCCTGTTGCTTGGCCAAGCGAAACGGCTAATCTCAACTCTTCTAAATGACTTATGATAGTTAGGAGGAGTTAGTCAACTTATTAAGTGGATTGTGGATACCTCTCACTCAAACCGATATAGGACAAATCGATTTCGGACTCTCACAAGTATATATAAATAATAATTCAAATATTATCAATGAACTCAAGAGACTAATTAAGTCGCCTAGTACATTAAATACTCATAATATAGGAATGGAACTCATCCTTCTAATGGGGCATGTTTAATATAGCATTAATATAAAATTCAGCTTAATTGACTAGCTTTTTCTTTTTATTTTTTTTAATAAAAAAGTATAATTTTAATTTTTTGGAGGATATTTTGTCAATGCATTTATAAAGGTGGTTGCTTGCCAATGGGATTAGTATATAAAGATTTTATGTTAGTGTTTGGAAAGACAGTATGAAAAATGATAATTGATAATATATGGGGCCACATGTTGTCCCATAGACACTAAATATTTAATTTTACAATAAATTAGAAAATATATATGATTTTTTTTTAAAACTTGTGTAAAGGACCAAATTTGAAATATGTGCAAAAACGCACAAATTAAAATATTTGTTAAAAGGTTCCAAATACATTTATAATTGAATTTTATTAATTGTCCAAATTCAAATAAATATCAAAAAAACCCAATTTCATTTAATAACTCATATAAAGCCAAACAAAGTCTTGTATGACACATTCTCCTTATATTGTATAAGTTTAGTCTGAACTGGTGATGTCCACCCCAAATCATGTTCTTTTCCAATCAAAGGCATGAAGGGGGAAAAAAAAAATTGATTCGTTCCCAAAATAAATATGAAAAGTGTTATTCAAATTGATGAACTATTTTTTGCTACATATCAAACTCTTTCCAACATAGAAGCCCTCGTCAAAACATCAAACAATTTCAACTTGTCTTTGTTAAAACTTAAAATCACATAACCAATACATTATGAAAAAATCAAAAGACTAAAGGGCACAAAAAGAACATGAAGAACTTCTAAACAAGTCACACAACAAACATATCATAGGTGTTCTATAGCTGGTCGGGAATTTTGTCTAAATATTTCTTGTCTCCCTGTTCTCCACCACACGATCAAGTAAGAAAGACTTATTGTGTGATAGAGAGGTGATCAGGGGGACATGGAGTCTAGACAAAGAATCCAGCCTTTCCATAGATACCTTCATTTCCTTTTAATTATATTGGAAGTAGACCTCCCCTGTTTCTAGAGGTGTGTTTCCACAGCACTCGTAGCTCGGTAGCCAAATGTAACGCCCTTAAAATAATAACATTAAACTCATCAATTTAGATATGCATTGATACAAGAGACAAATATCATTCTATTCCACAAAGTAATTCTTTACAAAAAGCATTACATGTTAACAACAGAATCAAATGCCCTATGGGCTTACAGCTTTCCAAGCTAACACTTGGTTACAAAGAGGAGAGTACTAACTCAAATACACATTAAACCCTTGGCTTGAAATTACATGTAATACAACAAAAGATAACCAAAACCACAAACGTCTGCCTGCCTCTAGCCTCCCAAGCGATGTCCTTGGAGGTGGCATGCTTCATGTACCTGGAAATGGTGTCCCATATAGGGTGAGCCACAGCCCAGTAGAAATACACTAAACCAACTATGAATAATGACTAAAAGATTAGCAGTTAATAGATGGTCAACACTTATACATTCATTTACATCTTATTACAATTCCATGACAATCAAGTCTATGTTACAATTCACTTCCCATTTCTTATTCAACATTGAGTTTGAAAACAAGGCTCAGTTCTCTGGCCAAAACCTTTGATGAGATTATAGTTCATCACTAGAACACTTTCGAAATCTAAGGTGGATACACATTTTGGTGTTGTATTAATAATATATAAACCACTTCCATACTTCATAAATGATATACATTTTAGTGCTATATCAAATTAAACAAACATTTCAATAGATAAGCATATGAGCTATATTACTACTACCACGGATAAGCATATGAGCTATATCAACACTTTAATAGACAAGCATATGAGCTATATCATTACTACTACCACGAATAAACATATGAGCTATATCAACACTTCAATAGACAAGCATATGAGCTGTATCATCACTCCAATGGGAGAGCATATGAGCTGCATCCCTGGGTCCATCCCCCATCTTCCCTTAACCATTAACCGGTTTAGAGGTACATCCCCCATCTTCCCCTAAACCGTAGAGTATATCCCCCATCTCCTCCCATACACAAGCAATGCATAAACACAGAATTTTATACGCAATCAATCAATACATAAAGTTAATGTATTCTATCAACCATCTACACATAACGCACATAAACACATTGGTCATATGCGTAATCTATCAATACATGAAGTTAATGTATTCTATCAACTGTCGTACTCTATGACACATCTAATTGATTAGTTTTAGTTTGCCTAATCACCATGCTTTGTCTACAACAATCAATACTACCCTCCGCCGGTAGTCCAAAGCAATTATTTCTAAACAGGAAATAAATGCACAAATGGATAATATATCAACTTTTCAACTAGATGAGCAATAAATGATTCAACTACACCCTTTAGTCCCATATTCCCAATTTCAACATTCTCAATTCAATTCCTCATTTTCTTTAATTAATTATATACATTAATTAATTAAACCAATTAGGGCAACTTACCATAATTCACAAAACAACCCTAAGGTTCCATTTCCATCAATGTTCCAACATTAATTTCATTTCTCTATGCCTAACTTGCATATAGGTTTATATAATTAAAATCCCAACTTTTGTAAAATTACACAAAGGCCCAAACTTTCTCAAAAATTACCCAACAACCCCCAACATATCAAAAGGCTAAAATTCAAAGACAAAGCTCATAAGATGGAGTGGGTTATCCCTACCTCGAATGATGGGACCCAACGAAGGAGATGAAGAAAACGGAAATACTCCAAATCCCAAAATTTTCAGATTAAAAGATAGCCCTCGACGATCAACACAACTATTGTAAAGGCCCAAGGTGAGAAAACAACTCCTACTAGATCAATCCTAAGAGAGAAGTTAGGGTTTTAGTGAGAGGAACTCTCAAAATAGCTTTTTGGAAAAGTAAGAGAGAGAAAGGATGTTGAAAAGTAAACAAAAAGGTTGGATCTCGGCTTTATATAAAAGCCTTCCCGCTCGAGCGGTCAAAGCCCCGCTCGAGCGTCACTCACAGATCCCCGCTCGAGCGTCCAATCCCCTGCTCGAGCGGCGGATGCACGCTCCCAGAACTTTTGCAAACAGGTTCCTGTTCGAGCGTCCAACTCCCCGCTCGAGCGGTACACAAACTCCCGCTTGAGCGGCTGATCCCCCGCTCGAACGTCCAACACTGCAGACGAAAAACTGGATGGGTGATTTCCCCGCTCGAGCGCCAAAACCCCCGCTCGAGCGGAGAGGCCAAATTTTGGGCAACTTTTCTAGGTTTCTCGACACAACCAACCTATTCCCAACTTGCCCAAAACAAACCAAAACTCAAAAACACAGAGTAGAGAATAGAGATAAGAGTATGACAACAACACATCCACGGAACCGAGTCCGGATATGATAAATAAAGAAAATGGAAACCCGGATCGCTATACCAAAACAGTATGTATAATGAATACAGGACTAGCCCAACTAAGTCCAGAAGAGAATTGATCCTAGAGAAACCGAACAAAGCCAACCAAACAAAACCGTGCCATGGTGAACAACTTGGGCATAAGTTGGTCTGATATGAGTCAATCTCACTTTAGAATCATATGCCAGCAACACATGAGCAAACTAGTAATAGCAATCCACATGGTCTTGGTGTGTGTCTCAAATGGAGAAACACTCTTTCCTTGATACTGCAATTTGACAAAATCTATGGTAACCGAAACAAGAAATTCAAGAACGGTGTGGCGGTAAATGTGTTGCACATTGTGTTCTTGGAGGAGGTAGATTCTCATGCTGATAAATGCAAGATTGATCCATCCAGAGAAGCTTCTTCCCCCTATGTGGTGGTCCAGAGAAAGGCTTGTTCTTCCATTGTCAGCCATTAAATTGCCTGAATCAGAAGATAGATAAGAGTAAGACTGAGTTTAACACATAACCATGAATTACATCTATAAAAGATCAAGAAATCAGAGAAGAGAAGACATGGATTACCTATATTAGTTGAAACGAGGGTTGTTTTTGTGGGGGCATATTTTGTGAATGATAGCATGTAGTCGAAGTGACGCCGACGTGTCAGCCAGAGTGCCACGTGGCTTGGTCATGTGAGAGATGATCTCGGCTAGACTGAGGTTATCTTTGGAGATACTAGAATCCGAGATGAGCGGATAAGGGATAAGAGTCCTAGAACAAGGGAGAACCTCAATCTGGATAAAGATAAAACTCTTAGGGAGTTTATCTCTATCTAGTTAGAAGTTCCAGATAAGCATTGAGTTAGAGTCTATTGAAACTAGACTTCTACAGGGATCAGGTTAGTGTTGGCTATAAAAGTAAGGCGCCATCGTGGGTCTAAGGTACGCTTTTTGTATTATGGCTAGGGAGTTAAGCACTGTTTGCTATCTTTGAGAGATAACTGAGTACTGACTTGATCGTCGGAGTGCCCCTGGGTGGACGAACCACCGCCGGAGTCTTATCTTTCTGTGACAAGTTGTTCGGATGTGATCTATTCTGCCTGTGCTCTCTAGCTAAGTTCCCTGTTTGGCAGTGGGGTCGGAAATCAGCACCCACAATTTGGCGCCGTCTGTGGAAAGCGTAAGGAGAATAGGTGGCCAACGACGGACATAAAGAGAAGATCGGGGGCGACGTCCCTAGCGGGAGTGGTAAGCATGGTGATCCAAACGTAGAGAAAGAAAACCACAACAAAGGAACACGAGATTAGAATCCGAGAAAAAAGACGTCAACAAGAGGGAGACGCACCGAAGAAGTCAGGCCAAGACGAGTATTACAATGAGAACGACCTCCAGGTATGGAAAGATAGATGCCTAAGGAGGGACAAAGAGATGAAGGGAATGGCAAATAAGTTGGCGGACCTGCAATCGGTCGTCAACCTTATGATGCAGAACAATGTCATGCAACCATCGTTTCCACTGAAGGACACGCCGATTCCAACGGCTAGAAAAGACACCCAGAAAGGGGGGCATAAAGCAATTCCAGTAGTCCCCCCAGCATGACAAAGTAATGGAATGCTCACATTAGCCTTCACGGGATGTTGGGCGAGCAGAGTCAATGAGAGGAGAATCTCAGAAGACGCCTCGGACCAGGGGAATTTACATCAAAGAACATTGGCACGTTCAGGGGAGGAAACTTTGTTTTGACACGGTGAATAAGGAGAAGTCCAAAAGGACACATAACAACACCGGGAGTAGTGCACCAAAGAGGCTAAAGTCCGCCGACAGTTGGGTTTCTGGTCGAACTAAGGAGGATCTAAGGGACTACCTCTAGAGGAAGAGGCAAAATGCCGAGGTTACATCCCCAGTCAAGCCGAAAACACCCTTCTCCGTAGAGTTGGATAGGTTTGAGGCCCCAAAAAGGTTTCATACGCCGAGGTTCCAGATTTATGATGGTAAGTCCAATCTGAACTTTCACGTTGGCTTATATCTGAATTCGATGGCTTTGTATACTGGGAATGAAGCATTACTGTGCAATGTGTTCCCCTCATCCTTTGGGGAAATTGCATTAGATTGGTTTCATAAGTTGCCGAAAGGAACTGTGAAGAGTTGGGAAGGCCTGGCCGAGATGTTTGTAGCCAGGTTTGTCACAAACAAGCTACAGCTATTAAGGGTGGACTCCCTGATGGCCTTGAAGATTAACGAGGGTAAGAGCCTCAGGGCTTATGCCAAAAGGTATTATAAGGTGTTTAACCGAATACCAGGATGCAACCGGGAGTTGGTAGTCGTGTCTTTTAAGAACGGCTTGGAGGACGACTACATGCTTCGAAAGTCGCTGGCAAAGACTCTACCAAAGAGCATGGAGGAGCTTATGGCAAGGATCGAGAAATATGCCAGGGCAGAAGAGGATACGTTGGGGACGAAGGCGTCGAAGTAGGAAAAAAGAAACGGCTCGCCGAAGCGAGGCCGAGGTAACACTGGATATAATAGGCAGGAGACAGGACTAAGGGCTGCACAGGCAGTCACCATTGTGTTCTAGATCCCAGTTTATAAAGTTCTTGAGAGGATCAGGAACCAGCCGTATTACAGAGCACCGGAGAGGATTCTTGGCGAATTTATGGGAAGAAGCCTGAGAAAGCACTGTGCTTATCACAATGAAGATGGACACTTGACACAGGGTTGTAAGCCCTAAAAGCCCATCTGGAAGATCTGGTAAGACAAGGTCACTTAAGGGGCTTAGTAGATGAGGCCAGAATAAGGGAAGAACAGGCAAGGCTGCCCCAGTCACCAGCAGCACCACCTCTACTAACACCATAACCGCAAGCAGACGGACCTCGAGTGATTAATGTGATCTGCTCGAAGGTTAACGAGAACGAGGTATGTGGGGAAACACAGAGGGTGAAGCACTTGCAACATGTATATCAAGTCCAGCAAAAGAGGCCTAGGGCAGACGAGTACCAGGAACTAATGGTGTCATTTACTGAAGCCGACCTAGACATGGTGTAGCATCCGCACAACGATGCTCTGGTAGTAACCCTCAAGATTGGAGAATGCCAGGTAAGGCACATTCTGATTGACGAAGGAAGCTCTTGTGACATCATGTATGTCAGATGTTACAAGGAGCTCGGCCTTCACCGAGATGATCTGGAGCAGGCCAACAGCCCAATGGTCGGGTTCAATGGAATGCCGACATGGCCCTTGGGAGCAATGAATTTGGAGGTCCAAGCAAGCACCCCCTCCCCTTACAATGTTATCTTGGGAAGGCCATGGTTTGCATGCAATGAAGGTTGTTCCCTCAACACTGCACCAGCTGTTGCGGTTCCCAACAGAGCATGGAATTGAGGAGGTCAGAGAGGATCAGGTACAGGCAAAGAATTGCTTCATGGCAGCAATGAAATGCACCTGCAACATGCGAGAAGCAGAGACAGTAGAAATTGAGGACGAGGACATAGAGGTCCTGGATAATGTTGGCAAAGAGCCGGCCGACAAAAGGGAGGAAGCCTTGAAGAAAGTTCTGGTCCAACAAGATGATGAAGAGCGCTTTTTCCTTCTCGGCTCAAGATTAGCCAAGGAAGAAGAAAAGGAGTTGGAAGCATTCTTGCGAGTAAACATAGAGGTGTTTGCCTGGACACCCTACGAGATATCTGGCATTGATCCCGAGGTCACATGCCATATGCTCAACGTAGATAGGTCGGCTAAACCAATCATCCAACGAGCGAGGAGGCCGATGTTGATACATGTTGAGGCAGTTGAAGAAGAATTGGACAGATTGTTGGAGGCCAGAGCCATTTGGGAGGTAAACTACCTAACTTGGTTGTCAAACACAGTTGTTGTGAAAAAGAAGAATGGGAAGTGGAGGGTCTGCGTGGACTTTACCAGCCTGAATAAGGCTTATCCCAAAGACAGTTTCCTACTCCCCAAGATCGATTAATTAGTGGATGCCACTTCAGGGCGCGGAAAGATGAGCTTCCTGGGCGCTTACAGGGGGTACTATCAGATAGCCATGTACCCCTTGATGAGGAGAAGACTATATTTATCACCCCAAAAGGGTTGTATTGCTATAGAGTGATGCCTTTTGGGTTGAAAAATGCAAGAGCAGCTTACCAGAGATTGGTGACCAAGATGTTCAGACATCTAATTGGCAAAACAGTGGAAGTATAAATTTATGACATGGTTGTGAAGACCAAAGAACCTGAGGATCATCTAGCCGACTTGAAAGTAGTTTTCGACATCCTTACAATATATTGGCTCCGACTCAATGCTTTGAAATGTGCATTTGGAGTGGGGTTTGGTAAGTTCTTGGGATACTTGGTTACTAGAAGGGGCATTGAGGCAAACCCAGATCAAATCAAGGCCATCCTGGATTTAAAAAGCCCAACGTTAGCAAAACAAGTGCAGATGTTGACTGGAAGGGCAGCAGCCCTGAATAGGTTTATAAGCAGAAGCTCAGATAAGTGTAAACCATTTTTTAGTCTGTTGAAAAAGGCCACAGATTTCTTGTGGACAGAGGAATGTGAAGTCGCCTTAGTCGACTTGAAAAGATACCTGACAACAGCTCCAGTTCTGTCAAATCCAGTACCTGGAGAGGAGCTATTCTTATACTTGGCAGTTTCAGAGCATGCAGTGAGTGCAGTGATAATCAGAGAAGAGAAGAGAGAACAAAGGGTAGTATACTATGTGAGTAAAACCCTAGTAGGCATAGAGACCAGGTATTTACCCATGGAGAAATTGACATTGGCCTTAATGATGGCCTCTAAGAAGTTGAACCATTATTTCCAAGCCCACAAGATTGTGGTATTGACTAAGCACCCCTTGAAGTCCCTGTTACAGCAAGGAGATCTAACAGGCAGGGTGGCCAGATGGGCAGTGGTATTAGGCCAATACGATTTAGAGTTCAGACCCAGAACAGTAATCAAAGGCTAGGTTCTGGCCAACTTCGTGGCCGAGTTTACACCTGGTGCCAACCACATCGGACTCTGGTGAGCTGCTGCTTAGGATGTGAAGGGGAACAAACACTCGTAGATTTTTTCTTTTTCTAATTTAAAAAATTTATATAAAAATATTTGGTAAAAGTTTTGTTTATAGCTTGAACTAAGAAAATAAGAACTCTTTTGAGAGCATCTCCAACTCACTAAGTATATCATGTCTATTAATTAAAATTCTATTATAATTTATTTTTTCCAATTTCAACAGCCCTAGCAAGAAGTAGTAGTTTGTCATGGCGAGAAATGAAACATTGATCACAATAGTTTGTCTGTGTGCTTTGCTGAGGTGTTGGTGTTGTTATTTGTGACAACCTCACCTCTGATTAGTGTTAAACTGTGATTGAGCATGATAAGTAATTGATTAGAATGAAATCCTAATCTGTTTACATGAGTGTGTTGTTTTGATTGCATTTCTATCTGTTTGTTATTGAATGATCTGTTCATGTTTTGACTTCGAATTGCAAATTGAAAGCCTTATTGGCGACCGAATCAGAAATTGATTAGTGTTATATGCTAATTAGAATTTATATGGTTTTATGGTACGTTTAATTAAAATCCAATTTGGAATGATTAAATTAGATTAAACAATGCTAAATTAATTGAACCTAGGCTAATTACATCATTGCCATTGAGTGGATTAATGCTAGGCCATTTATTTAATCTTGATTCATATATGTTGGCACTATCATCATCCATCTTCTAGACCAAAACCGAGTGAGAGAGAGGAAAGTAGGAGGAAAGAATTGATTCAACAAGAATTGGCTTGGAAATAGAAAGAATTGAAGGAGAATTTGCAAAATTGAGCTAGCACACTTGGAATTCAAGACCTAAGGTAGGAAATTCACCCTCTTGAACATGAATTTTAGTTGTTACTTGCATGGTTCATGGAATATTGGAGATTAGAGTCAAGTATAGCCTAAAGAGTGAATTAAGAAGCAATGTGTGCATGTATGTCCATATCATTGAGTTTTGAGATCATTTACATGAGAATTTCCACATGCATGTTCATATATTTAGTTGGGGTCCATGAATTCACCATGATTTAAGCTCAATTTTGCATTTGATCATGTTTTGGAGCATTGGAATTCATAAGAACTCTTGCATGTTATGTTCTTACATTGTTCATGAAAATTTCATTGAAATTGTGTTCAATTGGCTTACCTTGGGGCTTGATTTTACAAAATATCTTTGAAACATGTATTATGGGTTTCTAAGTGTTTTCCAGAAAATTAGCCCAGAAAAATTGAATTTGAAGCTTTAGAGGTTGAGTTTTGTGCTTGAGGATCAATCTGGAAATTCCAGATTTTTGATCCACGCTCGAGCGGAGGACTTCACGCTCGAGCATACACTCTGAGTACATGCACTTCCGCTCGAGCATCGAGGGTCACGCTCGAGCTTGAAATGCATTTGCCCAGAAGTTCATGTGTTTTGTAGTCCGCTCGAGCGAGGTGATCTGCACTTGAGCGAGGGTTTGAGTCTCACGCTCGATTGTGGGTCGAGCATCCATCGAGCGTGAAAAACGTGCAACCAGTACTTTTTCATGAGTTTGCAGTCCGCTCGAGCGATGGAAGTCATGCTCGAGCGGAGCTTCTTTGTCTACATGTCGAGCGAGCGAGGAAAGCCACGCTCGAGCGAGACCCCTGTTTTCAGCAAATTTTGAAAAAGTGTTTTAATGTACATCTTTGCATCCTCATCCCATCCTAGGCCATGTTTAAAGCATCTTAATGAGGATAATGTTATAGGACCACACCAAGTCAAGTTAAGGGGCTAAGTTATTAATCCTAAGTGTGTAACTTAGTGTGTGTGTGTTCGTTCTGCAACTGTGTAGGGTTGGAACCCGAGGACGTTGACTAGCCTGTCTATAGCCCAGTACTCTGTGAGTAACAATGTGTAAAGATACGTTCAATTATAATTATTATGAACGATTGATTGTACTGCTTTCTGAAATAACACTGTTTACTGAATGAATGTTTATCCTATTTGTAAAACTGTACTCGTGGCATCCATAGCAACTTACTGTTACTGTTACTGTTACTTGCTACTGTTACAGAGATCTCTGTCAGTTCCAATGTTGGAACTACTATTGTTTACTGTTTTGATGGCATCAACTGACTATTCGGTCTATTAAGACCTACTGTACTGTTTTGCTATTGGACGTACCACATATGACTGTTATGATTTCTAAATGACTGCTATGGCATGAAATATGAGCCACTAATTGAATAATTGATTTACTGATGCAAACGACTGTTTTAATTAATGAAAGGACATTCATTCTTAACCCCTTTACGCATTTATTATTCACTGGGCTTTAGCTCACTATTTATATTTATATGTAGGTGTCCAGGCACCGGACCGGAGCTAGGAGTGTCAAGTTAAGCTCTCATTTTGTCAAGCCAACCATTGTGCCTCACTTCGAGGTTTCGAGTTCATTCTAGCTAAGGCTGTTTTAGGGTGTTCCAGATTCACCCTTTTGCCTCTGTTTTGTATTGACTGAATAAGACTTGACTGTACAGTTATGGTGAAGGGATTTGGTCCCTAACTTGGATGTTCGTGTATATGATGTATGTATATATGTTTTGGTTATGAATGTGGCTTGTTCATAAAAGTCTTTTTGCATTCAAATTTTTATAGCTCATTGGACATCTTTTTATTATTGTTTGGCTTCCGCCAGCCCTTTACTCTGTATTACTGTCATTACTGTTAAGCAGGCCTTCGGTAATCACGGATTACTGGCTGGTTGCGATGCTAAACCCATAGGGGCGGGTTGGGTCATGACATTATTGTTGTTGTTTCAGCCATTGATGTAAGGGTTAATTACACTTTTATCTCCTAAATTTTCACCAATTTATTTATGTAATCTCTAAATTATTGATTGTGTCTTCTTGGTCCCTAAACTTTCACAATTTGGTTATGTTTGATCCAAATGTAGATGTTGTCCAGATTGTTAACCATAAAGACAAAAACATGCACTGCACGTGAGATTCAAGGCTGGTAAAAGGGTAAAATGGACTTTTCACCTATGTATTAGCATTAAAAAAGAGTGTTGCTATTAACACCTATCTTTTTCCTTTAGACCCCCACCTTTTCCATTTTTTTTATTTCCAATTTTATCCCAACATAAAATTTCACTTTTACCCTCATTCTTCATCTTCTAACCCTAATTTTCCAAACCCTAACCCTAACCCCTCTCAACTCTAGCTACCATCTCCACTGGCTGCCGACCAGCTCCTCACCACCAGTTGCCACCTCTATCTTGCTTTTTTTCTTCTTCTGAAATTGTGATCTCCACTGCAATCGCGATCTCTACCTCTACCAATCGCGAACCCCATTGCCACTGCAATCTCTCTTTCTCTCTGCGTGTGGTTGGGTCGATAAGGTTTGAAGGTACGATGGCGATGGGGATGATGATCTGTGACCACAAACTCTAGCCACCTCCATCGCCGTCGCAATCTAAGATCTCAACCCTAGCCACGTTGTGATCTGTGACCTCAAACCCTAGCTGTCATCATGATCTGTGGCCTCAAATCCTAGTCGCCTTTGTTGCCATCACGATTTGAGTTGGGATGAGCAGCGACCAACGATGGTGACGAGAGAGAGAGAGAGAGGGCGGGCTCGTGACGGTGGCTCTGGATTGAGGTTGTCTGAAGTTGATGAGGGTGGTCGACTGTGGGGGTCGCGATGAAGTTGACTGAAAAGTGGCTCTGGATTGGAGTTGACCGGAGAGTTGCACTGGCGGTAGAGGTTGTGGCCGGAGTTGGCAATGGTTGGATTGGGAAAGTGGGTTAGAGTGAGGGTATAGTTGGAATTAAGGTGGATGCCTAAAGAGAAAATGGAGAGGCCTCATTTAGTTGGGTAGAGGTTCAGAGAACTAGGGGGTCCAAAGAAGAAAGAAAGGTGCTAATAGCAGCCTTCTTAGAAAAAAAAAAAAATTACAATGGAGGGAAAGTTTCCATCAGTTTCATAGTAGATAGATATATATAGAAAGATTAGGTCTCCAAAACACAGGGGAGAACATTATGTGGCAATGCAGCCGTGATGAAAACTTCTTGGACAAAACCTATCTCTTAATTCCTTCGATATCCCTCCAATGGCGGCTCCCTCCGGCAGCGATGGATTTATGTGTGGCATTTTAGCAAACACTTAGCAGGCGTGTTACTTTAATTCGAATGGTTCCAACACCGATCTCGTCCCTCGGATCTTCGAAACCATTGCTTATTTGCGTATCGTCGCTAGCAAGAATCATGTGTGTACAATTAAAGGTACTTATTATTCAGATCGCGATTCGGGTATTGTTGTCTATTGGGACATTGTATGGAATTCAAATAACAGTCTAAGTTCAAAACAAAGTACTCTGTTTTATGATCACAATGTTACTACACTTGTTTTCAAGAAAGTTGTTTCTGATAATGGGTTTACTTGTGGTGGTGTTAGAGAAAGTAAGTTAGTTTGTTGGGGACCAAACTTTACAAGTTTAGGACTTTCTGGGGTTTTATAGAATTTCAAAGCCTTAGCTTCAGGGATTGGTTATCTTTGTGGTGTTTTTAAAGTTTCTGGTGAGGTCAAGTGTTGGGGAAATGCTGATTCCTTTCTCAATCGTCACCAGAAAAGTAGCGAAAGCATGATCACTAATTTTATAAATTAGTCCTGATAATCGGGGTCTTCTGCGAGTTCAGACCCTCTCCTTATAACCTCTCATTGAGTTCCTACTTGGGATGGTCTAGATATACCCAAGCAGATCTGGTAGTCCAGATCTGCCCAAAAAATATAAAAACAAAAAAGATTCAAAACAAATTGAAAATGACGCTTACTCTCACTCATCGAAATCAAATTCCCTCACTCTCACTTAGCCTCACCCTCACCCTTACCCTCACGATCTTCTCCTCCACCGAACCCAGTCTCACCGGCGACCCACTCCCAATGACGGTGACCCACTCCTGAAACCCAGTTACACAATTTTACAATGTTTTCTTGCCTACATAATACTGTTATTGAAGGAAATTATCTCTGGCAATCTCAATTTGGAGTTCAGCCTCCATGTCATGTAATTCTCAAAGTAGTTTTTAGTTTTTTTACATAGAAACAATTTACAAAATCATTCTGCTCCCAATCAACTCAAGCACAATCCTACTTTTTCCTATCAATGTTGAATATTTGGAGATGTATTCTCATGGGTAATCACCATTTCAGGTAGTGAAATGAGATGATTTGGAATATGACTTCTCTGTTTTAGGACATTCTTGGGGCCACTGTTCTTGGTGCAGTGTGTCACTGGGTTTCAGGAGTGGGTCACTATCGTCGGGAGTGGGTTGCCGGTGAGGCTGGGTTCGGTGGAGGAGAAGATCGTGAGGGTGAGGCTGAGTGAGAGTATTTCGATGAGTGAGAGTGAGGGTCATTTTCAATTTTTTTTTTTTTTTTTTTTTTTTTGTGGCAGATCTGGACCACTAGATCTGTTTGGATACATCTGAACCGTCCTAAGTAAGAACTCAAGGAGAGGGTATAAGGAGAGGATCTGAACTCGTTTTCTGCATCTAGTTTTCTATTGATTGTAATTGGGTGTTGTCTTTTAAAATTTTTTTTTTAATGCTAATATATAGGTGAAAGTCCATTTTACCCCTTTACCAGCCTTGAATCTCACGTGCAGTGCATGCTTTTGCCTTTGCCGTTAACAGTGTAGACGACATCTACCATTTTGACCAAGCAGAATCAAATTGTGAAAGTTTAGGGATCAAGAAAACACAATTAATAATTTAGGTACTACATAAATAAATTGGTAATAGTTTGGGAGTAAAAATATAATTAACCCTTGATTTAATAGTAACAGAGAGATCTGCATAAAAATAGGCAATTCGTTTTACAAAAAAAACATAGCAAGTAGATAAGATACAAAGAGGAGAAAGTGCATTACCTTTGATTCCAGAATACAACGATACAAAATCTAAGTAGATCTATGCCTTAAGTTAAATGTCCATATATTCCCATAGATAACTTTGCTTTAGCTTTACTACAATACAACAGCATTACAAGACAACATATTTCCCATAGATAGCTTTACTTTTTTGGAGGAAGAGTTGGGAGGAAGATTCTATTGTTTCCCATACCATAGATAGCTTTACATTTTGGAGGAAGATGCTATTATTTTTTAGAAGACAACATCTTTCCCATGCAAAGTTGGAGGAAGATTGTGATTGTGCTAAGAGCAACTCAAGATTACTAGGCAAAATATTTTCTAAAAGTATATAGAAAAGTAAATTTTTATTATACTTAACTAGTTTAGTTCGTGTATATTTCAACTATTTATTTTAGTTAATAAATTAAATTAACTTAATTATTTTTTTAAACAAATATTATAAACATAAATAAAAAATATAATATTTTGATAATATGTTGTTCATGTACCTAGTGTTGATGTGACATTTACAAATAACAATATTTTGAAATGATTATTGTGGGGACATAATTTTTGAGTGACAACACGTGGCCGAGGTGGCACCGAAGTGTCAATCGAGGTGCCACGTGTCCTGCACATGACGCCGAGGTGATCTCGGCTAGGCCGAGGTTATCTGCGAGAATACCGAAATCCGGATAAGCGGATAAGGGACAAGAGTCCTAAAATGAGAGAAGACTTCAATTTGGGTAAAGATAAGACTCTTAGAGTTTATCCTAATCCTACTGGGAGTCCAAGATTAGCAGTAATCCTAAGTCCATTGGAGCTAGGCTTTTATGGGACTAGATTGTATTGGCTATAAAAGAGAGGCATCCCGATGGGTTTAAGGTACGCAATTTATATTCTGAATAGTGAGTTAAGCATTTTTGCTATCTTTGAGAGATAACTGACTTGATCGTCGGAGTGCCCCCGGGTGGACGAACCACCGCCAGAATCTCTTCTTTTTGTTGCAGGTCGTTCGGACTTAATCTATTCTGCCAGTGTTCTCCAGCTGAGTGCTTGATTGGCAGTGTGGTCGGAAATTGACACACACAATTTGGCACCGTCTGTGGGAAAGAAAGGAGAATAGATGGCCAACGACGGACAAAAAGAGAAGGTTGGGGACGACACTCCTACAGGGAGTGGGAAACATATTGACCTTGGCGTCGAAGAAGACAACTGTAACGAAGAGACTCGTGATAAGAATCACGAAGGAAAGGATGTCGGCCAGGAGGGCGACGTACCAAAGAAAACGGACTGGAGCGGGTATTACAACGCGAACGATCTCCAGGTATGGAAAGAAAGATGCCTACGGAGGGATGATGAGGTAAAGGCCATGGCGAACAAATTGGCGGACCTACAAACAGTGGTCAATTTCATGATGCAGAATAACGTCATGCAGCCGTTGTTCCCACTGCAGGATACACCGATTCCAACGGCAAAGAAGGATGCCCGAAAAGAGGGGCAGAAAAAAGTCCCTACAGTCCCCCAGCACACCAGGACCGAAAAACACTCTCACCGGCCTTCAAGGGAGGTCGGGCGAAGAGAGTCAAGAAGGGAAGAATCGAGGAGGACGCATCGCACCAAGGAAGCCGACCCCAAACAACATCGGCATGTTCAAGGGCAGGAGTTGTGCTTCGACGCAACTAATGAAGAAAGGTCCAAGGGGACTCACAATGACACAGGCAGTAGTGCACTGAACAGGCTAAAATCTGGAGATATTCGAGCTCTTGGGAGGACCAAAGAGGACTTGAGGGATTACCTCAAGAGGAAGCAACAAAATGCCGAGGTAACTTCCCCGGTTAAACCGAGAACACCATTCTCGGTAGAGTTGGACAAATTTGAGGCCCCGAAAAGATTCAGTATGACTCGATGGCATTGTATACTGGGAATGAACCGTTGCTTTGCAAGGTGTTCCCCTTATCCTTCGGGGAAATTGCATCAGGTTGGTTTCATAAATTACCGAAAGGAACTGTGAAAACTTGGGAAGGCCTAGTCAAGATGTTTGTGGCCAGGTTCGTGACAAACAAACTATAGCCATTAAGGGTAGACGCCCTGATGGCTCTGAAAATTGGCGAGGATGAAAGCCTGAGAGCCTATGCCAAAAGGTATTATGAGGTATTCAACCAATACCCGAGTGCAACCAAGAGGTGGCGGTCGTGTCTTTCAAGAACGGCCTAAAAGATGATTGTCCACTACGAAAGTCATTGGCAAAGACATTGCCAAAAAGCATGGAGGAGCTCATGGCCAGAATTGAGAAATATGCCAGAGCCGAGAAGAGACGCCAGGGACTAAGGAGACAAAGCAAGAGAAAGGAAACGGCTCGCCGAAGCGAGGCCGAGGTAACAACGATCCAACAAGCAGAGATAGGACTGAGGGCTGCACAGGCAGTCACAACTGTATTCCGAATTCCAATTCACAAAGTCCTGATAAAATCCGAACCCAGCCCTATTTCAGAGCACCAAGCGGTACCAGGAGAGTTTATGGGAAGAACCTTGGTAAGCATTGTGCTTACCACAATGAAGATGGGCATCTGACTCAGGGTTGCAGAGCCCTGAAAGCACACCTGGAAGACTTGTAAGGCAAGGCCATTTAAGGGACCTTGTAGATGAAGCCAGGACAAGGGAAGAGCAGGCAAGATGCCTCAGGCACCAGCAGCTCCACCTCCAGCACAGCAACCGCAGGCAGGCGGACCTCGGGTAATTAATGTAATTCACTCGAAGGTCAACGAAAACGAAATACGGGGGGAGACCCAGAAGGTAAAGCACTTGCAGCATGTGTACCAGGTCCGACAGAAAGGACCTCGGGCCGAGGAGTGCTAGGGACCAGTAGTGTCCTTTACTGAAGCCAACCTTGAGATGGTGCGGCATCCATACAATGATGCCTTGGTAGTATCCCTCCAGATTGGGGAATGTCAAGTGAAGTGCATCTTAATTGACCAGGGCAGCTTCTGTGACATCATGTATGTCAGGTGTTACAAGGAGCTTGGCCTTCACCCAGACGATATGGAGCAGTCCAATGGCCCAATGGTTGGGTTCAATGGAACGCCGACGTGGCCACTGGGAGCAGCAAGCTTGGAGGTGCAGGCTGGCACCAAAAAGATAAAGACAGAGTTCACCATAATCGACACACCCTCCCCTTACAATGCTATCCTTGGAAGGCCATGGCTGCCTGCAATGGGGGCTGTTCCCTCAACATTGCATTAGCTATTGCAGTTCCCAACAGAGCATGGGATAGAGGAGGTCAGAGGGGATCAGCTGCAGGCAAAGAACTGCTCCATGGCAGTAATGAAATCCACCTGCAGCATACGAGAACCAGAGACAATAGAGATCGAAGACGAGGACGTGGAAGTCCTAGAGGACGTCGGCAAAGAGCCAGCCAAGAAGAGTGAAGAAGCCCTAAAAAAAATCCTTGTCCAGCACGGGGATGAAGAATGCTTCTTCCTTCTCGGCTCGGGCTTAGCCGAAGAAGAGAAAAAGAACTGGAGGCTTTCTTGAGAGCAAACATTGAGTGTTTGCCTGGACGCCTTACGAGATGCTTGGCATTGACCCCGAGGTCACTTGCCATAAACTGAACGTAGACAGGTCGGCCAAACCTGTAATCCAACGGCAAGAAGACCACGTTGATGCATGTTGAGGCAGTAAAGAAGTAGACAGACTCTGGAGGCCAGAGCCATTCGAGAGGTAAATTACCGACATGGCTATCAAATACAGTGGTGGTGAAGAAAAAGAATGGTAAATGGAGGTCTGCGTGGACTTTACCAGCCTAAACAAGGCCTGTCCCAAAGACAGTTTCCCATTACCCAAGATTGACCAATTGGTGGATGCCACTTCAGGGCATGGAAGGATGAGCTTCCTGGATGCCTACAGGGGTACCATCAGATAGCCATGTACCCCCAGATGAGGAGAAGACTGCGTTTATCACCCCAAAAGCTGTATTGCTACAGAGTGATGCCTTTTGGGTTGAAAAACGCAGGAGCAACTTACCAGAGATTGGTAACCAAGATGTTCAAACACCTAATTGGCCGAATAGTGGAGGTATACATCGATGACATGGTCGTGAAGACCAAGGAACCTGAGAATCATCTAGAAGACTTGAGGGCAGTTTTTGACATCCTTAAACATATCGGCTCCGACTCAATGCATCGAAGGTGCATTTGGAGTAGGATCTGGTAAGTTCTTGGATACTTGGTCACCAGAAGGGGCATTGAGGCCAGCCCAGATCAGATCAAGGCCATCCTAGAGAAAGAGCCCGACGTCGAAAAACAGTGCAGATGCTGACTGGAAGGGCTGCAGCCCTGAATAGGTTCATAAGCAGAAGCTCAGACAAGTGCAAACCTTTCTTCAGCTTAGTGAAAAGCCACAGACTTTTTATGGACGAAGAGTCGAAGCGCCTTGGCCGACTTGAAGAAGTATTTGACCACGCTCCAGTTCTTCAAATCCAGAACCTGGAGAAGAGTTGTTCCTGTACTTGGCAGTTTCGGAACATGCGGTAAGTGCAGTGGTAATCCGAGAAGAAAAAGGGGAACAAAGGGCTGTTTACTATATAAGCAAAACCCTAGTTGATGCAGAAACTAGGTATTTACCCTTAGAGAAGTTAGCGTTGGCTTTAGTAATGGCTTCAAAGAAGCTGAACCATTACTTTCAAGCCCACAAAATTGTGGTGCTAACTGAACATCCTTTGAAGTCCCTGTTGCAGCAGGGAGATCTGATAGGCAGAATAGCCATATGGGCAGTGGCCTTGGGCCAGTATGACCTGGAATTCAGACCCAGAACGGCAATCAAAGGCCAAGTTTTGGCCGACTTCATGGCCGAGTTCACACCAGAGCCATCGTACATCGTGCTCCGTTGAGCCGAGTGAACGATGTCCAAGCGAGCAAAGAGAGCCCAGCCGAGGCAACAGAACAAAGGAAGGAAGAAAAACTCAGGCCCTGCAGCATTTACATCGGTGACTTCTTTCGACTGTTTGTTGATGGGAGTTCAAACCGACAAGGAGCGGGGGCAGGAGTAGTACTGGTATCTCCAGATGGACAGATCCTAAAACAATCCATTCGTTTGGGGTTCAAGGCCTCAAACAGTGAAGCAGAGTATGAAGCACTGATTGCAAGACTGAAACTGGCAGTAGCAGTAGAAGCAGATGAGGTGATAGTCTTCTGTGACTCTCAACTTATAGTCAACTAGATAACAGGCGAGTTCGCAGCCCGAGACGAAAGGATGTTCGCCTATGTTAAAGGAGGTCAGCAGATTGGTGGCCTTGTTTCAGAATTGTCGACTACAGCAGGTCAACCGAGATGATAACAGTTACGCTGATGCCCTGGCCAACCTGGCTAGTGGAATACAACCTGGAAAGGCAAAACCGATAATGGTTAACTACTTGTCGGGCCCGAGCATCGAACCACTAACCACAGAGCGTGAAGCAATGTGTGTGGACATGGGACCAAGCTGGATAGATGCAATAATAGCATTCATAAAAGAAGGAAAACTGCCAGATGATCACAAGGAGACACAAGATCAGACTGAAGTCGGCAAGATTCAGCCTGACAGCAGAGGGACATCTCTACAGAAGATCCTTCACTAGACCCCTTTTGAGGTGTGTACATGCTTCACAAGTTGAAGATTTTTTGTACGAAATACATGAAGGAGTATGTGGAAGCCACGCTGGGGGCAGATCACTTGCTCATAGGACCATTACCCAGGGGTATTGGTGGCCCTACATGCAGAAAGATACAGTAGCCTATGTCAAGAAGTGTGAAAAGTGCCAAAGGTTTGCACCTCTGATACACCAACCAGCAGCGGACCTAAACCCAGTATCCAGTCCTTGGCCGTTTGCCTAATGGGGCATGGATCTTGTTGGAAAACTGCCCTAAGCAACTGGGCAAAGGAATTACCTGCTGGTAGCAACAGATTACTTCACCAAGTGGATAGAAGCTGAACCGCTTGCCAAGATTCGAGACGTGGATGTGAAGAGCTTCATATGGAAGAACATCATCACCAGGTTTGGGATCCCAAGAGCAATAGTTGCAGACAATGGAACACAATTTGACAATAAGCTAATCAAGAGCTTCTGTGCAAAATTCAAAATCAAGAATTATTTTTCGACCCCAAGTTTTCCTCAAAGCAATGGACAAGCAGAAGCGTCCAACAAAGTTATCTCGGATGGGATTAAGAAGAGGCTACAAGTAGCAAAGGGAAAATGGGTGGATGAGTTGCCCAGTGTACTCTGGGCATATCGGACTATGCCGAGAAGATCAACGGGGGAATCCCCATTTGCCATGGCTTATGGCATAGAAGCAGTAATTCCACTAGAAGTCGGTATCCTAGGGATCAAAACTTAGGGAGTAGAGAATGAGACTAATGATGTATTATTAGCCCAAGATCTGGATCTGCTAGAAGAAAGAAGGGAGAGAGCTGCAATTCAGCTGGCGGCATACCAGCAACAGCTTGCCAGGGCTTATAATAAGAAGGTCAACCCAAGGGAGTTTCAAGTCGGTGACCTCGTCTTGAGAAAGGTCGTCGGCAACAAGAAGGATCCTAGAGAGGGCAAGCTCGGCCCGAATTGGGAGGGACCCTATAGAATCTTCTCTGTATTAGGCAATGGAGCACATCGGCTTGAAGATAGCGAAGGCAAGGAGTTGCCAAGGCCCTGGAATACTTGCAATCTGAAATTTTTCTATCATTAGACTTTCTTCTTCTTTGTTATTTGCCGAAGTAATAATAAAGTTTTAGCTTGATTTTTTACACTTGTGACTGAAGTGATACTTGACGATGTTTCTGGAATACATGCATAATGAGAACCCAAGTGGAACTTAAGTTCACATTGGGGGGCAGAGAGTTGGAAAATGGTTCCTGGAAATGTGGGATTTACAAACTAAGGTCATATTTAACACTTGTTGCAACTTAAGTTTACAAGTTGATGTTAAACTGAGGTCATGTTTAACACTTGTTGAAACTTGAGTTTACAAGTTGAAGTTAAAATGAGGTCATGTTTAATACTTGTTGAAATTTAAGTTTACATGTTGAAGTTAAACCGAGGTCATGTTTAACACTTGTTGAAACTTGAGTTTACAAGTTGAAGTTAAACTAAGGTCATGTTTAATACTTGTTGAAATTTAAGTTTACAAGTTGAAGTTAAACCGAGGTCATGTTTAACACTTGTTGAAACTTGAGTTTACAAGTTGAAGTTAAACTAAGGTCATACGCTTGTTGAAATTTTAAATTTACAAGTTGAAGTTAAACCGAGGACATGTTTAACACTTGTTGAAATTTTAAATTTACAAGTTGAAGTTAAACCAAGGTTATGACAAAGAAAGATTGGTTTAAACACTTGTTGAAATTTTGGAAAAAATTTACAAGTTAAGCCAAGGTTGAAACGAGAGAAGTACTTGTGTACTTGCTGAGGTAAACCATTGGTTTGTATAACTGAGGTATATCACCCCGAGAAAATTACATAGATAAGGTGTATGCTTGAAAGCACGCAAAATTATTCCAAGTACAGAATCATACAAGAGTCATACAAAGGAAATTGTACTTGCGTTCAGAAGAAATCAGTTCAAAAAGAAAAGGGCACTTCGGCCTACCAAAAGAGTAATTGTTCAGAAATTACAACAATAGCACTTCGGCCAGATCCAAGCTTACATTGATTCAAAAAGTAAGAACAAGTACTAAGTACAAAGCAAAAGGCTAAAACTATTGAGCATCAGCAGTAGGTTGGGGCTCCGAAGACATTTGGGAATTATTCTCAGCGTCCTTCTCAACTGCGACCTCGACATCAATCTCTTGGAGAGTCTGGTCGATGCTCTTGTCAGCGATGGGCACGTCCGATGTTGTCTTCTGAGAGGAGGCATCTTTAGAGACCTTGCCCTCCTCATCCTGAGACAAGTCTATGACTTGCTCATTTAGAGTAGGGGACTTGGCCCCAGAAGCTCCTTTCATCTTCCTCACCAAAGCTTCCTCCTCAGACTCAGAATCGTCTTCGGATTGGCTTGGAGTAGGGGGGAATGGCAGGGAGAGGACGTCGGCGTTCCTGAGGGGGGAGTCCTCAGGGACATCAAGCTTTTTCAGGGCAGCCATCCAACCAAGGGTGAAACCCTTGTTGCATGCCTGCTTCATCTGACTCTTGTAGTCTACCGTGACATCGGCCACCCCCTCAGCGTATGCCTTCTCGTCAGCAGCCTTGATCTCGGCCTCTTTTGTGGCCAAGGCATCCTACAGTTCTTTCTGGGCCTCAAGAACCTTCTTAATGGCCTCAGTGGCATCCGTTTTTTCTTCGGCCTCATCTTTAGCTTTAACAGCAGCCTCGGCCTGGTCTACCAAGGTTTTCATTTTTGCCTCGGCCTTTTTGAGGGTCTTTTGCAAACCAGCTACCTCCCTCATCTTGTCGGCTAACTCCTTCCTCATCTCAAAAGCTTGCATTGAGAAGGAGTGGGTGTGCTGAATCGCCTGAAAGAAAATGAACAGAACAGAAGTTAGTAAAATTCTCTGAGTATGAAGGAATAGAGAAACAAAAATACCAAGTGTAAAAGACTTACTTGAACAGAATGCTGGAGCATCAGAGCGAAGTTTTCGTACTCGCTCATCTCGGCGTTTCGGTTGAGATCGTTTAGAAGGAGCAAAGTCGTTGAGAGGACGACGCCGACTTCGAGATCAGTCGCACTATCGCCAGCTCTGATCGGCTTGTCCTCGATGGTGATTTGGGGGGCCCAAGGGGCATCTGGTTTCATTGGCCCCGAGGTTGTGGTCGACTCGGACCTCGGCCTCTTCGACCGAGTAGATTGGGATGGTTCGGCCTCAGTGGGCCTTTTCTCGGCGGTAGAAGGTGTCTTTTCACTCTCAGCCAATTTTGAAATTGGCAAGGTGTCCTCAGTGTCAATCTGAGTCACCGTTGCCTTTGGCTGAGCCTTCTTCAGCCTTTTTTATTTCGGCTTTGGTTGAAGCTGATATGGTGCTGGTTGGGCATCGACGGTGGATAGGATGTCGGCCAAGAGATCTTCAGCGACTGCCTTCTTGCGGCCCATCTCAGCAGCGAAAACAGTTTGGTGTCGTCGACGGCGTTGAGCTAGTGGGATCAGTTATGGAGCCGAGGTAGATGGCTGCTCTGCTGGATAAGAGGTTGACCCCTGATCTAGTCGAGATGATGAAGTAGTTGTGAGATGAGTAATGGCGGACGGAGGAGACTAACTCTTCTTCTTCTTTGGAACGTCGGGAAGAACCGACTTATAAGTGGGAATGAAGTTGAGTAGCAAAGGGGCTCTTCACTTGTGAACTGGCAGATCCAGTAGCTTCTTCAAGTCCTTGCTGGGGAAGAAGGACTTGCGAAAGCCCTTTGGTGGCTATGGAAGAGTTGCAAAAAGAAGAGCACAGACATTAGAACAAAGTATTGAAAACTTTAAAAAAGAGAGCAAGGAAAAGTGACACTTGGCTCTTACCATCTCCTTCCCTGAAAACTGTTTGGCTTAGGGGATAAAGGTGGAGGTCATCGTTTGGTTGAAACTCCCAGTTGCCCGAGACGATGAAGTAATCGTCTCCAGCACCCTTGTTTGAGTTTGGGAGGTCGGCAATGAGCTTGTACTCAGTGGACCTCGGCTTGAGGTAATAGATGTGGCCTTTTTCCGATTTCAGGCAACACATGGTGTAGCAGTACTGGATATCGGCAAGGGTAACCCTAGCATTTTCTTTCTTGGCTAGGGCAATTATACCATTGATAACTTGGTAAGAGTTGATGGCAAGTTGCATTGGGTTCAATTTGTAGTAGTGGAGGACTTCTCGGAAAAGGGTGTCAAGTGGAAACCTAAGTCCACACTCGATGAAAGCTACTACTGGGAAAGGCATGAGGTCCACGTCGGGCATAATGGAGTCCTCCTCCCCTGCCAACCTGAGGTGGACGTCGGCATAATGGAGTACCCACCCCGAGACCAGAGGGTCTTCAATCCTCTCTACATGACTTTGTCCAAAGCTTTCCAAATCCTTATAGGACAAGGCCATCTCAAGCCCTTGGAGCTGCGGCCATTACCAATAACCTCCCTCTCTCATATGATGCTGCCAAATACTGTGCCTTCCATCAACAAACTGGTCATGACATTGACATGTGTTTTCGTCTTCGCCACGAAATACAAGATCTGATTGATAACAAGGTCATTGTCGCGCCAGGTCTTGCAAAGTCTATCGACACTAGATCAGTGAACTTGGGGGATAATGTGATGTGATCGGGGGATGAACCACCTGCAGATGGCACTCAGTTTACTCTAGATATGGGGGATGGCATGCACTATTTTGAGCAATGTACAAATGCTGTTATTTTTACATTCTGACTTGGGTGTTGGGTCAGTCTTGTTGTGTTGTATTGAGTCAGTCTTTTTGTGCTGAGTCAGTTGAGTCTGTCTTGTTGTGTCGAGTCAGTCCTGTTTTGTTAGAGTCGGATGATTTCGGGGGTGTTGCCTCGGGCATCACTTGCTTGTTTTGTGTTTGTCTTTTACACTCTTTTGAGTCTGTTTCTGCCATGGGGCCAGTTGCATCAGAAGATCTGATCGAAACAGCAGTGATTTTCCCCTTTCTGCGTCTGTTTCTGCTATTGAACCAGTTGTGCCAGAAGATCTGAATGAAATGGCAGTGCTTTTCACCCACTTTCCTGTGCCTCTAAGTCATTGCATTGACCTAAGTTTTTCAAAACTTTTCGAACACTGTGATGAAAACGAAGAGGAAGGAATTCCTCGAGATTTTGCAAAATTTGATTAACTGAGAGAAAGAGAGGCGTGCTAAGCCCTTAATGAATGAAATCATGTTTGTTAATGTGAGTACTGAGAAGGATCCTGGCTTGATCTAGATTGGTTCTACATTGTCTTTAGCGCGAGCGACTAGTCGCTTTCTTAAAAGATTTCAAAAAATGTTTTGCGCGGTCCCGCGAAGACCTGTGTGGAATTAATTTTGAGATTGTGCAGCTTAGGATCGCTCTCAGCCTTAAGACTCAACCCCTTTGCTTTTAAACCTTGGACTTTGATTCAAAATGTTCAATGGTTGACCACAATGTGAGGCTTGCATGGCCGAATCAGAAGCAGCCCTTGAACCAGGGGCAAGAAGGTCAGATATGATCAAAAGAAAGCTTGCGAAGTTGGATGAGAAGCGGCCCTTGAACTGGGGGCAAAAAATGTCAGATGTGCTCGAAGAGTCAAAAATTGGGACATTTCTCAAGCTAACGAAGACTGAAAAGAATGCCAAATCCCAGAAGGGAGAAAAGAAGAAAGTATTGCTGAAGGACAACCGAGTTCCTATCTACAACATTAGGGGCAATTCAGACCCCATTGGATGGACTTCTACATCATCAGCAAACAACAGCCATTCTCCTGGATTCAGATGGCTTCGAGATCTCAAACTGATCAACACGGACAAAGTTACACTTTTACCCTTGAGAGGCTCGTTGGGCCGAAAACCCAGAAGTGCGACCTAGGCAAAAGTTAGAGCAAATAAAAAAGAAAAATGAAAAGAAAAGTAAAAAGAACAAAAAAGAAATGAAGAAAAAGAGATGAAAAATTCTGAAAAGAAATGAACAAAAGAAGAAATGAAAAGAATTGAAAAGAAAAGAAGAAAATAGCTCGCAAGGTTGAAAACCCAGAAGAGCGGCCTTGGCAAAAGTTAGAGCGTAAAAGGAGAGGTTAATACCTGAGTGTACCTTAACCCAGAACTACGTAAGGCTTGATTCCCATGTTTGGGATACGTAGGCAACTTCATTCTGAAGTCCAGCCATAAACACTTCCAAATCGACTGTGTCCATGTAATGGTTCTGACCATCTTTGTCTTCTCTGTATTTGAGTGTTCGGTGGTGATTGTCACTATGAGAACTGGTTACAGTGTACTGCCGTGCTTTCAAACAAGGGGCAACTTTTCGTTGCCATACAGTCCGCTGTGGTGCCATTCAGACAAGGGGCAACTTTCCGTTGCTGTGCAGTGCCATTTAGACAAGGGGGATTTTTCCATTGTTTTGGATCTGAGGTTGTGCATCTCAAGGGTAAATTTCGTGTTGGTCGAGCAGTGGCCGTTTGCAAAAATAGTTTTTGAGGATTTTTAATGAAGTTGACTAATTCTCCCAAAAATTATTTCATTTTTCCAAAACTGGACCATTTCTTGGACCTAAAAAAGTAAAAATTTCAGTGCTCATAGCCTGACTTGCATGATTTTAAATCAGAAAATCGAACAAGCATGTTAATCTAACTTTCATGTTGGTCAAAATTGTTTTAGTAGAAAGCCAAAAACAAAAAATTGTCAAAATGATGAACTAGGGACACAGTTGAGTCAGGTGTTCTGTCTTTTCCCCATTGTCAACATACTTGCCAGAAAGGGCACTCTACTTGCCAGAAAGGGCACTCTACCTGCCAGAAAAAGGCACAACTGAAGCAAACAGCAAAGGGCCGAAAGCTCTCTCATCCTCCGAGCAGCGAGGTATCAAGTCAAGTGCGAAGCACGAACTGGAAAGAGAGTAGGATATTCCACTCCCTCATTCAAAAAGGTCTGGTCACATCCGAACTGGCCAAGGGCGTCATCAACCGATGTCAGCTGCAGATTTGCTACACACCCAGTTGTAGCGCAACCCCTCTGTGGGAAAGTTCACTGTTGTGAGCAGAAGAGGAAGAATCTAGTGGAATGCTAGGGGCAAGAGCCCGCAACTTCCTGTTTATCCATCAACTACCCAGGGGAGGGATAAAAAAAGAAGAGAGATTGAAGAATAGAGAGATGTGCGCTGAGAGAAAAGTGAGAAAAAGGCTTTTTCAGAAAACAGAGATTGAGTGCCAGAGTGATGTGAGAATCACAAATGAGAAAAAGGTGGGAAACACTACCCGAAGAAACTGGCTCCTCGTGAACTAAGAGGTCTTTTGCCATTGGAACACATCTGAGTGTTGTGTGTGTGTGTGTGTGTGTGTGTGTGTGTTTTTGTTTGTCTCGATTCTTGTTTTGAGTCGTTTTGAGTGTCAACAGATGTGTTTAGGTTGTTTTACCTTTTTTTTTTTTTTTTTTTCTTTCTTGAGTCGTTTTGACTGTGGTCAGTCGTGGGCTCAATACCCGGTCGAGAACCCATTTCTCAATTTCAAAAAATCGTTCTGTGCTCAGAGTGCTGTGCCGTTCTCCACAAATGTGCAAAATAGGATTTGTTCTTTCATAAAACTGCAGGGTTTAACCCAGGTCATGTGAGAACAGTAGAACCAGGACCTATCTGAAGCTATATAGGTTCCAGACTGCAAAGCAAAAGAAAAGAGGGAAAATCGGAGCATCTAAGTTTGTTTTAGTTTCCAAGATTGCATTCCGAATGTGCCTCTTTAAGCCTTGTCAATGCTCCGAAGTATGAGTGCGCCTTTACCTCAAGCTCAAGCTCAAGTCTGCTTCAAGCCAGAATGGGAATCAGAAGTGCTCTCCCTGAGTACCATTCCCCGCCAGAGTTATCTTGGCTGTGTTTGCAATGAGTTCCTAGGAGACTAGCTGCGACGATGGAAACTAGAGTTCGAATGGCTGATGCCTAGAATGCAAAGGTTCGGGATTACAGACTAAAGCCTGGTTTAAATACCCAGGGGTGCATCCTCGGTTTGAAATCTGTATGGAAGCCCCATAGGTTGAGGTAGCGGGTATGCGCCTCAATTCTGGATACTGAACCAACCTAGTCTGCCACCCCGTTGGAGAATAGGAAAAGTTGTGAATATGATCGGGAAGAAAAGCGGCATCCGTCATTTCTACATGCAGAGGCTATCCCTTGTCAGCATTTCAAGGCCTTTGAACTGTGAGTTGAAGGTAAGTGTTCGAAGAACACAAGGGGAGATCCCCGTCAGAGTAGAGCAGTTCATCGCCACTCACCCCATGAGGTACTTTCTAAAAGCCTCTTTGTCTATTTACTGTAATCACATCACCTTTGTGCATCTATCGCACTTGCATCTATGGTACTCATTTACTTTATGCATCTAGCACACAATTTCATTACAATTGTGCATTTGTGGTACAGTCTCGTACCTATCTCTTGTATCTCAAGACGTGTGAAGCGCGGCCCTAGGCAGGTTTTATCTCAGGATGTGTGGAACATGAGCCCGGGCAGTTTTTCTTGTATCTCAGGACGCGTGAAGCGCGGCCCTGGGCGGGTTTTATCTCGGGACGCGTGAAGCGCGAGCTCGAGCGGTTTTTCGGACCTCTTCTCACGATTTCAGCATGGTTAGAGTGTCCCCTTCCTCACACGATTTCGGCGTGTTTGGAATTTATCTCAGGACGCGTGAAGCGCGGCCTTGGGCGGGTTTTATCTCGGGACGTGTGGAACACGAGCCTGGGCAATTTTTCTTGTATCTCAAGACGCGTGAAGCACGGCCCTAGGCGGGTTTTATCTTGGGACGCGTGAAGCGCGAGCCTGAGCGGTTTTTCGGACCTCTTCTCACGATTTCAGCGTGGTTAGGGTGTCCCCTTCCTTACACGATTTCGGCATGTTTGGAATTTATCTCAGGACGCGTGATGCGCGGCCCTGGGTAGGTTTTATCTCGGGATGCGTGAAACGCGAGCCCGAGCGATTTTTCGGACCTCTTCTCACGATTTCAGCGTGGTTAGAGTGTCCCCTTCCTCACACGATTTTAGTGTGTTTGGAATTTATCTCAGGACGCGTGAAGCGCGGCCCTGGGCATGTTTTATCTTGGAACGCGTAAAGCGCGAGCCTGAGCGGTTTTTCGGACCTCTTCTCACGATTTCAGCGTGCTTAGAGTGTCCTCTTCCTCACACGATTTCGGCGTGTTTGGAATTTATCTCAGGATGCGTGAAGTGCAGCCTTGGGCGGGTTGTATCTCAGGACGCGTGAAGCGTGGCCCTAGACGGGTTTTATCTTGGGACACGTGAAGCACGAGCCCGAGCTGTTTCAGACCTTTTCTCACAATTTCAGCGTGGTTAGAGTGTTCCTTTCCTCATATGATTTCAGCGTGTTTGGAATTTATCTCAGGTTGCGTCAAGTGCGCCCCTGAGCAGTTGCTTTTGGACCTCTTCTCACGATTTCAACGTGGTTAGAGTGTTCCTTTCCTCACACGATTTCAGCATGTTTGGAATTTATCTCAAGTTGCGTCGAGTGCGCCCCTGAGCGGTTACTTTTGGACCTCTTCTCACGATTTCAGCATGGTTAGAGTGTTCCTTTCCTCACACGATTTCAGCGTGTTTGGAATTTATCTCAGATTGTATCGAGTGCGCCCTGAGCGGTTGTTTTTGGACCTCTTCTCATGATTTCAACGTGGTTAGAGTATCCCCTTCCTCGCACGATTTCAGTGTGTTTTGAAATTTATCTCAGGTTGTGTAGAACGCGCTCCTGATTGGTTTTCTTTGTTCTTCCTCCTCTCACGATTTCAGCGTGGTTGGAGTGTGTTACCCCTTTTTCATCTACTGCTCTATCTGTTATATCCATTGCATCATCCATTTTATAGGCTGGTCTAGGAGACCTTAAATCCTCTAAAGGTGCAATTCCTTTGGTGTTTGTCATGCCCGAACGACTTCCAGTGGTCTGGTATAGCCACCTGCCTGTGTGTTGCGGTGAGTTCCTAGGAGATCAATTGAGACGGTGGAAACTAGAGTTCGAATGGCCCATGCCTAGAACACAAAGGTTTGGGATTTCTGAGACTAAAGTCTGATTTAAATACCCAGGGGTGTATCCTCGGGTTGAAATCTATATGGCAGCCCCATAGATTGAGATAGCATGTGTATGCGCCTCAATTCTGGATACTAAACCAACCTAGTTTGTCACCCTGTTGGAGAATAGGGAAAACTGCGACCATAGTCAGAGAGAAAAGTAATACCTGTGGTTTAGAAATGCAAGATGCAGAAGAGGAAGATCCCGAGCAGCATAAGGTGAGTCATCGCCGATTGCCCCTGTAAGGTACTTTCGAGAGTATCGCTTCCTGGCCGCATCATCGTATCTATCATAAGTGTTACATAACATCTATCGCATTGCATATAGCATCTATCGCATGCATTTACTTCATTGTCCATTGCGTCATGCATCCTTTCCATGTTAAGCTTAGTCTGGCATGTGCCCATACCTTTCGCGTTAAAACATGGTTCTGTGATAATGTGTACGCGCCTATTCTACTAAGAGAATTGTGGTCTGAGGGTGTCAGCACCATTTCTGTGTTAGACGTGGTTTGTTTTGTGTCTATGCCTTTTCTAGGTAGAAATATAGTTTGGTCGTGCGCCTTATCCATCGCATCTATTGCATCCATTACATCGTAGTTTGTTGTTGCATTCAGCATGTAGGATCATGATCTTTCCTCAGCAGATCATTCCACACTTATATCATGCCACCCAATTACTTGTTTCTTTCTGCGAAACACATAGTTCTGTCTGTGCATGCACCTATTTCACTAAGAGAATTGTGGTTAGAGCGCTCCGGCACCTTTTCTATGTTATACGTAGTTTGATTTTGCATCTCCATCCCTTTATGATATTTGTATAGTTTTGCACTGTTTGTGGTTTGATTCAATTACATTGCATGTCATTTGCACTATTTCGTTACATTGTATATCATTTACACTGTTTTGTTGTATTGCATATCATTTTGCATCCTGCCCCTGAACTACGCTGGTTTGATTCCTTGTAAAGGGATACGTAGGCAGCCTGCGAGTTCAACCATTTATTTATCTGTATTTTGTTTGTTTGTCCAAGTCTTCAGCCTTATCAAAAATGGGTCGTCTCTGGGCTTTGACATTCACTTACGTCATTTCATGACTTCCAAGTTCTGTTAAAGAGGGGCAACTGTAGACACCCTATTTTTGACCGCCCGTAGAGACTTGGGCTCTACTGATGGTTTACTTGGTGATGGAAGTTGTGCAGTGCAAAGGTTCGGTTTCTTCGGCAAGAAGAGAGTCAAATCCCAACCTCACACCCCATTTTGGACCAAAGCTATTTTGAATGGTTTTTAGACCTTAAAACCCTCTCTTTCAAAATATTTTTGAAATAAAGTTCCTACGATGTTCCAACGCTCGCATTTTGTTAAATGTGGCGCTTTTCGGTAAACCGAGCAAGGACAAAGTGGAAATGAATGAAAGAGAGGTGAAATATTTGAAAAATCTTCCAAAACATCTTGTTTGGGGGTTTGGAGTTGAGGAAAATTGGAGAAGAGGGAAGAAACCCAGTTGGGGAAAGAGTTGGGCATGAACCGTTAAGAGAGAGCTGAGCAGTCCTCGCTAAATCGGGCCTATCCTTTTGTATACTTGGATTTAAGCTATGAGGCCACCATTGTTGGAAAGAAGACTTCTGGGGCTTCATTTTGCACTCAAGAATCTCCTAAATCCGAGTCCGGATGGAGGACATATGATTGGTTAAAGTTGGGCATCATTCCGGTTGGACCGAAACTGAGCAGCCTTCACTAAAAGAGGCATAACTTTTTTCACACTTGGAATTTTGATGTGAAGCTTCCACCATTGGAAATCTTACTTCCGGGGCTTCAATTTGGACATAAGAATGACTTGAAAAGGAGTTCATATGAAGGAGCTATGCCCGTTTGAAGTTGGACCTGCAGAGCAGAATTTCCCATCGGCTACAAATGCGCCGATCGGCCAAAAAAGTAGCAGATTGGCCATCACAAGTAGCAGATCGGCACCACAGATGGCCGATCGGCCAGAAATGACCCAAACTCATTTTTTTTGAAGATATTTTCATCTCCAGCTATTTCCAGCAAGCTCCAGCTGTGCCAACTTAGATATTTTTGACCAAAAGCTCTTGAATTGCTATATATGAACCTATATCTCATATTTTTGAAAGGTTAGAACTTCTTGAGCAAGTTTGAGAGCTTCTCTCACTAAAATCCCTCTCTCTTTACAATTTTCAGAGTTTAATCTCTGCCTCTCTCTCTAGAGCCTCTCTCTCTTGCTCTTTTGTACATAGAAGTGCATAGAAGTAGAGAAATACAACTAGTTTGCCTAGGCATCCTTCATCAAAGTTGCATATCGATGGGCTGAGGTCCCTTGGAGCTTATTTTTGGACTGTTAGAAGGTCATTTGAGCCAACAAAGAGGCTGTTTTGCAGCTGTGCTTCAAGGGTAAGCATCTCCCTCTTTTAGGCCCATTTTTGTACACTATCTTGGCCACTTTTGCATGCTTATTTTGCCACCCTTTCAAACTATTTTTGGCTTGGTTTTGAACTGAAGAAAGGTCTGATTTTCAGTCCTAAAAATGTTGGTTTAAGCCTTGTTTGGCTAGGGGGTGTGTCCTCCCTTTTGCTCCTTGGCTTGTAAGGCCTTTTGAGCTAACTTTCAAGCTTTTCAAACAACTTCTTTTTGGCCTTAAAACCATTGAATTCCAGAGGAATTTCAGTGGTAGAAAACTTGTTTTGAGGCTCAAAATAGGAGGGGGTGCTCCCCCCTTCTCTTGTCTTGTTAGCATGTGTTGATGGCCAACCAAATGAGCATGTGTTCTTACTTCTTTATGGCTTTGTTTAGGCTCATTTTTGTGACTTTTCAGACCTGCTATAAATCTATTTTTGACTGTCTTGGTCTCCTCTTGCATGCTTTATACACTTGTAGTGTAACCCTTGCTAGCCAGGCTTGCATACTTGTCTCTTTAGCCTATTATTCTAGCTCATTTTGGCTATACTCCATACATGTTTTAGCATTATTTTGACATGCTTTAGAACTTTTTTGGGTGTTCTTGGCCTTTTGGGGTTTGCTTTGCATAGCTATAGTGCAAGTACCTTTGCTAGCCTTAAGCTTTGAGCCTACTAGCATGCCTTGTTTGTCATATGTGCATGGTTTGGCATCATTTGGAATGTAATTTCAGAGCTTATTTCATTTCCATACTCTCACATTTTCCACTCCATCAATGTGTTTGAGAGTTGAGCTTTGTGCCTTCCTTGCAAGCCATCATTTGAGCGTGCTTTTTCTTGCTTATCATGCTATCATTTCAGTCCATTTTAGCCACTGTTTTGGCATGCATGAGGACTGTTTGGGGTTGGTTTAGTCCATTGAGCATTGTATTGCATGGTCCTAGTGTAAAGCTCTTTGCTAGTTTCAATGCCTAAGTGTTTTAGCATGTTATGCATGCGATGTTTGCATAGTAGAGTCTTGCATTTCATGCCACTTTAGCACTGAAAATCTGCCATCTTCCTCATTTCTGCACTTTTGATTTGTTTTGAGGATTGGTTAGTCTTGAGGTTGTGTTTAATGCTTGGGATTGTGGCCTATGCTTAAATGGCTTTAACCCTCTTTTGAGGGTTACTCCTAGTCAAAGGCATTGGTCTCTCCCATGCCTTAAACCATTCTCTTTGATAGACCTCTCTCTCATTAGAGGACTCTTATATTTGGACAAGATGATTAATGAATGGATTGATAATGTTAAAATGTGTAAACAAAATCAATCAAGTAAAATTTGCCAAGATAAGCATGTTGCATGTGCGCATTGCATTGTGTTCAACCGGACGTTATGTTGAACACAAAGTGAATTGGTCCATTTCATACTTGAAGTGATGAAAATGGGCCAATCCCCTTTGTCTCTATTCCCTTTGATTATCCATGATAAGGTGATGGTCCAAGTGTCTTGTTTGTCATGCATTTATTGAACTTGTGCAACTTGGCCTCTTTGGCCATCATGCATTGAGATGCGTGATTGATGGTTCGAGAGCCGAACACTACACTCCTTTGAGCTTTAGACATGATAAGGAGTGTGGTTGCACACACATTTTCTTGCAAATACACTGTCATGCCTCTGTTTGTGCTCTGTTGCAGCAAAGGGAGAATTTGCAGGAATCAGTGGCCGACCGGCCATCAGAGCTGCCGATCGGCCATCAAAGTTTGCCGATCGGCTATCAATTTGGCCGATATCCATAAACTTTGGCCGATGGCCATTCCTCTTGGTCGACCACCGCTCAACATATTCCTAAGGTGGATCAGAAGTACTTTGGAGGTTGGCACAGTTTTCAGAAGTCTAAAACAGTGCAAACAAAGGCATCATGAGGTATGGTGGTGGATTTCCTGGAGGACGCGACCGAGCATGCATCATTCATCATGCCGAGGCAGAGCTATGGCAACCCATTTAGTTTCTTACTTAGTTGGTTCTGTAACTTAATTAATTTGTTTAATTAGTTAAGAGTTTTGTAATAATTAATTAGCTAGAATAGTTAGTTAATTAGCTGGTTTGTATTATTTATTTGGACCCTCCTCCGAGAGGGCGATGTTGTAAATAAGTGTGCGTATGTGTGATGCATGTCTTCCAACCCCACGTCTTTCTCCCTTTTACTTATCAGCTTTTGATGGTTAGTTTTAGGGCATGTTTCGATTAGCATCCTTATGTTTGCATGCGTGCATCCATTCATTTGTCTTGCATGCACCGGGCTCGGCGCATCATACAAATCGCATTGTATTTCAATACATTTACTTGAATACATGTTCAACAGCATGTTATCAAGTTGCATCTCACATGCCATCTTAGAATAGCTGAGCCTATTTTAGTTGTATTTTTGCATGTGTTGCATTAGCCATCTTAACATGAACTAGGATCATGCATGATTTCTAACTAGTTCTATGTTTTGGCTCGGAGTACACTGTAAGTGTTTATGCTTTAGCATCTTGCATGAGTGTGAGTGTTGCCATGATAGCATGCTTGCCATGAGGCTAATTGCTTAAGTGTTTAATTGCATGAATGCTTGTGGATGAAGGTTGGATTGCTTGAATTGGAACAATTCATCGAAATGCGAGTTTTAAGCCCACTTGAGATGGCAAAATCATGTTTTCTAAGCCTACTCGAGGGTGGCAAATCCACATCTTAGCCTGCTTGCGAGTAGCACCTTCAAACCATTTTCAAACAAACAAACATGAGATGTTTTATTCCAACTTAGGCGATTTAGTCTATACTTGTATGCTGTGCGCATCACGTAGTAATGATAGATTAATAAACCGGAATAAGAACACATGTGCTTTCAAAAACAAAATATCATGTTAGTAAAGGCTGATCTTTAGATCGAGCGAGCGGGGGTGCTCATTGCATGACCTTCCCCTCTCGTACCCAAGTTCCCGAGCCGAGGCAACTTCGGTGATGACGGACACGTGGCCTTAGGCACGAGTCAGGGTTTCCTAAATTTCCCAAAATAAAACATTTAGGTGGCGACTCTGTATCTGGCAAAGCAGTCCATGTTTGGCACTTCTTTATTAAAATCAGTTTTCCAAAACGATTTGCCGAATTTGGACTCTTTGGTGATTTATCGATCTTGCATTGCACTTTGTGAGATTAGATTTAGAACTGTGACATTAAGTCCGAACTGTAGTAGCTTATGAACAAAACGGATTTCGTGCCTTCACGCGCGGAGCTGTGACGTTCGGGCACGTCTACAAATACATATATAATTATTAAATACATAATGTTGTTCATAATTCAAAATAACATATACTAAAATTAAAAGTTTCCCTCATAATTCTCCGTGGGTAACAAAAACAAAAGTTAATCGCATTCTTCATAGGCATGCATTTCACAAGCAAACTTCTACTCGGGAAATATCTGAAAACTAAAAATAAAAATAATTAATGACAATATAATTATGTGTTAATATGTTAATTACAAAAAAAACATAAAAATTTAACTACTATACCATTACAAAGATAATTAAGTAAATAATTTTGCCTAGACAGAAATTCGGCTCTGACTCCCAAACCGGAAACCCGATTCGAGTCCCGTCTTCTCCCACAAGTCTCTCGTGCCTAGGCGGTCTTGTGTGCCAAATTTCATGCTAATCCGATGCCGTTTGGTGATTTTGGGGCGTCAGCACCTCAAATTTTAAGTTTCTTCAGGAACTAGTTTGCCTAGAGTGAAATCCGGCTCTAACTCCCAAACCGGGAACCCGATTTGAGTCCTGTTTTCTCCCACAAGTCTCTCGTGCCTAGGCGGTCATGTGTGCCAAGTTTCGTGTTAATCCGACGCCATTTGGTGATTTTGGGGCATCAATACCTCGAATTCTAAGTTTCTTAAGGAACTAGTTTGCTTAAAGTGAAATCCGGCTTTAACTCCCAAACCGGGAACCCGATTCGAGTCCTATCTTCTCCCACAAGTCTCTCATGCCTAAGCTGTCGTGTGTGCCAAGTTTAATGCTAATCCAACACCGTTTGGTGATTTTGGGCCGTCAACACCTCGAATTCTAAGTTTCATAAGGAATTAGTTTACCTAGAGTGAAATTCAGCTCTAACTCCCAAACCGGGAACCCGATTCGAGTCCTGTCTTCTTCCAGAACCCGTTAGTAGGTTGTGGGCAATCCACGATTGCTGCAACCTTTTGGGGATCAACTGAGATGCCATCTTTGTTAATGACGTGACCGAGAAAGTGTACACTAGTGATCTAGAATTCGCATTTCTTCAACTTGGCATAAAGCTTGTGATCACGTAATGTCTGTAGAACTCTTCGCAAGTGGTGCTCATGATCTTCTGGCGATTTAGAGTATATAAGAATGTCGTCAATGAAGACAGTGACGAACTCGCCAAGATAGGGTTTGAACACTCGATTCATGAGATCCATGAAGGCTGCTGGAGCATTTGTGACGCCGAATGGCATGACGAGAAACTCATAGTGCCCGTAACGAGTTCTGAAGGCAGTCTTTTCGATGCTTTCTGTTTTGATTTTTAGTTGATAATAACCAGAACGCAAGTCAATTTTTTAGAATACTTGAGCGCCTTGCAGTTGATTTAACAAGTCGTTAATTCGTGGTAGAGGGTATTGATTCTTGACGGTGACTTTGTTCAGCTCCCGGTAGTCGATGCATAGCCTCATTGTACATCCTTTTTCTTAACGAACAGTACCGGAGCTTACCATGGTGAGGTACTTGGTCAGATGAAGCCTTTGTCCAGTAGTTCTTGGAGTTGGGTTTTTATTTCTTTCAATTCTGTCATGGACATGCGGTAAGGGGTCTTTGAGATTGGTTGTGTACCAGGTTGGGTTTCAATGGTGAATTCGATTTCTCGGTCAACTGGGGTACCAGGCAGGTCTTCAGGGAATACATCCGAGAATTCCCGAACCACAGGGATTTCATCAAGTATGGGGGTCTCTTGTTGAGTATTGATCACATAACAAATACAACTACAACATTCTTTTCTTAGAAGTCGTTGAACTAATATGAAGGATATAATACATGGAGGGGGAGAGGTTCCAGTTCCTTGGAAGACAACTTCGAGTTGGTTTGGTGACCGGAGGAAAACCTTTTTGGCTTCATAATCGATAGAGGCATGGTTGGCAGCTAACCAATCCATTCCTAAGATCACATCAAAGGTACTAATGCAGAGGGGAATTAAGTCTACGTGAAAGATTTCCCCTTTTAAGGGTACAGTACAAGATTTGTACACATTAGTACTAAGGGCGGAATTTCTAGAAGGAAAAGACACAGATAGTACGTATCCTAAGGGTTCGAGTGTTGATGCCAACTTGGTAGCAAAGTGTGGTGTAACAAAAGAATGAGTTGAACCAGAGTCAAAGAGAACATAGGCTAAGTGACCACAAACAGAAAGTGTACCTGACACAACATTCTCAGTAACTTCTGGGTTTCTAGGCACCAGGGCAAAAGCTCTTCCTTGGCGTTTCTGGTCCTTCCTCACTTCTCCAGGTACCACGGGTTTTCGGACTGGTGTAGAGGGGTTGGCTGTAGGACTGGTAAACTTTGGGCAATCTCTCAGCAAGTGGCCAATTTGGCCACATCTAAAACATGGTCCCGTATCTTGACGGCATTGTCCCCAATGAGTCCTTCTACAGGTAGTGCAAGGTGGAATGGTGCCACCTCTGGGATTTGTAGGACCTTGATTGCTTGAATTGGTTGAATTGGTTGTGCTCGTATTTACTCTCTTGGGAGGCGCGACACCGGGTCTTCTGTTATCTCTTTTCCAAAATTGCATCTTTTGGTTTGGTTCCCCGGAGCGCAAGGCTTTAATCCCTTTTTCCGCAATGTAAACTCGATCTACCACTGCCGCATAGGTTGGTAGTTTCAAAACCTCCAGCCTGTCCTTGATTTCAAGATCCAATCCTGCCTCAAATTTTCTAGCTTTTCAAGCTTTGATGGGGATAACGTATGTCGCGAATCGGGCCAGTTGTGTGAACTTGCTCTCGTATTCAGCCACTATCATGGTTCCTTGCCTTAGATATATGAATTCTACTGCCTTTTATTCCCGCAATGAATCTGGAAAGTATTTTTCATAGAATACCTCCAAAAATCTTGCCCAGGTCACAATATCTTCCTTCTCTACGGTAAGAAGCCACAATTTTTGTGCATCGTCTTTGAAGGTGAATGTGGCAAAAGTCACTTTCTGTCTTTCTGTGCAAGGTAGAGCGTGAAAGATTTTCTCCATGTCCCTAACCCAAGCCTCTGCCACCAATGGGTTTAGACCGCCGAATAAACGTGGTGGGTTTCAGATCTTGAAATTGTTTAATCGTAGTCGGTTCTTCTCGTCTCTCTAATGTCCCATTGGTTATGTTGGTTTGCAAGGCCTGCAAAAAGGTGGTGACTGCTCTTTCTATGATTTGCTCCATTGGGATGGTACCGCTGGCTGATGATCCGGTTTCATTTCCTTCGTTGGCCATTACTACAAAGTAAAATGATATAAGCGTGACATCACATTGATACAACTTGATACGACGTCATATATAACATATTAGTTTTACTATCACATTAATATTACCACATTAATACATAAAACATCATATATACATCATTGTCACTATACATAAGGCGTTAGTCCAACCGTCAAAAATTAATGTCTAATCCTACTGATACAAAAATATAAGGATTAGACTAATCTGGTAAGGTCACAAAAAGGATCTCCTGGTCAGACGTCTAGAATGGACTGTTAGGCCACCATGAGAACTGGCTCTGGAAAACTGGCCCATGAAATAACCCCGCAAACTCATTCTGCATGATGGATTCAAACTCTCACCCACCGTGCTCTACTCCAAAGCAGCTCCATACCACCTGGACTATGTAGACAGGAGCACCGTGATCATAACCCCAAAATTCCCATCCAGTAATCCGTATCGGTATCTCCAAGTACGATGCACCGTTAGTGAAGTCCACAGCTGGGGTATAGGTAATGTGCTATGGAAGAGGTGTCGTAGTGCGAATATGGCTACTAGGGTATGCGGGTCCCCTCCTTTCTGCAAAGCCTAAGGGTAAAGGTGCGACCAAAAAATATGGTGGTTCTAGGTCCGGAGCAAGACCAACAACGTGGGTCGGTCCTATATACCTCTCACGAGTGCTACCTCGGCTAAGTCTCCAGAATAAGAAATCCTCATCGGGGTCGGCCTGCAAATAAACGGGTCTTCCTATGAGTTGGTCAAGTGTCGGATGGGCTTGCCTCACAAGACTCTCTGAGTCACCCCAGCCCTCTAATAGGTTCGGGAGGAGATGAGCTTCTGGGGGCTTGAACCAGAATAACTCCCTTAGATTCGCCATTTCCTACAGCACAAGAAAACTTAGCCTAGACATATGTATAACATGGTTTACTTGTGTTAGGCATACCACATAATATCAAATAATACAAGTTTAATAATATATATATATATATATATATATATTTGGAATAAATGAATGTGAATAACTGTACAGGAAATTTCAAAAACATATACAATTTTGTTTTATACACATTTTTTTTTTTTTTGAAATAATCTTCAATTCAAATGTGAATTGCAAATAATGTGAAAATTATACAGAAAAATTCAAAAACTTATACTATATATATATTTTTATTTTTAAAAAAACATTGCTCTAATACCACTTTTGTCATGACCCAAACCCGGTACCCAAAGGTTCGGCGTCGCAACAAGATGACAATAAAGTAATTCTAAAATTTTTTGTAGTAGTAGCGCAACGGATAAATTAAGTAAATTAAAATAATATAATTAGGTACCAAATGTTTATTAAATGCAAACAAACATAGTCATTTGGGTTTTATTGTATTACAAGAGTCCGATAAAAAAAAGAAGAAATCTTTAAAAAAATAAAAACAATACAGCGATTCATTTCCCATCTTGATCCCGCTAAACATCGTCACTTGAAAGGGTAACAGCTATAAGCACATAGCAGAGTGAAAAATATTATACTGTGAGTATAGGAGTACAAAATAGGCATAGATAGTTATTTAAGCTAAAACATTAACATAATTGAGTTGAATAACAAATTAATTAAGTAGCAGAAACTGAAATAAATAATTATAACCACGGTACAGAATAGAACAGAACATGGGTCACTAGAGTGACAATCAGAACATGGGTCAATGGATCCATGACAAACAGGGGACCACAAAGTGGTCAAATAGGAGCCAATGGTTATTTAAGTTCCCCAAGGCGTGGGACTCCCGTGGTGATACTTACAAAACATAATTGTTTACAAGATCATTGTCAAATAATCATTAAAAGTTAAACAAACATATCCATGGGTTTCATTTTAAGTAAATATAGTTCGGAAAAGAACCCACGTAATTGAAATATTAATATGATTTATAAAACATAACTTGTATAAAATAAATTATGGTGAGTCAAAACATACGTAAAATATATTATGGTGAGTCAAGACATATTTAAAACATATTATGCTAGCTCAAGGTATAATATAACTCACCTTAAATTAATTTCTTATTCTTTCTTTCCACCACTCAAGGATTCCTCCCCTGTGCTGTCTTCCCTTACTTTCTACTTTCTTTTTCTTTTCTATTGCCCTTAACATGAGCCAATCCTCCCTATTTATAGGGAGGTAACCGTGGGCAATAAGTTACGGAAAGTCCCCGAGTGTTGACGCTTGTAATCTTGGCAAATTCAATTTCATCTATTTTTCTTATTTATTTATTTATTAACCCTGTTGAGTTTATCTCTTAGAATTTACCGAGAGTCACTTTGGCCTTTTACTATTCTAAAGGTTATTACCTTCTTTGGTAATCCACAATGATTCCTAAATTTATATATGACTATAAGTTAGGTTCATAGCTAAAAATCTCACCACCAAACTATAAAATATCACTTACCACTTACTAAAATATTTAGCGTGTGATGCCTCACAATTTATTTCCTTAACAATTTAATCAATTAATTCCTATTTTCCTAAACTATGCATTTATTTATTTATTTATTTATTTATTATTATTATTTTTTTTTTTTGAGTTCTATTTATTGCAATTTTAAATTTAAAAAGAAAATTTGGGTGTCACAATTTTCATCAAACATATAGTGAGTTTACATAGATTTTTTTATGTATATATATTAATTCCAAATACCCAATATCATAAATGACAACAGAAGATTAAAATTTTCAAGAAGGAACTATCCAAAAACTAGTCCAACCATAAAGAAAGAAGAATCAATGTGTCAATAGTGAACCAATTCAAGCAAAAAGTTCAATCAGTTCCATGACCACAATTGTATGTCAAAGAACAGTTATCAAGCAACGTATATGTCACAACCCAAACCCGCCCCTATAAGTTTAGTATCGTAACCAGCTAGTAATCCTAAGATTACCGAAGGCCTCTTGTTAGGTCCCTAAGTCTTGTTAATCCCGCGAACAAACTTGTGTAATCGAGTTGTAATTTTCTGTGCTGTTTTGTCTTGCTCGCTCGAGCGAAGAAGTCCTCGCTCGAGCGAAGGACTGCGTCTAGCTTAAAACCTGAAAGAGGTCATTGTGCGCTCGAGCATAGCATTGGTGGCTCGAGCGAAGAACTGCATCTACAGAAAAACCTGAAAGAGTTCATTCCTCGCTTGAGCGAAGACTTCGTGGCTCGAGTGAAGGCACTTATGGAAATCACACGAGATAAGCTTCTCGCTCGAGCGAGCTTCAGAATCCGGATTTCTATAAGTAGTTGGTTTTCTCCAAACTTTAGGATTACTTTTCCAGATCTATTTTGAGGTTTTCTAAGGTGTTCTTGTGGAGAGATTTTTGTGAGTTTTCCTTGATGTTGTGAGAGAGTTCTTCACTCATGATCTAAGATACATACATCAAGGAGTTTGTTACTTTATAATTCAAGAGAGTTCTCTTCGGTGGATTCCGAAGATTCAAACGTAGAGTTTCAAAAGGCGTTTGATTCTGTACGTAGTCGTTAATTCGACAAGTGAAGTTGTGGATTCAACTTCAGGTGGATCAGTTCCAAGACGAAGGCTTAGTGAAAGAGTTACAGAAGATTTGAAGGCAAATTGACTGAGTTAGGTAATTTGCGTATTATCTTTGTAATCTTTCTTTCTTCAGTAGTGGATTGATTAGTGGCGTTTCGCCGTGATTTTTTATTACAATTGAAGGTTCTTCAATTGTGGTTTTTCCACGTAAAAATCGTTTGTGTCGATTTATTGTTTATTCCGAAAAACAAACAATCTAAATCATTTTCGTAAGTGCTTGTTGATTTAGATTGTGTGTTTTGGATTATTGGGATTTGGAATATTTTAATCTTGATCTAATCACGAATCACTTAGGATTTTCAATTGGTATCATAGCAGGTCACTCTTTGTTTTTTATGAAAACTATAGGAGTGTGATTTTGTGTGACTAGTATTATGGATTCTATTCGTGAAGGTAACTCGACTCATAGACCTCCTTTACTCGATGGTACAAACTATTCTTATTTGAAAGCTCGTATGAGAGCGTTTTTAAAATCCATCGATGAGAAAGTTTGGCACTGCGTAATCTATGGGTGGAGTGAACCTATTGTCACCATTGATGGTGTTGATATTCCTAAACCCCTTGATAAATGGGACACAACTGATTACCAAAACTCGAGTTGGAACAGTAAGGCTCTCAATTCCTTGTTTTGCTCCGTCACACCTGAAGAGTTTCGTCGAATCTGCACGTGTGAGGTGGCAAAAGAGGCTTGGGACATTCTTGAAACGATTCACGAAGGTACTACTTCTGTCAAAAGGTCAAAACTTCAACGTCTCACCTCCGCATTTGAAACCCTTTTTATGCGGGATGATGAGATGTTTGATGATTTTTATGCAAAACTTAGTGATATCGTTAATTCCTGTTTCACACTCGGTGAAAAAATCCCAGAAGCTAAAGTGGTTGGAAAAATTTTGAGGTCTTTACCCGAGAGGTTCTAATCAAAAGTGACAGCCATTGAGGAGGCTCAGAATGTTGATACCCTCAAGCTTGATCAATTGGTTGGAAACTTGCAGACTTATGAAGCCCACCAGATTTCAAAGAAAAAACAAAAAGATAGTGTGGTTTTCACTAGTGCTCATGAGACTGCAAAAACTCCAGAGACTGAATTTGATTTAGAGTCTGAGATGATGGCTATGCTTACAAAACAGTTTAAAAAAATTTTGAAGAAAAAGAAGCCTAATTTCAGAGACCCTATTTCAAAAGACAAGAGTAATGAAAAACCCTAAACTTTTTCACCAAAATTTGCTCAAAAAACTGAAAAGAAGATTGTAAAGGGGCAAGGGGTCAAGTGCTATGAATGTCAAGGGTTTGGTCATATTGCCCTTGAATGCCTTTCGAAAAAGAATCGAAAGAAAGTTTACACTATGACTTGGGATAATGAAAGCGGGTCGGAGCAAGAACCCGAAGAACCTAAATCCGGTGAAGATAGGGATAGTGCTTTCATGGCATTTTGGACCACTTTTTCTCAACCTCTTCCAAAGCCATCGGAGTTAGCTCGTGGTCAGAACCTACATCATGCTCCCACCTTTGATGGGACTAACTACCTGTATTGGAAAATCAGAATGAGGGCTTTTCTGAGAGCTTTTTGAACCAGAAAGTTGGCAAGCCATTGAAAAAGATACAGAAAGTGCAGACAATCCGGGCAATCAGAGAGCCCTGATTACTATTTGTGGAGCAATTTCCTATGAAGAACAGCAACGAGTTGTTCACTGCACAAAGGCTAAAGCTGTATGGGAAATTCTGAGCCAATTTCATGAAAGAGGAGATTCACCTTCACCACCATCCAGCAACTTCCCTGCCTTGGTTGCTAGATTGGATGAGGTCAAGGAGAATGAAGAGTAAAAAGAGGATGATGAAACATCTGAAGACAATGATGAGATCAATGGCGATGAACTACAACAGCTTACAAAAAGCTGTACGAGGAATCTCTAAATTTGTCCAAAATCAACGACAAACTCTCTCTCAAGCTCAAAACATGTGAGAGTGAGAATGTCAGGCTAAAAGGAGAACTTGTAGCAGCAAAACAGAATGTCATAGCAAGATCAAGTGACAGGCAAGACTTATGTGGAAACTTCTATCTTGTGAAACTGAAAGGAATGAACTTCTGAAAGTATAGTATATTCCACATATGAAGAAAAGCTTGAAAGCTTGAGATGTCACAAGCTGCATTGGAAGATATAGTCTGTCTGAAAGATGAAGTACTTCGTATTGCTAGAGCAACAATCTCCATGTGGAACAAAGGTTCCAAATCTCTAGAAGACATCCTCGGGTCTCAACAAAGGGTTGTGACAAAAGTGGGCTAGGCTATGGTGCAACAGCTCACAAAGACAGGCCTCTACCTCACACATAACCTGAAGACTCAAGAAAAGGGAAAGTTGAAGTAAGACCAGGATGATTCCTCTCTTATCTACCGAAAGTGGTAAGATCAACAAAAGGGAGGTAAAACCTGTTTTTATTTGTCATCATTGTGGTAGGTATGGCCACATTCGTCCTTATTGCTATGAATTGTTTGGTAAGGTGTCTCAAAAGGGTAGAAATTCGAATACTTTTTGGGCTAGGAGACAACCTTATATGTCTAGGCGGAATACCAAGACTAAAAAGATTTGGGTGAGAAAAGATTATTTGACTTGTTTAGTTGTTCACACTGCTCTAAAAGCACGTGATTCACACATGTGGTATCTTGACAGTTGGTGCTCTCGTCATATGTCTGATAACAAATCCTACTTCACCTCCCTTGAAAATATGAAGGAGGAATTGTTACCTTTGGAGATGGCGGCACTTCTAGAGTCATTGGTAAGGGCTCTATCAGTGTTGATGGTCTTCCCAAGCTGGATAATGCTTTACTTGTTGATGGTCTTAAAGCAAATCTTTTAAGCATTAGTCAAATGTGTGATTCCCATCATGAAGTATTGTTTTCAAAAAATAAATGTGAAATTTTGGATAAAAAGGGAAATACTGTCTTACATGGGGTTCGCACATCTGACAACTGCTATGGGATTGTTACTACTAATGATCTCACTTGTCACTCTGCCATCATTAGTAACATTGACCTATGGCATCAAAGATTAGGTCACATGAATTTCAAAGACCTAACTAAGATAGCCAACAAAGAGCTTGTGAGAGGAGCACCTAAACTGGGTAAGAATTTGAGCCACGTGTGTGGACCATGTCAACTTGGAAAGCAAACTCGCGCCCCTCATAAAAAAGTGAACAGCTTTACAACCAAACGTCCTCTTGAATTGGTTCACATGGATTTGATGGGTCCTACCCGCACTGAAAGCATTGGAGGTAAAAGATACATTTTTCTAACTGTTGATGATTTTACTCGGTTTTCGTGGGTAAACTTTTTAAGGGAAAAATCTGATACGTTTGATGCTTTCAGGCCTTAGTCCTTAAAATCCAAAAATGAACAGGGTGTTTCTTGGGCGTATCATAAGAATCCGAACTGATCATGGTCGTGAATTTGAAAATAGTTCGTTTTCGGATTTTTGTGATATGCATGGAATTAAGCATGAATTTTCTGCACCTATTACTCCACAACAAAATGGAGTGGTTGAGAGGAAGAACAGAGTTGTTCAAGAAATGGCTAGGGTCATGCTCCTTAGTAAGAGTCTTCCTCCAAAGTTTTGGGCCGAAGCCCTTAATACTGCTGTTTATGTCATAAATCGCGTGTATTTAAGGCCCGACACTTTACAAACTCCATATGAATTGTGGAAGGGTTTGAAACCAAATGTAAAATACTTCAAAACTTTTGGGAGTAAGTGTTACATCTTCAAAGATAGAGAGCCCTTGGGCAAATTTGACTCCCGAAGTGATGAAGGTATTTTTCTAGGGTATTCAACCAACAATAGGGCTTTTCGAGTCTATAACCTGCGAACTTCATCTTTAATGGAATCTATCAATGTGGTTATAGATGACCCAGGTGCACCTACTCCAACAACAAATGAGGATGACAATGGTGATTCTCCAATTATGGATACTGAACCACAAAGTCAAAGAAAAGCTGAGGTCCATGCACAAGAAGTTGAGACGGCACCATCCTCACAGGTAAGTCAAAGTCCAAAGAGTGCACAAAGAAACATCACTCCTGATGCTTCTGTCACTGCAAGTCCTGAGTTCAAACCTTCAGCAAGGGTGAAACTGAATCATCCAGCTCAATAGGTGATTGGAAGTGTATCAGATCGAATGAAAACCCGAAGACAAATTCGGGATGAGGTATCACATATGTGTTATGTTTCTTTAATTGAACCTAAGAATTTTAAAGAGGCCTTGCTAGATGATAGTTGGGTCAATGCTATGCATGAAGAATTAGGTCAATTTGAACGTAACAAAGTTTGGACTCTAGTTCTCAGACCTAGAGACATGAATGTGATAGGTACCAAGTGGATCTTTAAAAATAAATCTGATAAGAATGGTACTGTTGTTAGGAATAAAGCTAGGTTGGTTGCTCAAGGTTACACACAAGTAGAGGGTGTTAACTATGATGAGACGTTTGCCCCAGTTGCACGTCTCGAATCTATTCGTATTTTGCTTGGTATTGCATGTTTTCTTGGCTTTAAATTGTTTCAAATGGATGTGAAAAGTGCCTTTCTGAATGGGTACTTGAAAGAAGAGGCATATGTTGAGCAACCAAAAGGGTTTGAGGACCCTAAATGTCCTAATTATGTCTATAAGTTAGACAAGGCTTTGTATGGGTTGAAACAAGCTCCTCGGGCTTGGTATGATAGACTTACTACCTTTCTTCTTGATAATGATTTTCAAAGGGGTAGTGTTGATAAGACTTTATTTGTGAAACATACTAAGTCTCATATTCTTATTGCTTAGATATATGTTGATGATATGTGTTTGGTTCCACTGCTGATCATCTTGTGAAATATTTTTCGGATTGCATGACCATGAGTTTGAGATGAGCATGATGGAGAGTTGTCTTATTTCTTGGGTCTTCAAATTAAACAGTCTCCTTCGGGTATGTTCGTTTCTCAATCGAAGTATGCTAAAAATCTTGTGTCAAAGTTTGGTCTTGAGTTTGCCAAACATGCACGCACTCCCATGAGCACCAGTCTTCATCTCTCCAAAGATTCCTCTAGTATTGATGTTGATCCTACCCTTTATAGGAGTATGATAGGGAGTCTTTTGTATCTGACAGCCAGTCGTCCTGATATTTCTTTCAGTGTCGGTGTTTGTGCCTGTTACCAAGCCAGTCCTAAAGAGTCTCACCTTCTTGCGGTCAAACGCATCATCAAGTATGTAAATGGGACCTTGGGGTATGGGGTTTGGTTTTCCACTGATATTACAGCCGAAATTACTGGTTTTTCTGATGCCGACTGGGCAGGTGTGCTGATGATAGAAAAGTACATCCGGGGGGTGTTTTTACCTTTGGAATAATCTGGTTTCTTGGCATAGTAAAAAGCAAAATGCCATCTCTCTTTCCACTGCTGAGGCTGAGTACATTGCTGTAGGAAGTTGTTGTGCACAAATGTTGTGGATGAAGCAAATGCTTCATGACTATGGTATAGAACAGAACACTCTCACTCTTTTTGTGATAACACAAGTGCCATAAACATTTCAAAAAATCCAGTCCAACACTCTCGCACCAAACATATTGACATCCGTCATCATTTTATTCGAGAGTTAGTGGATGAAGGCCTTGTTGTTTTGGAACATGTTCCTACTAAGCATCAAAAAGCTGATATTTTTACAAAACCCCTTGATCTTCTTCGGTTTGAGTTCCTTAGAAAGACCTTGGGTGTCATGCTCGATCACTAGAGTGTTTCTTATTCCTTGAGTAGGTGTGAGTGCTTGGCTGTATGAGTGCTTGGTTGCTATAATCTCATTATCATTGATTTATGTTTTTCTTGCATCCAACTTTTTTTGTATACTACTCATGCTGCTTACAAGATCTCATTGATCATTGTTCATAGCTCATTTTGAATGCCCATGCTCATTAACCTCATGATCTCAGTCTGTACACATCCTTGAGACAAATTGTTGCAGGGGTTTCCGCACAAGTGATCAAAGTTCTCTATGGACCACTAACAGTGTTTCTTGTACTTTTACAGTGGAATTAACCGATACTAATATATCATGAGTGATGTTGAGTTTCTTAACCATCTACCATCTGTTTTCACTTCCACGGTTTCTCCCTCAGTTCCTTGAAGTCCGGGCATTAGGAAAAGGCTACCTCAAAGGCACCAACCAGGCCTTCATTATTGATTCATTCTTCTCTGGTTTGGTTTCCATACTCTTGAGCGTGAATGCCACCAGTGAGTGCCCACAAGAAAGAAAAAGTCAAAAATATAAAATTAAAATAAAAAAAAGGACTAATTGATTAAGGGGGAGCCTCCGCGTTTACTCAACAAATACCCCGTGATTCCTAGTGGTTTGACTTTTCTCTGTGTTGTTAAGTTACTCTTGGTGGAGGTCCAGCCATCCGATCACTACGAAGATTAACTCTAGCTCAGTGGACTCTCATGGATTGCACACACACACTTTATTTTGTGAGATCTCATGTTGGATTTTGAGTTGTACATTCTCATGTAACTTATGATCACTGATTATATTTTATCTGCTTTGCTCATGATTTCCAGTGTCATTGTTTTTTAAAACTGCAAGCTTACAGAATTCATGAATTGCGGATTATTTCATCTGAGTATTCATTTTTGGCTAAATGTGATCATCTACTTTTGTTTCAGGTCTCACCTCTTGATTTTGAGTATAGTGTTGTTTTTAAGAAAAAAAAAAATATTTTTTTTGGGTTTGTTTTTTTTCTTCTTGGCTCAAGCGACAAGTTCCTCGCTCAAGCGTGCTTCTACTACTGCATTAGACCTGAGAGCGTGTGTTTTTGGCTCGAGCGATCCCCTGCACTTTATTGACCTCGCTCGAGTGAGAGAGTCTTCGCTCGAGCGACCTGTCGCGATTTAAATTCTACAAGGGTGTCTTTTCAGTTCATTTGTTTTCCCTCCTTCTTCGTGTTTCCTCTCTCTCTCTCCCCTAGGTTTTCGTGGTCGGCTTTGCTACACTCATCTATTGTTTTTCTCTTGATTCTGGAGCATTTTTCTTATTCTCATCTGCTTTCTCCGATTCTGGTAAGTTTTTTTTTTCGATTAATTTTTTTTTTTTTTTTGGTTCGTGTGGTGCTTGGGTTGAGATGTGGTTGTACGTATGCTCTGTTAGACTCTAGGTTTTCTAATTGTTGATTTTGGTTCTTTCCTCCTGTCTTCACGCCTCACTCTTGCATCTAGGGTTTGTTTTTTTTAATGCTTATTTGCTAGGGTTTAATTTGGGATTTTGTTCCAGGTATAAATTGGGTTTTTTATTTCTGTATACATTGCCATGTGATATTTTTTTTTTATTTGCATCTCTTATCTTCTCACTCTGTTGGACTAGATTGGTTATTTAGTGTTTAACAGTTTCATGCTTATTTTGTGGTCTGAGTCCATTGATTAGTCTGTTGCTTATCATCTTCATTGTAGCTATTTTTATACTGCTTCTGTTTCTCACATTTTTGGACTAATGGTGTTTTTCTGTGGTGTTTGGTTTGGATTTGGGGGTTTTCTGATGTTGTTTATTGGGTGTTATGTGTCTGTCTGGGATTTGTGTCTGTATTACTCTGTTTGGGTTGTCTAGTCATGGCTGAGTCGTCTAAATGCCGCAAGACCACTGTTTCCCGTCCATCCTTCAACACTGAAAAATTCTCATCTAAAGAAAAAGCTAAGTCATTTAGGGAGACTTTTGTATCTCGTAAAGTCCATTTAGAGTGCAATGTCCTTCCCAATGCCTTTGAGGTTCTTCCCATTCGATCTTTATTTGATTCATTAGGCGGAGATGAAGTGTTGCATTTTTCGGGTCCCCAAAATTTGAGTCTCATCCGGGAATTCTATTGCAATATTCATTCTATTCAGAAAGAACTTCCGGCTTCCTTTAAAACTTGGGTTAGGCAGAAGTCACTTGCTATCACTGGAGATGTGTTTCGGGTATTTCTTGATCTTCCTGAAGTTAGTAATTGTCATTTTCCATTTCTTACCCGGTCTAGTGTTGATTTTGATAGGGTTGCCTCTGAGTTATGTGGTGTTGACCGGAATTGGCCTGTCGGGGCACTCATTCAGCAGAATGAGTTGCTTCCTCGGTTCCGTCTTCTTAATCTCATTGTATGTGCTAATATCTATGTCACCACTCATTCCTCACATATTACTCAGGACCAAGGTTATGTTTTGTATTGTATTCATCACCGTCTTCCTATTGATCTTCCAGAAATGATTGTTTCGAAAATGATTGGGGTCTTTGAGGGTAGAAAGTCTTTAGGGCTTCCTTACGGGTGTTTGCTTACCCGTTTTCTCACTTCTCTTGATGTTCCTTTTTCTGATGATGATGAGTTTGCTCACCCTATCAAACCCATTACCAAGCTCACTGTTTCCCAGAGTCAGGCCCATGTGAGGGGGAGTGTGTCAGGAGGTGGGAGTTCTGGTGCAGGTGATGCTGATTTCATTGCCGATGAGGGGGAGGAGTTTGAGGCAGCCACTGCTGGTGCTTCTGATCTACCCGAGATGCGCCCTCGCTTATTCTGTGGCCAGCTGCAGCACTTTGAGCAGGCTGTTACTCGTCGCCTTGATTTTATGGACAGCCGCCTTGATGCCCTTGACAGCAGACTTGATGAGCAGAGTACCATGCTCTCCCAGATCCTCTCGCTTCTTCAGCTGCAGCAGCCCCCACCTACTTAGTTTTTTGGACTCTGGTTGTCTTTGCACAGTTTTTTTTTTTGGTTTATTGCCTTGGATAGTTTTACTACTGTTGTCTATGCCTGTTTTTGGGTCACTCCTGGACAAAAAGGGGGGAGTAGTTGTATGTTTGGAGGGTATATATGTTCTTTTGGGTACTCATGTTTCGGGGGTATATATGTTCTTTTGGGTACTCATGATTTTTTTTTTTTTTGCAGGGGGGCATTTAGACAAGTTTATATCAGTTTATATGTTACATTGTCATATTTGCTAATGATATGGATATTAATGATGTGGATATTGGGCTCTATGTTTTTCTTTAATATCTTGATGCTTTGGTTTGTTATGTTACGTTTCAGGTTTGATGGAATTACATTTGAATACAGGTTTTCCTCAAGTTTGGTTTATTGTTTCAAAATGTAGTTCAAGTTTGTTTTGAGATTGGTTGCATAGTTGTTTTGATTTGAGTTGTAATCATTTTAGCTAGTTCGTTGGTTTAGGAAATTGTGTTAGAAAGTTTTGTCCGGGTATTGACAAAGGGGGAGATTGTTAGGTCCCTAAGTCTTGTCAATCCCGCAAACAAACTTGTGTAATCGAGTTGTAATTTTCTGTGCTGTTTTGTCTTGCTCGCTCGAGCGAAGAAGTCCTCGCTCGAGCGAAGGACTGTGTCTAGCTTAAAACCTGAAAGAGGTCATTGTGCGCTCGAGCATAGCATTGGTGGCTCGAGCGAAGAACTGCGTCTACAGAAAAACCTGAAAGAGTTCATTCATCGCTCGAGCGAAGACTTCGTGGCTTGAGCGAAGGCACTTATGGAAATCACGCAAGATAAGCTTCTCGCTTGAGCGAGAGAAGCTTCGCTCGAGCGAGCTTCAGAATCCGGATTTCTATAAGTAGTTGGTTTTCTCCAAACTTTAGGATTACTTTTCCAGATCTATTTTGAGGTTTTCTAAGGTGTTCTTGTGGAGAGATTTTTGTGAGTTTTCCTTGATGTTTTGAGAGAGTTCTTCACTCATGATCTAAGATACATATATCAAGGAGTTTGTTACTTTATAATTCAAGAGAGTTCTCTTCGGTGGATTCCGAAGATTCAAACGTAGAGTTTCAAAAGGCGTTTGATTCTGTACGTAGTCGTTAATTCGACAAGTGAAGTTGTGGATTCAACTTCAGGTGGATTAGTTCCGAGACGAAGGCTTGGTGAAAGAGTTACAGAAGATTCGAAGGCAAATTGACTGAGTTGGGTAATTTGTGTATTATCTTTGTAATCTTTCTTTCTTCAGTAGTGGATTGATTAGTGGCGTTTCGCCCGTGGTTTTTTATTACAATTGAAGGTTCTTCAATTATGGTTTTTCCACGTAAAAATCGTTTGTGTCGATTTATTGTTTATTCCGAAAAACAAACAATCTAAATCACTTTCGTAAGTGCTTGTTGATTTAGATTGTGTGTTTTGGATTATTGGGATTTGGAATATTTTAATCTTGATCTAATCACGAATCACTTAGGATTTTCACCTCTGAAATAGATTGACAAAATAAGGGGGCTAGCGGAAGCAAATACATAAATATAATTGTCCAATGAGCTGTACTGACTTATATGAAACAGAATAATTACAACTTTATACGCATAACCAAAAGTCATTTTTACATTATACCCACACACAAAGTAGCATCTTAAGTACAGCCAACAAAAACAAACAAAGTCTGATATACATAAATAACTAGAACTCATAATACGTGACACTTCAAGAACCTCCACGAGAGGCACAATAGTTGACTGACAACAGAACACGGATCCAATAAAAGCCTTCAGGCTCGACCTCCAGAATGCCCACCTATACATATATATACACATAGTGAGTTAGAGCCCAGTGAATAACATTAAGGTAAAGGGGTTAATGAACGAATTCCGAATATTTCACAATCATAAGACAAATCATAACATAATCATTCTCATATATGAACATACTAATGGTACATCCCATAGAACACATCACATATCGTCTTCCGACTAGAGTAATCGGTTCCGGATACCGATTAAACATATATCACCCCAATGAAGTGGCTAACGAGATCTCGTAATCGCATACATGTTATGGACCCGCATTAACATGCCGTCCCCCATGACTTGGGACTATCTATGGATGCCATAATAGATTCCAAACATAGGACATTCGTTTACGTAAACAATATCATTTCAGAAATCATAACTTATCAATCACATTTGGAACATAATTCTTATGAACATATCTTTACAATAAAGTTACTCACAGTGGGTTCCCGTAAACGGTCAATCCAACGTAGGACGTTGACCTACAAACACAAAAGTGCATAACACAAACATGTCTTATCATTACACGTGTTCACATGGCCGTTATGGCTTAGCTTTCTTACTTTAACTTCTTATTCATTCCATGCCACATAACTTGTTCATATTGCCCATATACTCAGATTCGACACATATTTTCCAATTCACTTTACATATGTCGTTTCTTAGCTCGTGACTTTTCAATAACTCATAATACGTGTCTACATATGCTCAAAAATGGATGGAAATGAAATGCAGAACAACTCGTCAAAATGCACTAAAAATGGCCTGGTCGCTCGAGCGCAACATTGGTCGCTTGAGCGGACCGGCCTGTCTGAAAAAGTACTGGTTGGTCTCAATCTACGCTTGAGCCACAACTCCTACGCTCGAGCGGTTTAACTAAATACAAAGGGTTCGCTCAAGCGCGACTTTGGTCGCTTGAGCGAAGCGCTTATGTCTGCAAAAATGCTAAGAGCTCACATTCTTTGCTCGAGCGCAAGTTTCCTTGCTCGAGTGGACTGTGGAATTCTGGGTTTTCAAAAACAGAGTTTTGAGCTTCCAAATGCAATTTCAAAGGTAAACTCGTGCAAGGCTTGTCTTTAAAGCTCGAAAACTTTTCTAAAACATGAACACATGATCCTTTATAAACCCTTTAGCTCAAAACTCATGATTTTAGCCAAAATTGAGTTCAACTTTCATACATGTAAACCTTTTAAGCTCTTTTCTCCAAAACTCATGAAGTTAACAAAAATTGAGTTCATAAACTCCATGCATGTAAGGAATTATTTTCCAAAACATGAAACCAAGGTTCAAATGTGATAATTCAAACATACATGTGTCAATTATCCATAATTTCTACATGAATGATCCAAATCAAACTTGATATAGCAATACCCAACATGTTTAGGCATGCATGTAGAATTTTCTTCTTAATTCTTTCCTAAGACTCCTCAAACATGGAAATTTACTTACAAAACTTGTTGACAAATGCATGCATGTACATTTCATACACCAAACTCAACACAAATGATAAAACTCATGATCAAAGTGATGATTAAACACTTATATATACATGCATGTGTAGACACCCCATTTTTGACCGTCCTCAAGACTTGGACGTCACCGTTTGAACACCCGGTGATCATCCATGTTTGTGTTCGTTTGGAGTTCCCGGAGGTCTCGGCTACGCGCCTTGCCTCAGGATCTCCGAACTCGACTGTTCCATGTTTGGTTTTGGCACCAAGCACCTGTGTTTTTGCCTTGAAGGGTAGGGAATGGCTTGTTGGCCATCCCCACACCCCACCGGCCCTCCCCTACCATCACCGGCTGTATATGTGTGCCACCGGCCATGATTTCTTAAAAACAATGGCCGGTCGGCACTATGTTTGGCCGACCGGCACTTTATTGTGCCAATGACCTATTTGGTTGGCCGATGACCCTTCTGAACCCCTTGGGGTATGGTGCATGCTAGTTGTGCCAGCTGGAATGCACCAACACCACTCCCCATGCGCGGGGGTGACTCTTGTGAGCCTTTGAACTCCCTAACCTTCTAGAAGGTTGACCCCTTTTGGCCAAGCTTCTTGGGGAAGCTTGGCCAGGTGTCTTAGCTTCTCCAAGAAGCCAAGACCCCTTTGCACCCCTTGACCCTTTCTCTTTAGCTTAGCCATTAAGTTTCTTGGCTTTATTTTGCCTATATAAGCATCATGCCTCTCCCTTTGCAAGGGGTTGGCCATTTTTGAACAAAAACCAGAGCTTTTGTATCTATATGTCACGACCCAAACCTGGCCCTATGGGTTTAGCACCGTAACCGGCCAGTAATCCGAGATTACCGAAGGCCTGCTTAACAGTAATACAGTAAATCAGAGTACAGGGCCTGGCGGAAGCCAATACAGTAAATAACTAGTGTCCATTGAGCTGTAAAAACCTGTATGCCAAAAACATTTTTCATGCATTCATACAGTTCAGAACAGTACAGTCTATACAGTCACATACAAACATTCAGTACGGGGACCTAATCCCTCGATAACAGTACAGTAAAACAGTAGACAGTCTATACAGTAGTACAAAACAGTAAGGAGACCGATGGGGGACACAAAAACACCCCAAGCCATAGCATGGCAACTCGGAACCTCGCAGTGAGGCACATAGGCTGGCTTGACAAAACTGGGACCAACCCACGCTCCTAGCTCTGGTCTGGCTGCTGAGAACCTACATATATATATATATAAACAGTGAGCTAAAGCCCAGTGAATAACATAAAGCGTAAAGAGGTTATGAATGAATGTCCTTACAGTAATGAAAACAGTTCATTAAACAGTAATTCAATCTTTCAGACAGAACAATTATTCAATCATATGTGGTACATCCATTAGCATAGCAGTAAACAGTAGGTCTTAAAGACCGAACAGTAATGATGGCCAGTCATTCAGTAAACAGTATGATTCCACAAGGGAACCGACAGAGATCTCTGTAATAGTAACGGTAAGCAGTAGGTGCTAAGGATGCCACAGTATAGTTCAGAAATAAAGGACATACATTCATTCAGTAAACAATATCAGTTCGATAAACAGTTCAGTTCAGTATTCAATAGATAACCATTTTGAACGTATCTTTACACAATCGTTACTCACAGAGATTGGGCTAATAGCAGCTAGAGCGCGTCCCCGAGAGCCAACCCTAAACAGTTAACAAATAGAACACACACTAAGTTTCGCAGTCGGGAAGGATGATAATTAAATCCCTAAATTTCCTCGGTGTGGTTCTACGTCTAAATCCTCATTAAGATGCCTTAAACTAGGCCTAAGAATGCCTAGAATGGGATGAGGATGCAAAAATACACTTAGAAAATATTTTGCAAAGTTTGCTGAAAATAGGCGCTTCGCTCGAGCGAGCCTTCCTTCGCTCGAGCGAACAATCCTTCGCTCGAGCGGTCTGATGAACAGTAAAAGTACTGGATGCTCGATTTTTACGCGCGATACCACGCTCGATGCTCGCTCGAGCGGAGCCCTGAATAAAGGTGCTCGCTCGAGCGAGGAATCCTTCGCTCGAGCGAAGAAGCCAAATCTGGAATTTCCAGATTTGCCTTCCAAGCTCAAACCAAGCATTCTCAACTCGATTCTCGACCTCTAAGGCCCAGATTCTGGAAAATACATCCCAAAACAATGAATAACAAGTTCCAAAAGCTAATTTGTACATGCAAGGGCCAAGAGTTGGTCAATTAAAGTCATTTTTCAAACCCATTTCAAGAACAATCTCAAAACATGCAATGCATGAACTTTAAACCAAAATCAAGCTTCAAATCTTGCTCTAATGAGCTCAATAGTTGGAAAACAAAATGAAAACTTAGACTTTGATAGAAACATGAGCATGCATCATTTGCCATGAAATCAACCTCAAGAATCAACAATACAAGCATGCATGCATGATTCATGCTCTAATTCAACATGTATGAGCTAATTCATGACTTAATTCTACAATAGAGTATAAAACATGCAAGACTTAGCTTAATCTCACAATTAGAGGGATGAATTCTCTTACCTAAGTCTTGAAATCAAGGTGTGGGAGCTAAATGTGCAATCTACTCTTCCATTTCTCTTAAGTCTCAAGCACAATCAAGCAAAATGAACTCAATTCTCTCCTATCCCCTCTCTTGGTCGGCTAGGTGTGAGAAAAAGGCTGATGAAATGTTTGATCAACATGCAATAAGGCTCAAAATAATATTCTAAATGGCCCACTAAGGGTGGCAAAGTTGTAATTTAGGCAAACTCTTAAATTGGTTTTATTTAATCTAGTTTTCATACCTAAGCACATTTTAGATAAGTATACCATAAAATCAGATAAATTCTACTGTTCATGAAACACTAAACAGTTCCTAATAAATTTTCAGATAAACATACCATTAATTCACAACTATTCTACTGATTCCAAAACTCTAAACGGTTTCTAATTCGGCCGCCGATAAGGCCTTCAATTAGCAGTTTAAACATATGAATTCAAACAGATGCTCAATCAATCAAACAGATGCAACATGCAATTCAATAGGTAAACTTATTCAATTTCAGTTTCAATTTCAATCAGTCCATTCCGTACTTCTCTTAATTCAATTATCAGTCATTATCAGTTCAGTTTAGCAGTAACCAGTAGCTAATTCAGTAGTTTATCGGTAATCAGTACGAGGGTTGTTACACTATATATCTGTCATATATCTCCTCTCTCTAGATTTTCCCTCTCTCTCCTCTTGTGTGTGTGTTTTTAGGCCTAAAAGTGCATTTTTACCTTACTTTTGCACTCACACACACACTATCACACCTTAGCTCGAGATTGGGAGGCTTGGAGGGTTGGTTCTTGAGTTTTTGGACTGATTTTGATCAAAAGAGGAGGGCTGCATTGGCTGTTCTTGAGGTGTTCTTTAAGGGTAAGCATTTTACTTTAGTTTCCCCAAACTTGCACTAGATTTCTACCTATCTTGTATGCTGATTTGGGTCTTGTGTATAACATAAAAAAGTCTTATATTTTTGTGCTTAAGAACTTCCATTAGGTCATTTTGTGGTTTGAGTTCAAACTCACCCTCTTAGGCCTTATTTGGCCCCTTTTGGTGCTTCCTTTGTGAGACTTTGTTTGCTTGAGTGTTTGGTTCCTTTTACCACTGAAATCCAGTGGATTTTTAGGGGTAAAGGAGAGGGTTTGAAGTCTTGTATAGGGGAGGGACACCCTTTTCCCCTTTGTCCTTCTTTACCTTGGTTTTTGGCTTTAAAAGGCAACATGCATGCTTGCTTGTTTTTTGCTTCATTTCAGAGTTTTTTTGGGTGTTTTGGATCATGTTATATCTCTGTTTTTGGTTGAATTTGTGCCCCCTAGCATGCATCTTATACTTGCTTTGTAATGCTCAACTTTGCCTAGAAATGTGCCATGTGTTTAACCTTGTATATCCTCATGTTTTAGCTTAGGTTATTAGAGCTTTTGGTCATGATTTGCCATGCTTTAGGTCTGTTGGCCATTGATTTTGCCATGTTTGGCATGCTTGACGAAGTTGCTTTGCATTATGGCTTGTAAGCCTTGAGTATGTGATCCATGAGTATGCATTGGTTAGGCTATTTAGGTGATTTGGAGTCATTCAACATGCTATTTCAGTCCCTATACCATGCTTATATGCCTCCATTTGTCATCTCTTTCATGCTTTGAAGTGTTGTAATCTTGTGCCTTAAAGGGTGATCATTGGGCATGCGTGTATGTTTAGGCATTTGGGCTGCCATATCATTGGATTTTGGGGTGTTTTTGGTGCCATGAAGCTCTGTTTTTGGCCTAATAATCCATGCCATGATTGGTCTTGGAAGTGGTAGTTGAATGCTCCCTTTTGTGCCTTAATCTTGAGCCCATTGATTTATATGCTTGTTGAGCATTTTGCCCATGGTTTTAGGCACTTTTGGCCACTGTTTCGGGGTGGATTGAGGTCTGCCCCTTTATGGTTTAAGCCCACTATTGCATGCTTGTCTCATGTTCCTTGCATGATCGCTTCACTAGGTGTTGTAGCATGATGATCCTATTGCTTAGATTGTCCTTGTTTGCATTGCATTTGCATCTTGCATGTTTAGCATTACATACTTGCCATGATAGGTTGCATTGCATTTGACATGCCTTGCTTCTTAGCCTTAGGATGCATTGTTGAGCCATGTTTGCATAACATGCATTGCATTACTTGGTTTGGGGTGTCAAACCAAGTGTGAGAGATGAGAGGTGTTTGTACTTTAAGTGACAAAACACATCTCAATTCTCATGTCACCAAAGCCTTGACTTTGACATGATAGGGTCTTGGTCCTCATTTGGTGTTGCATGCATTCCCATTGAATTGCAATCTTGGTCTCTTAGGTCATCATGCATCAAAATGCATAATTGGTGGCCCAAGGACCAAGGGCCATGCTTCCTTGAATCCCATACATGATAGGAAACATGGCCATGCTTACATGTGCCCAAAATTCCATGCCATACACTGTCTGTCCTTGTTGCTGTCAAAAAACTGTCTTCTGCAGGAATTTCTGCCGACCGGCAGTATAGAGTGCCGACCGGCCATTGGTGTGTGGCCGATGACCTCGTGAGCAGCCGATGGACCGGTGGCCATTTCATCCAGTCGATGGTGTGAAGCAGTGTGCATAGAAGGTACCCTGGGACTTTGGCAGTCTTTGGAGAGGCAGGACAGTGAAAACAGAGGCGGCAGTGGTATGGTGCGGGTTTTCCGGGCAAGACGGATCGAGCATGCATCATTCGCGCATCCCGAGGCAGGGCTGCGGCCACCTTCTTTCTGCATTTATTTTGTTAATTAATTAAGGGTCTGTAATAATTAATTAGCTAGGATAGTTGATTTGTTATTTGGCCTGTATATTATTTTGGCCCCTCCGAGCGAGGGCGCAATTGTGTAATAAGCGTGTGTGAGTGTGTGCATGTCTTCCAATCCCACGTCTTTCTTCCCTTTTATTTACCCGCTTATGATGGTAGATTAGGGCATGTTTAAATTAGCATACCTTATGCTATGCATGCGTGCATCCATACGTTTGTCTTGCATGCACCGGGCTCGGTACATCATGCTAACTGCATTTGTACTTCAATTCCAAATTGAATACGTGCATCAATTGATTGCATTCCATATGCCATGTTTAGGATAGCCGAGCCTACCCTAATTGCATCCTGTATGTGTTGCATTAGTCAAACTTAACATGAACTAGGACCATGCATGTTTGCTAACTAGTTTATTGTTGTGGCACGGAGTACGATGTAAGTGTTTTCATGTTTTAGCATATCGCATGTGTGTGAATGCTATCATGATAGCATGCTTACCATGTGGCTAGATGCTTATGTGATAAACTGTTTGAATGCCTGTGGGTGAAGGTTGGATTGTCTGAGTTGGAAAAACTCGTTGAAATCCGTATTTTAGCCTACTTGCGAGTAGCAAATTCCAAATTATTTTTCAAGATAAACGGATATGCAATGCTTATTTCCAAATTAGGCAATCTAGTCTATACTTGTTTGCTGTGCGCATAACATAGTAATTCTAGGCTAACAACTGGAATAAGAACACATAACGTTTTCAAAATCAGATATCACAGTTAGTAGAGGCCGGTCTTCGGACCGGGCGAGAGGGGGTGCTCATAGCTGACCTTCCCCAATCGTACCCAAGCTCCCGAGCCGAGGCAACTTTGGTAATAACGGACACGTGGCCTTTGGCACCGAGTCAGGGTTTCCTAAATTTTCCCATTAAAAAATATTTAGGTGGCGACTCTGTATCTGGCAAAGCAGTCCATGTTTGGCACTTCTTTTCTAAAAATCTGTTTTTTCTCAAAACGATTTGCCGGATTTGGACTCTTTGGTTCAGATTACGAACCGTGACTATTTGAGTCCGAACTGTAGTAGACCCGCATAATGAACAGAACGGGACTCATCCTCCCGGGGCGTTCGGGGACGTCTACAGCATGTTAGAATTATAATCAAATTCTTCATCTTCTTGACAAACATATGTGAAATACATGCAAATGATCATAACAACTCCATGAATTCATCTCTACAATACATAATCTTCATGAATTAATAGTCAAAGGCTTACCTAGAGTCTTGAATTGCTCTTGTTTTAGCTTAATTTTGATAGATTCTAGCCAAGATCTTCAATTCTCCTTTAATCTCTTCTTTTCTCTCTCTCTAAAATAAATTCTCAGAATTTAGCACTCACTTAGAGCAAATTGAGCTCAAGAATGAGCTTAAGGGCTCATATATATAGTCATGATGCTATTATACAATAATTAAAACATTTGGCCAACCAAACACAACTTAATTAATCAAACTGAATCAATTTTTAATTAAACTTACCATAATGTTCTAAAATTCTAATTAGTCCATCCGTGCGGTCAATTCCCATTTCTGACATCATTCGGGCCATCAATTTAATATCCTAGGCGGAAATTGCAACAGATATTTTTACATTAGATAGATATAAACACAAATAATGTGACACATATACAATTTTCTTCAGAATTTCACCTTAATTATTTATTAGGCATATTTAAGCATGAATTAACATTAATCAAAGACCGGGGTTGTTACAGTATAAAATAATAAAACAAAAAAAAAGAAAAAAAAATAAGAACCCTTTTGGGATTAGAATACCAAAATCAACAAAGATATGTGAACACATTGAGAGAGATGAAGAAAATGTGGAACAATTGAGTTTTATACTATGAAAATCCGTAGTTGACCACTGATGCAAAGGTCTTCTGTGAAAATTGCAAAGCTTCGCGATCATCACACAAGATTTTGCTAAAAGTCTCGTCTCTCTTCGGGAGTCAACAGTTGATTCGATCCATATCTTTCCTGAACATCCGAACAGGTTATATATATATATATAGAGAGAGAGAGAGAGAAGGGGAGGGGGAGGGGGAGGGGGAGAGAGAGGGGGAGAACCTCATCGGAGGTCTTGTTCGCCGCCATTTATGGCACATTCGAACAAACACAGATCAAAGGAAGGAAGAAACTAAGGGCTTCAGATTGCAACGAGGTAGATAATCCAACCACAATCTCTATTTTTCACTAGTTAAAATATCAAAAATACTCTTTATTTTACTTAATTATTTTATTTTATTTAATTACTTTAACTATTGTGTGTTCTAATCATACTCTTTATATTAACTATTCAATTAAACTAATTTAACCAATTTTCAAAACAACAAAGCAACAGCGCAGAGTAACACTACAACCAATACTACACTCCATAGAAGGTAAAAAAGAATACTTGAAATGAAGACAAGAATAGTAGAAAAGGAAAGAGAAAGGGAGAACATAAAAAGAAATTAGTAAAAATTTAGAAACTTCAAAACAAAATCCTCAACAACTACTTTCAATATCTGACCATTATTGCTCCAACGAAAAAACCCTAAATCACAGTGTTAAGAGTGTTAGTCTCAAGACTCCCAAATTTTCCTTTCTCAATCCCGACAATTTCTAAGCAATCAAACAGAACAAAAAGAAACCCTCTATTCCCAGCTTAATTTCACAGCATTCGGTTAAAAAAAAAAATTAAAAAACCAAAACCCTAAATCTCCATTTTCAACAACAAAGGCTATTATCAAAGAGAAATCTTACCTCAAAAACAGCAACGGCAAATTGAAGCTTGGTCTAAAACAACCGGGATTTCGAAGACACGACGTATTGACTACACCGAATCTTCAACTCCATCAAGCAATGTGTTCAACAAAACCAACATCGACTACACTGAATCTTCAACTCCATCAAGCAATGGGTATATAAATATAGAGAGAGCTGCAAAGATGTGAATGATGGAGTTGCAACGTAAATGGTAGAGTTGCCAAATGACTTTGTAGGAAACGATTTTGTAGAAAAAAACGATTTGGAGAGTGATTTAGCGCTCTTCAAAAGTAGCTGGCGAGTAACATTGATGGGAAAGTAGCCAACGTTTTAGCTATCCCGTTGGAGGGCCCAAAATGAGTTGTGATTGGCTAAAATGCCTAATATGCCTCTTTTAGCCCACCCCTTGAAGTTGTTCTAAGAGTATCACAATAGAGTGGCTAAAAATTGATATGTTAAAAAAGTGATAAAAATAAGATTAAAAAATATGGCATGTTAAATGATAAAAAAAAGTGATAAAAATAAGATTAAAAAATGTGTTAATTTATAATATACTATATATTAAGGAAAATGAGATTTGTAATGAGAAAGAATGTGAGTGCTCCAGAGAAATGCCTAAGAAGTTGTTTGTAACATGAATTTTTAGAATTTTAGAATTATTGTAAAAGCAAAAAAAAAAAGTCTTAAAATGATTGGTTGATTAAATATTTTTTAATATCGTTAATATCACCTATTTTTGTTCCTAAATTAACTTATGAATAAGACTAGTCACAACGAATACATTCAATGAAAACAGTAATGAAAGTCAATGTGGTAGTAGTGAGTCCTGCTGAGTTACTTTAAAAAATAAATAAATAAAAAAAAGAAAAGAAACGTAAGAAAACAAAGAAAGAAAGAGTGATTAGCTCATAATGGTCCTATTTGGTGTAACTGTTAAAACAGATTATAGATTATAGCTTAACAGATTATAGATTATGACTTTAATCAGAAGCTGTTAATCTATTTGGTATAACTGTTGGATTATAGATTTAAGTTGCTAAGTAGTGTTTGTTAAATAAGCTGTGAAGTAACTTTTTCAATTAATTTTATTTTTTATTATTCACTATTTGTCTACATTTCTCATAAAAAATAATAATAATATTTTATAGTCCATTTGGGTCTTTTTCTATTTTTTAAAAAATAAAAAATAAAAAAATCTAAGAGTATAACCGTAAATTAACATGTCCATAGCAGAAGCTGATAATCAGAAGTAAGGGGTGAACAGCTTCTCAGAATCAGCTTTTTTGACTTAAAATAAATTGTTAGAATCAGAAACTGTTTGAAATAAATTTAACCAAACAATTCAAAATAATTTTTTAAAAGCCAGAAGCCATAAGTTGGCTCAAAAAAGCCCACCAAACACCCCCAATGTTGGCTGCTGCCTTGGGACCCACCATTGTCATTGTTGCTTTTTTTTTTTTTAAGTAACTCAACGGGACCCACCACAATCACATTGACTTTCGCTGCGGCTTTCGCTGAATGTATTTGCTGTACCTAATCTTATTCTTAAAAATCAGGAGTCTTTAAATGTTTGGTTTTCATTTAATATTTTTAACGCTACATAAACTTCTTAACACCCCATCAATAACTGTGGTATTAAAATATTTATAATTACATATATTTAATTTCTTTGTATACTTAGATATACTAATATTTATGCCTAAATTATAAAATTTATAATGCATGTGATGGATGTGGAAGTGTCTGTAATTAGAAACTCCTGTGATATTAGTCTCATTCCCTAATAATCCTATATTTTTAACACCTAAATATTTTCCAATGGTAGATAATTTAATTACAAAATTATATTAATATTTTAGTATCTTCGATTTATTTTTTTTTTTTATTTTTTATTAGGAGCTTTCAAAATGTTTGGTCTTTAAATTAGGAGCTTTCAATTAATTATTACCAATTATTTTTATTAATTGAGCAATCAATTTTTTAGGTTGGGTCCAAGTTAGGGTTAGAACCAGGCACATTTTTAGTGGTGGCAGTGACATAGTAGTAGCGATAGTAATGGTGGTGGTGTAAGTGGTGCTAGTGGTATGATGATGTTGGTAGTAGTAGCGGTAGCGGTAGCAGTAACGATAGTAGTGGTGGTAGTGATAGTGGCAACGATAACGATAGTAGTGGTGATAGTGAGTTTATATAGGTATATCGATACTTATGTTTATAATTTATAAATTCAATAAGAATTAAATAAATTTTATATGATTTAAAATTTTCTTAAGTTTTAGCCTAAATTTAAGAGGTCCCAAATTTTTTAAATGATATCAATTATGATTATCAAACTAATTTAATTGATTATCACTTAACATATTTAGTCTTAAGTGTTGAATCAGGTTATCAAATACCCTCTAAAATAATGCTTTAATGATTAGGTTAGAGCCAAATTAGTGTAAAGGTCGATTTGACAGGATTGTATATCGTGTCTAACTCAACTCCAATTTCAAAATCCAACTGTTATCCATTCTTACATGAAATTTATAATGAAAACTATACTTTTATGCAATATGATTTAATATATCATTTGGCAAATTTTGACATAGAATAGACTAAAATCAAAAAACTTATAGAACATATGTATTTTTATTTTATCATAAATGTAATTTTGTAATTTATTCTTTTTCTTTTTCTCTTCTATTTCTATCAATTAAACTATAACATTTATTTCTTATTAAGAACTTAGAACATACAATTAATGCCATACATAAATAAAAAATCTCTAATGAAAATAGTTAAAATTTAATTAATTCTAAATTATTTTTCCTATACATATCAACAAAATTTATATTATTATTTAATTTTAAAAATAAATTTTAATTATTTGTTTAAACCATACATAGTACGGATATAATACTAATTTTAAAGAAGGGTGAAGCACCAATAAATCTCAAAATGTGATCTTGTGAATTATTTAGTTCTCCATTTTTTCTTATGAACCCAAAAGTCTTATTAGAGTGGAAATTATACAAAAGGGTAGTTACTTACATGACTAGGTTTAATTTTTCAGGGATAAAAGTGGGTTTCTTCAAATGTAAAATTACACATTTAGGCAATCTGTATTATAGAAGTTTTGGATTTTCCCTCCTTCTAGAGCAAATCTCACATTACAAATAAAAACATAATACTCTAATGTAACACTCTAATAACGTAATATTTCAATGTAACAAATTAAAAAATTCCTTAGTGTACTTTTCCTAAACGTAATAACATAATACTAAAAACAAATTATTTAGTTTACTTTTTCCAAATGTGATACTCCAATGTAAAAAAAAAAAAAAAAAACTCCTTAGTGTACGTTTCCCAAATATAACACTCCAATCAATGTAATCTCAAACATAACATTTCAATGTAACATATTCTAATGTAACACATACAAAAACACTAAAAGCTCCTTAGTGTATTTTTTTTCCAAACGTAACACTCACAATTTGAAATTATACATTTACTCGAAACTTACTAAGGAATTTTTGTACTTTTTTTGGAATGGTTTGAAAAATCCTACATCCTTTTTTTAGAATATTACATTGGAGTGTTACGTTTGAAAAAAAATTCACTAAGAAGTTTTTTTGTGTGTTACATTAGAGTGTTACATTGCGGAGTTTTTTTAGAGTGTTATATTGGAGTGTTACGTTTGAACAAAATACACTAAGGGTGTGTTTGTTTGGACGGACTGGATAAGGAAGGATTCTAATCTATCGGACTGTTAGTCCTGGGATACATTGTCTCCGGACTATTTGATTAGATTGAATTTGTATCGTATGTTTGTTTAGTCATAAGATTAAATGTCTGGATTAGACTATTTTTAGTGAATCCAATGTTTGGTTGGATGGATTGGATAAGAATAAATGTTCAAAAGACTATTTTACCCTTGTAATTTATAATTTTTATTTAATATATAATTTTAAATTTGTAATCTATAATTTATAATTTAACAACACTAAAAAAATTTAATTTATAAGGTCATAATTTTTAATTTATTATTTTCAATTAAATTAAATTTATAATTTATATTTTTTTATTTAATATATAATTTTAAATTAACAACACTAAAAAAATAATTTTATTTAATATATAAATTTAATTTTTTAACAACACTAAAAAAATTTAGTTTATAATTTTAAATTAACAACACAAAAATAATTTATAAATGTTCAAAAGACTATTTTATCATTTTTCCAATTGTTTATTAAGTAATAGCATGAGAGTAAAATGGACATTTCACACATTAGTCCCATGATATATCAATCCCATGGAAATAATCTCACCTCTCCCCCTAGGATACAATAATCCCTATCATATGAGGGACTATTAATCCGAAGCAAAAAAATTGAACCAAATAATGAACTATCAGTCTGGATGGACTAATAGTCCAATCCCATGGAATAATTCCTCAAAACAAACACACTCTTAGGATTTTTTTGTATATTATATTAGAGTGTTACACTAAGGAGTTTTATTGGAGTGTTATACTAGAGTGTTATATTTGAGAAAAAAATACACTAAGAAGTTTTTTTAGAGTGTTATATTTGGAAAAAAAAATACACTAAGGAATTTTTTTTTTGTGTTACATTAAAGTGTTATACTAAGGAATTTTTTTCAAGTGTTATATTTGAGTGTTACGTTTAGGAAAAATACACTACGGAGTTTTTGTGTGTGTTACATTTGAAGTGTTACACTAAGATTTTTTTGGAGTGTTATGTTTGGAAAAAATACACTAAGCATTTTTTTTTAGTATTATATTAAAGTGTTATGTTTGGAAAAAAAAAAAAATACACTATAGAGTTTTTTTGGGAGTGTTACGGTTTAAAATTATACATTTTTTCAAACTTACTGAGGAGCTTTCGTACCCCTTTTGAAATGTTTAAAGAATCTTACATTCTTTTGAAATGTTTGAAGAATCTCATATTTCAAGTCATTTTTGTACGGAAAGTGACTGTTGTGCCTCATTTTGAGGTGCATTATGAGCTTATTTTTATAATCTGAACTGTTCATATTATAGGGTTTGTTGCGTACTTCATGCCTACCAAAAATCATATTAATCGGATATCAATAGCTATATGATTGGTAACTAAAAAAAATAAACAATAAGTTTTTCTTTTGAGAAATAGCATAAACATATGCAATTCGATCATATAGTTATTGATATCCGATTAAAATGATTTTTGATAGGCATGAAATACTCAACAAACCTTACAATATGAATGGTTCAAATCATAAAAATAAGCCCATAATGCACCTCAAAATGAGGCACAACCGTCACTGCTGGGCCCCCAATTCCTTTTTGTACTCATTTTGAAATATTTTCCAAATAAAAATGATTCTCATACAAAAATTCATTCTAAATTTGATTTTCATAAATTGTATACCTTATCTTTCTAGCACAAAAGAGAGAGAAAAGAAAAAAATTAAAAAAAAAAAAAAGGAGAGAAGGAAACATAATAGAAATAAGAGTATAATCATAAATTTAATTTTTAAATAATATATTAAATCTAACTTTTCAAAATTAATGAGACTAATTGATTTATAAAATAATTTTTGAGATTAAATGAATTATTATTTCTCAAAATGAGATTTATAGATAAATTTTTCTTTATAGAATGAGTATATAACAAAAGAATAAAATAAATATATAACAAATTATAATATTCATTATCCCTTCTCTATCACTTTCACATTCTCTTCCCCTGCTATGGAAAATTATTTTGCTCCAGAAACAAGTTGATATGGTGCTCCAACCTAGATGTGATTGGTTAAATCAGTGAGCCCATCACATTTGACCTCTTTTTAGGAATAGGATAATACTTGAGACCCCCTTTTGGGGGCACCCCCTCACCCCCTTTGCCATATGTCAAGGGGTGATTGGATGTGTAGGAAAGGGGGACCAATGAGAGAAGAGAGGGGGTCAAAAGGGGTCTAAAAAAAAGGGTCTAAATCACCACCCGGGATGGAAAATGATCCGGACCCCTTTGAGGGGTGGCCCCACGACTCCCTCTGGCTTTTAACTGGCCAATTTTTTTATTTTTTATTTTTTATTTTTTTATTTTTTATTTTTTTTGGCTCCTCCTCACATTTTGGGGATTTGGAGATTCTCTCGGTTTTGTGTCTTTTCTCTCGGATTTGGCGATTTGGGAATTCTCTCAGATTTGTGTCGTTCTTTGTGTCTTTCTCTTGGAGTTAGATCTTTTGGAAACATCATATTTTAATGAAAAATTTAATCATAAGTCCTAATTTTTAAAACGTTGAACTATTTAGTCTTAAAAGTTTTCTTATGTTTCATTTAGTCTCATTTTTACATCAGCATGATGTAAATGATGTAAATGATTTGATATTTCATTTTATAATTTCAAAATTTATTGAAATCTGATGAACATTAGATGTTTTTCATCCTATATTTTCAAACATTATTGAAATTTGATGAACATTAGATGTTTGAAATCTAATGTTTGTAACATGACTCTGATGTTATTAACATTGTATCTGATGTTATTAACATTGTAATGGGACCTTTCAGTCTATAAAAAAATTTTTAAGACTAAACAGTGCATAAGTTATTAATTTGGGATTTATTGGTGCATCCCCCTATTTTAATTTAGAAGTTAAAAAATTATTAAAAAAATTAAAATTTAATAAATTATATAAAAGAGTTAAAAAAAATTTCTTTCTAATTTTTACATATCTTTTCATACAAATTAAAAAATTATTCTAAACGTATTAATTTTTTTATCTTATATTTTAATTAAAAAAATTAAAAACTTACTAAAATAATTTATTTCTAAACGGGGTCTTACTTCTTCTTTTTTTTCCTTACCCCCAGCACTTCTTGTCAGATTTGGCTCCACTCTCTCTTTGTTTGTGTCTTTCTCTCTCTTGTCTCTTTGGCTGGCTAAAGAGAAGCTAGCTAACTGCAACCAGCCATTTTGGCTGGCTAAAGAGAAGCTAGCTAACTGCAACCAGCCATTTTACATCTGACAACTTTAAAACAATTTATTTTGAGCGTCTTGCGAACTGCAGCCAGCCAACTTAGGCCTCGTTTGAGAACCTTCCATTTTAGTTAAAAAATTAAAAAGTTATTAAATTAGTCAAAAAGTCAACAATTCATACCAAAAAGTCAAAGATTCTCTTTTCTCTTTACTTTTTGCACATCTTTTCGTAAAAAGCCAAAAAGTCATCCCAAACATACTAGTTTTTTTTAGCTCATATTTTAGCCAAATAATCAAAAAGTTACTAAATTAGCCTATTCCCAAACGAGGCCTTAGTGTATTTTGAGCCTCTTGCTAGCCAAGAAAAAAGGACACGCTTGTCTCCCGTCCACAAAGTATGAACTAGAAGGTACTATTTAATTTGTGAGATTTATAACAGATTTTATTTTAATAATTTAAATAATTTAATGTATAAAATTTATCGTGTATTTTATTTCTATAAAAAATTATATTAATCAGATATCAATAATTACTTGATCGAATCAGATTTTTATCAATAATTTATTTGGAAAATAATATTTACCATTGATAGAAATCTGATCCAATTAAATAGATATCAATATTTAATTAAGGTGATTTTCTACAAGGATAAAGTACTCAATAAACCCTACATATTGAACGATTTAAATCATCAAAATAAGACTTATAATGGGCCTCCATGGACCCAACTATTGGATACGGTTGGAAAAATTCTGGGTAAAACATAATTTTTTCTTAATTTTGGTCAATTATTTAGGTAGGACCCGTATACCAAAGTTGGTGGGTCTACGTGGTAACGCGTTTTATGCCGCGTTGTGATTAACATAGTATATTTGGTTGCTCAAAACTATTATCGAGTGAATGAGAAATTGAAGCCAAAGTGTGCACCATGGAAATGGAGCTTTAGTGGAAAATCCTTTAAGGTTTGAAAATGGCTAATCCCACATTGATTTGGTGGGAAGTTTTGAATGGGTTTATAAGGCATAAGATTAGAACTTGGGATGTGCCCCAAGGGGTACCCAAGTTTTGTAGAGAGGGAGGTTATGGGCAAAATGGGCTAAACCTATTAGACCTAAAAATCACCACACGCGCACGCTGCCATCCGTTCGGTCAGTCGGGTGGCCTGGGCTTGGGTGCGTGGTGTGAGGTTAGGTTGGGCTTGTCCGGCCCAATATTAATCTTTTTGTATAACAAACATTTGAATTTTATTATAAATAAAATCTGTCCGTTTTTATTTCAAATTCTAAATTCAAATTTTTTGGTTTGCACCTCTTTAGAAATTTTGCACAGTTTCGGATCTGTCCAAACCGAATTTGTTCAAATTCAAATCCGAATTGTATAAAATTCAAACCAAAAGTGTCAACAGATTTTGTATCTGTTTAATTTAAATTGAACAGGTATTGTACATGTTTAATTCAAAACTAGTAGCCACCAAGCCACCACTTCACCTATATAAATAGGCAGTCCCTCATTTAGATTTCTACTCCGATTTTCGTCCATCATTGCTGCAATTTCATCTCTGCATTTTGTTGCATTTATTCTATTATTTTTTCTGTCAAAAAGAGTGTATACACTAAGTGTGTTCGTTGAACAAATAAATTGTAGTGCTGCATTTATTTGTTGTTGATCATTTGATCCTAGGAGATAGACGTTCATATTCTGATAGCACCATGGAGAGGACGAATCTGTCTTAAGGACACAATGTCGAACACTAGACTTGATCATATTATTGTTCGAAAAAATTGTCACGACCCAAACCCGCCCCTATGGGTTTAGCACCGTAACCGGCCAGTAATCCGTGATTACCGAAGGCCTGCTTAACAGTAGAACAGCAAAACAGAGTACAAGGGCATGGCGGAAGCTAATACAGTAAATAAACAATATCCAATGAGCTGTGACAGTCTGTATGCAAAAAGACTTTTCATACATATATACAGTCGGTGACCAAACAATATGCACATCATAACAGGACAGTCTGTACATACATGTACATTCAGAACAGGGATCTAATCCCTATTAAACAGGACAGTAACAGTCTATACAGTCTATATAGTAAACAAAACAGTTACGGAGACAGACGAGAAATATTAAAACACCCCTAAGCCAAAGCTTGAACGGGCTTGGAACCTCACGGTGAGGCACAGTGGTTGACTGATAAAACAAAAGCTTGCTTGACGCTCCTAGCAGCGGTCCGGTGCCTGAACACCTACATATATATATGAGCAGTGAGTTAAAGCCCAGTGAATAACATAATGCGTAAAGAGGTTAGCACAGAATGTCCCTTCAGTATTTTAACCAGTCGTTTGCCTTGGTAAATCAGTTATACGATCGGTGGCTTACATTTCATGCCATATCAGTCATTTAGAAATCATAGTAATCGTACGTGGCACATCCGTTAGCAGAACAGTACAGTAGTAGTAGTATCAGTACAGTGACAGTATAGTAGCAGTAACGGTACGATGCAGTAACGGTACGATGCAGTAACAGTACGGTAGCAGTACAGTAGCAGTAGCAGTAACAGTAACAGTGCAGTAACAGTAACAGTAACAGTAACAGTAACAGTAACATTTCAGAAAACAGTACAGTTCTTATGGACTCAAGAGGTGTCTCGCACGGGTTCTAGAGGTGGCTCACACTGTAGCACTTAGTTCTGTACAGTACTTTGTTCCAGGTTTCACAGATTGGCTTTAAGCCCAGATTTTACATATGTATGGACCCAAGAGGTGTCTCGCACAGATTCTAGAGGTGGCTCACACTATAGCACTTAGTTCCGTACAGCACTTTGTTCCATATCAGAAATACAGAATGGCCTCTGGCCTAACAAATCAAACAGTGAATAATGGCCATCATAACAGTAAACAGAAGTTCCAAGATAAGAACTGACAGAGATATCTATGACAGTAGCAGTATAGTACAGTAACAGTAAGTTGCTATGGATGCCACGAATACAGTCCATAATTAAGACATTCAGTTCATTCAGTAGACAGTATTTCCTTCAGAAACAGTTCAGTTGGTCGTTCATAAAATAATCATAATTGAACACATCTTTACAACATTGTTACTCACAGAGTTCTGGGCTACAGATGAACTAGAGCGTCTCCAGATGCCAATCCTACACAATTACAGATTGAACACACACTAAGCTACACAGTTGGGAAAATCAATAACTTAATCCCTAATTTGCCTCGGTGTGGTTCTACATCAATATCCTCCTTAAGATGCATGAAACATGCCCTAGGAATGCCTAGGATGGAAAGAGGATGCAAAGATGCACTCAGAAAACATTTTCAGAATTTTCAGAAAATAGGGGTCCCGCTCAAGCGTGACTAACTCCGCTCGAGCGGACATGCAATAAAAGGTTCCCGCTCGAGCGGACCAAAAAGTACTGGATGGGTGAAATTTACGCTCGACGCCCGCTCGAGCGTGTCACCCAATCCTCCGCTCGAGCGTACATTCCTCCGCTCGAGCGGACTATAAAACAGTGCAAGATGCTGGGAGCTCGATTTCCCCGCTCGAGCGGCACTTCCCCTGCTCGAGCGGACGACCAAAATCTGGAAAATCCAGATTCGAACTCCAAGTTCAAAACTCAAGTTTCAAATACCAAATTCGATCCTCTTGGGCCAAATCAATGGAAAACATTTGTAAACACATAGAATGACATGATTCGAAAGTCAATTTGAGAAATCAAAGCCCAAGGGTGTTTCAATCAAACTCCTTTTTAAACCCATTTCAAATCAAATTTCATGAACATGATACAAACATGACATGCATGAACTTAAACAACTTCAAGGCCCTATATACTAGTTCAAATGAGCCTATAACTTCAAAAACAAGATGAAATCATGGACTTAAACATAATCAGAGCATGCATGCAACATTTTGCCATGAAAACACTCTAAAACTCTTCAATATACACATGCATGCAAGATTAGAGCTACAATTCAACAATTTGGTACCATTTCTAGACTCAACTCTTCAATTAACATGGAACATGCAAGGACTAGCTTGAATGCATGAATAAGAAGGCAATTACTCTACCTTAAGTCTCCAATTATGAGTCTAGGAGTTCAATGTTGCTATCACTCTTCAATTCTTCCAAGATTCAAGCCAACTCACAATGAAATCAAGATGAAATCACTCTTCTAGGTCTCTTTCTCTCTCTCTAGAGTCGGTTTTGAGCTCTCCAAATGAGTTGATGAAAAGTTTTGTTGAATGCTTAATGAGGCTAAAAAATGTTATAATAAAGGGCCCACTAACATGGCAATTCCGTAAATAAGGCAACTCTTTGATTTAGTTTATTTTAATCTAATTTAATCATACCAAATCGATTTTCAATTAAATATACCATTAATTCACATAAATTCCAATGATCATAAAACATTGATCCAGTTCCGATTCGGCCGCCGATAAGGCCTTCAATTTGCAGTTTAAATTACAGAACATGAACAGATCGATTAACAATCGACAGATAGAAAATGCATTTAAACAGTTACAGTCAATCAATCAGTCTCGGATCTCAGTCAGTCAGTTCAGTATTTCAATCAATTCAATTATCAATCATAATCAGTATCAGTTTAGCAGTAATCAGTGCTTAATCAATAATCAGTGATGAGGGTTTTTACAGTCTCCCCTCCTTATAAAGAGTTTGGTCCTCCAAACTCGAATTAACATATGACAACAGAGATGATGCCTATCATAAAGGTAACTTTCACTCCATAACAGAAGCATAATCATAATCATAAACAGGTTCATGGTCCAACCTCAATCTTAGCAGTGCACAGAAACAGAATCATAAATCGCATACAGAGATTAGGGTTCGAATTATAATGGAGTCTTATACCTAGTCAGGTTTTAAAGTCAGGAACAGATTCAGATACAGAACAGAAGCTGAGCCCTCGTGACGAGGCCTCCGGTACGGGTAACAGAGTGCAGACAGATATAAGTTCCATAAGGAACCTCCGATACCGGGCAACTAACATATATCACATAATATTAAGAGTCACGAATACATATCAGAGGTTGAACACTCAATCAGTATACAGCATATAGCATTTCAGAAAACAAAACTTATTTCGTGACACAGAATCATGAATACAGTTGCACACAATTTTTTTTTTTTACTGTATTATTGTGCACGTTTCTTATATCAAGTGCTTATCGGGGTTATAGATTGTACTGGCCTCATTTTCAAAAGTAGGTCCCCCGCTAAGTTATAGAGATTCGACTCATTCGATTCCGAGCCATACATTCGGTCTTGTTCAATTTGGTTCTTAGTTCGATAATCCATCACAGTCAGTCCAGTTCATTCGGGAGTTATCGGGAACATAAGGCGAATTTGTACATTACTCCCATTACAGTAGGCAGGGTTCTAAAGTAATCATTCACATACTATTCATCAGTTTCAGTCCTCACAGATTCGATCATACTACGTATCAATACGGAAGCAGTCATACTGATTACATATACTTCCGGATAGTGAGGGTTTATAATCAAAACCAGTTTGCTGTCAACAAATCCCATCAGTTCTGAAGTACGGTAATCGCCAAAACTATCATTCCCTAGTCAAACAAGTTCATAGTCATACGGTAATACTGGGTGATTAATCACATGGCATGTACCCAGTTTTCCCCATATTGTAAGCAAATCAGGTAATAGCTCTCAATAAGAGTTTTCTTAAGTCAAATCGATGAAAGTTCGACTAGGTCATTTCAGACGCAAGTTCTGTCCAATCATATCAAGTAAAAGTTCGAAGCACAAGCATCAAACAGAAATTCCATTAGTTACACAAAGGGTTTCATCAACCCACGGTTCTATCAGATCAGATCAGGTAACAGTTTCATTCTTATCATTTCCAGATGAGGTACATTAGTTCATACTCCAGTCATTTCGGTACATAGTCAGTAGTTTCACAATCACGATTCACAGTCAAGAGTTTATCAGTCAGAATCTTTATTCAGTCGCACAATCCCAGAGTAATAGTCCCAACGGTTAAATTATTGAACAAATAACATAACAATCATTCCAAGCAAAGGTATTGTCATGTATGTGCATGTTCAGAATCTACTAATATTCCTGATACGGATTCACAAGTTCAATGTACAATACAAAATAGTTTTCCCCCAGATACGATAGTTAAGGTAGCAAGTCATAAATCTACCCAGTCTAGTAACATCCTTAAGCAAAGGTATGCGAACATGTACATGAGTCCAAACAATTTTCATAACATAGGTAATTGTTAACATAAGGTTTTATGGTGTTGCACATAGTCCGCATCAAACAGTAAATCTCGAAAGATTCATTAACCATAGTCCATTCCTGACAATCCTAACAGTATTACAAGCATGGGAACATATATACAGGTGTGAGTCTAAAATCAATTATCATGTAAGCATTCGTTCGCAAATTCATACGCAGTAGTTCATCCTTACAAACCAATATGGGTTCTTAATTTCAGAAGTCCCACACACATACAGTTCACGTATATAATTCGAGTTCAAGGGTCCGTTCATTCAATGATGTCCGTCAATACATAATGGTCAGTCTGAATCATAGTTGTACAGATTTCTCGAATTACAGTCAATCATAAGGTATTCCCACGTTCGATAGTTCTAACACAGTTCAAAAGGTCATACCTAACAGTCACATTCAGTTGTTGCAATACGACACAAGGACCTAACAACAAATTCTCGTTGCTCACAAGTCCCTACAATTCTCATAGCATAAGGTTCATAAATTCAGTAATTCAATTGGTTCAGTCAATATGTCCACAGTCTATATCAAATTAGGAAATGTACGATCTCCACACAAATGTTCGTATAGGCAATTCCACATAATTAAGGTAATACACGCGTCAGTCATTTTAGTGTTCCGAGCATTTTCTGGAACCAGGGTGGAGTTTTAGGCGCATTGAATTACTGGTCATTTCCTCTTCAAAATTTTCCATCCTTTGCAGTCAGTATCCATCAGGTGGGTAAATTTTCCCCCATATTCGACCACAGTCTTATCACCTTAGTCACGTTATTCAAACTCAGATATTTCCCTATCTTGGATGCATTGGGGAAACACATTTTTCGAAGAAAACTTCATGTATTTTCTCGGTTTCTAAACCCAAGCCTTAGCTTTCAGTGGTTCGATACCTCCCAGAAATTCTGGTGGCTTCAGTTTGTTGGGTTTCTGTATCAGTGTCATCAGTTCATATTCAGTTGGTTCAGGCACGTATGTCTGCCTTTATTATCTCAGATTTTCGATTAAGGCTTCAATCATTCATTCTAGCCTATTAGTCCTCAGATCAGAAGATTCAGTTTCGTTCACAATCCTCACCCTTTCCCTTGTTTACACACAACATGATGATTATCAATCCAGGAGAGGTTCTTACTGATTTCATGTTTTATTTCATATTAGACGTGTGTATGCTTTCAATTCAACTTAGGTACGGTCACATGACCCTTTACTACCACTCGTCCATAATCACATAGATTCCATATTCGGTATTAACATTCACATTACATGTTATACCACCTAACTTCCTTAAGTATACATATAGGTTGCGTTCATTTCACCATAGACAGTACGGTAATCATAAGCATAGACAGTTGCATACTTAAACACATTAACACATTAGCACATTTATTCAAATCATGGCCACACACACTTCTCATGTTCATGCAATGCCCTAATTACTTTTCTAGGACATCCTATAGCTCACTTGGACACGTGTGTGCGGTATAACTCGTGGTAAAGTATCGCTCTGATACCACTTTGTCACGACCCAAATCCGCCTCTATGGGTTTAGCACCGTAACCGGCCAGTAATCCGTGATTACCGAAGGCCTGCTTAACAGTAGAACAGTAAAACAGAGTACAGGGGCATGGCGAAAGCCAATACAGTAAATAAATAATGTCCAATGAGCTGTGACAGTCTGTATGCAAAAAGACTTTTCATACATATATACAGTCGGTGACCAAACAATATGCACATCATAACAGGACAGTCTGTACATACATGTACATTCAGAACAGGGATCTAATCCCTATTAAACAGGACAGTAACAGTCTATACAGTCTATATAGTAAACAAAACAGTTACAGAGACAGACGGGAAATATTAAAACACCCCTAAGCCAAAGCTTGAACGGGCTTGGAACCTCACGGTGAGGCACAGTGGTTGACTGACAAAACAAAAGCTTGCCTGACGCTCCTAGCAGCGGTCCGGTGCCTGAACACCTACATATATATATGAGCAGTGAGTTAAAGCCCAGTGAATAACATAATGCGTAAAGAGGTTAGCACAGAATGTCCCTTCAGTATTTTAACCAATCGTTTGCCTTGGTAAATCAGTTATACGATCGGTGGCTTACATTTCATGCCATATCAGTCATTTAGAAATCATAGTAATCGTACGTGGCACATCCGTTAGCAAAACAGTACAGTAGTAGTAGTGTCAGTACAGTGACAGTATAGTAGTAGTAACGATACGATGCAGTAACAGTACGGTAGCAGTACAGTAGCAGTAACAGTAACAGTGCAGTAACAGTAACAGTAACATTTCAGAAAACAGTACAGTTCTTATGGACTCAAGAGGTGTCTCGCACAGGTTCTAGAGGTGGCTCACACTGTAGCACTTAGTTCCGTACAGCACTTTGTTCCAGGTTTCGCAGATTGGCTTTAAGCCCAGATTTTACATATGTATGGACCCAAGAGGTGTCTCGCACAGATTCTAGAGGTGGCTCACACTGTAGCACTTAGTTCCGTACAGCACTTTGTTCCATATCAGAAATACAGAATGGCCTCTGGCCTAACAGATCAAACAGTGAATAATGGCCATCATAACAGTAAACAGAAGTTCCAAGATAAGAACTGACAGAGATATCTATGACAGTAGCAGTACAGTACAGTACAGCAACAGTAAGTTCCTATAGATGCCACGAATACAGTCCATAATTAAGACATTCAGTTCATTCAGTAGACAGTATTTCCTTCAGAAACAGTTCAGTTGGTCGTTCATAAAATAATTATAATTGAACACATCTTTACAACATTGTTACTCACAGAGTTCTGGGATACAGATGAACTAGAGCGTCTCCAGATGCCAACCCTACACAATTACAGATTGAACACACACTAAGCTACACAGTTGGGAAAATCAATAACTTAATCCCTAATTTGCCTCGGTGTGGTTCTACATCAATATCCTCCTTAAGATGCATGAAACATGCCCTAGGAATGCCTAGGATGGAAAGAGGATGCAAAGATGCACTCAGAAAATATTTTCAGAAAACAGGGGTCCCGCTCGAGCATGACTAACTCCGCTCGAGCGGACATGCAATAAAAGGTTCCCGCTCAAGCGCCAACTTCCCCGCTCGAGCGGACCAAAAAGTACTGGATGGGTGAAATTTACGCTCGACGCCCGCTCGAGCGTACATTCCTCCGCTCGAGCGGACTGTAAAACAGTGCAAGATGCTGGGAGCTCGATTTCCCCGCTTGAGCAGCACTTCCCTCGCTCGAGCGGACGACCAAAATCTGGAAAATCTAGATTCGAACTCCAAGTTCAAAACTCAAGTTTCAAATACCAAATTCGATCCTCTTGGGCCAAATCTCTGGAAAACATTTGTAAACACATAGAATGACATGATTCGAAAGTCAATTTGAGAAATCAAAGCCCAAGGGTGTTTCAATCAAACTCCTTTTCAAACCCATTTCAAATCAAATTTCATGAACATGATACAAACATGACATGCATGAACTTAAACAACTTCAAGGCCCCATATACTAGTTCAAATGAGCCTATAACTTCAAAAACAAGATGAAATCATGGACTTAAACATAATCAAGAGCATGCATGCAACATTTTGCCATGAAAACACTCTAAAACTCTTCAATATACACATGCATGCAAGATTAGAGCTACAATTCAACAATTTGGCACCATTTCTAGACTCAACTCTTCAATTAACATGGAACATGCAAGGACTAGCTTGAATGCATGAATAAGAAGGCAATTACTCTACCTTAAGTCTCCAATTATGAGTCTAGGAGTTCAATGTTGCTATCACTCTTCAATTCTTCCAAGATTCAAGCCAACTCACAATGAAATCAAGATGAAATCACTCTTCTAGGTCTCTCTCTCTCTCTCTAGAGTCGGTTTTGAGCTCTCCAAATGAGTTGATGAAAAGTTTTGTTGAATGCTTAATGAGGCTCAAAAATGTTATAATAAAGGGCCCACTAACATGGCAATTCCGTAAATAAGGCAACTCTTTGATTTAGTTTATTTTAATCTAATTTAATCATACCAAATCGATTTTCAATTAAATATACCATTAATTCACATAAATTCCAATGATCATAAAACATTGATCCAGTTCCGATTCGGCCGCCGATAAGGCCTTCAATTTGCAGTTTAAATTACAGAACATGAACAGATTGATTAACAATCGACAGATAGAAAATGCATTTAAACAGTTACAGTCAATCAATCAGTCTCGGATCTCAGTCAGTCAGTTCAGTATTTCAATCAATTCAATTATCAATCATAATTAGTCTCAGTTTAGCAGTAATCAGTGCTTAATCAGTAATCAGTGGTGAGGGTTATTACAGAAATTAATCAAGTAAGTTGTTTAATTTATTTTTCTGTTTGTTTATTTAAATCAAATTTTAATTTTGTTTTTGTAACAAAATAAAATCTGTTTTTATTTATTTAATTTTATTTCTAGTTTGATTTTTGTAATCAAACATTTTTCTCTCATTTCCTTTATTTCTTTTGTATTCTGTTTATTGTTAAGTACACAAACAGAATTAATCTATTTAAATACAGTGAAGATTGTCCTACAATACAACATGCTCCAATCTGATCTCGGACTAGAGAGAAGCATGGCCTAAGAAAAAAAAAAGAATCAGTTTCATGTGTTAAAAAAAGCCCAAGATATTCCAACTTCAGACTTTGGCCTATTTTGAAAAGTAGATTAAAAGTTGATTTTTTGACTTTTTTTTAAAAAAAATATGTAAAAAGTAAAGAGGTGATATAACCTAAAAAAGTTAAAAAGTAAAAAAAACTTGTGTTCCCAAAATAGGCTTTTGATGTTGTGTTTAGTTAGGGAATTTGAAGGAGAAAAAAAATATATATATATATATATACAGATAACATGTGAATAAAATATATTTACATTTTATTCAATTTCACACACTTTTTTTCTTTCTAATTTTTTTTAGGGTAAATTATACTAATAGTTTCTATAGTTTGGGAGTCGTGTCACTTTAGTCCCTAACTTTTCAATTGTGATACATTTGATCATGAATTTTGAATCTTGCTTCAAATAAGGACAATTGAACATACCATTACTTAATTTCAAGGGTAAAATCATCAATTTGATAAAATATAAACTAATTTGACAAAAGTAAATGTCAAAAAAATATTTTAAAATTTTTAAAAATTATTTATATCCACCAAAGATAAAATTATGTAAAATTGATAAAAATTAATAAAAATTGCATGATTAATTTTTAAAAATTAATTTTACAAGATCATCATCCAAATATATACCAAAAATTAATTTGGTAAGAAAAAAATAAATGTCTAAAAGATTTATCAATTTTATATAATTTTATCTTTAGTAGGTAGAAATAATTTTAAAAAATTCAAAAATAATTTTTTGACATTTATTTTTATCAATTAATTTAAATTTTATCAAATTGACGAATTTGCCCTTGAAAAATCTAACAGTATCTTCAATTGTCCTTATTTAGAACAAGATTTAAAATTCATAATCAAATATGTCACAATTGAAAAGTCAAAGATCAAAGTGACACAAACCCCAAACTATAAAGACTATTGGTGTAATTCACCATTTTTTTTAAAAATCTCTCAATCACAGTGGGCCTTTTAATACAAATGACTCCTTTTGAATCCCTAAAAGCCTGGAAACCAAACCAGCTGGCTTTTAAAACCCCCGGCCAAAGTCACACCGACATTATTAAATTGAAATCAGTTCGTTAAATTTTATTTTTATTTTTTTTATTTTGAAAAAAGGGAAAAAGTAGGGAGCTCAAAAAAAAAAAAAAAAAAGTCTCAAAAGTTATATGAAATCGAAAAGAAATTTTATAATATAGACTTTAAATCCAAAAGTATAGGGATTAATATGTGGCAGGAATTGGGACTAATACAGCAAAACCCTTTTCGTTTCTTATAGCCACATAAATATAGAAATATTACGTGAAAAAAAAAAAAAACAAGAGAAGAAAAACAAAGAAAACATTCTTGATATAACTTTATCACATGCAAACAAAAAGGGTCTATTGATTACTTATTATACTGATAAGATATTCCTCCGTAGGTTGTTTCCTCTGGAGTTAGAAAAGGCATGAGCAATAGTGAGCCAACTCGGAAGCATTACTGGAACTCTGCCCAAGACTATCTAATGGAGCCAGTTCCACAGCATCAGAAGCCGGCGGGGTAGAAACTTACCTGCCAAGAACAATATATAGAGAAGGTAGGGAAGAGACCCAAGTGAATCTGGCAAAAGAGTTGAAACCAGAGACACCAAACCAAGCGAACCAAACACCACTGTCCCATGGCGAGCATAAGTTTGGCAGCGGCGGTGATCTTCATAAGAAGAAAATTTCAGTTCAGCATAATAAGCGAAGCAATAGAGAAGCAAACTAGCAATGGAAACACCCAAAGATTTGGGGTATGTGTCGAATGGGGTTGTGTCCTTCCCTTGATGTTTGATTTGCAAAAAGGTGAGGATCACTGGGACAATAAAGGCCAGAACAGCATGACAAGAAGCAGAGGAGGAGGAGGAGGTATTCTGTCGTTGCGACAAGTAGTAGTAGGAGTGTGTTGTAATACTGAGAAATGAGAAATTGATCTGTCCAAACAAGTTTGTCTGCGTGCCTTGCTGAGGTGTTCTTCTTCTTGTTGTTGTTGCCATTGATTTAATAATAGTAACCCAGAGAGATCTGCATCAAAATAAGGAATTAGTTGGTTACAAAGTAAAAAATACCAAGTAGGTAAGATATGAAGAGGAGAAAACGTATTACCTTTGATTCCACAATGCACAAAATCAAAGTAGATCTATATCCATTTTATAAACTGCTTTGGGTCACGGATTCTTTCATTATGATAATGTTATGCGTTTCCCCTGCGGAGGGGAGGTCATTTTCATTTTTATTGCTTTTGTTCATTGTTTGAATGCTTGTAGAGATGCTTCATTGCCGACTTTTATCGCGGTTCTTGACTGTGACACTCGGACACTCGGTTCATTGCTTCATGGACTGTGACACTCGGTTTAATTGCGCATGGACTGTGACACCTGGTTGCAGAGTGAGGTCACACAAGATCTAATTTTTCATTTTAATATCATGTTAAAGTATCTCATTTAAATTAGTTGGTAATTGACTTGTGTCATTGCTTCATGGACTGTGACACTCGGTTGCAGAGTGAGGTCACACAAGATCTAATTTTTCATTTTAATATCATGTTAAAGTATCTCATTTAAAATTAGTTGGTAATTGACTTGTGTCATTGCTTCATGGACTGTGACACTCGGTTGCAGAGTGAGGTCACACTAGATCTAATTTTTCATTTTAATATCATGTTAAAGTATCTCATTTAAAACTAATCGGTAATGAGTGGACAAATACTTACATTATTTACTAAGTTTATGTGATTTAGATTAACGATGTGGGTTTATGTTTAACACTACCCACATTTTTTTTTGGAAGGAATTACAACTCAGTGTATTCTTTAAAAAAAAAAATTCAACTCAATGGTAAATTTTATAAATATTAATAATTAAATTCATAAATTTTTTTATTAATATATAAATATTTTGTAAAAATTCAACTGATGTGTAATTTCTTTTCTTTTTTTTTTTTTTTACTAGAAACAAAGACATGTAGATCATGGCCTTAGCTTCGCCCAAAATTCTCACGGATTTGGCGTAGAATAATAGGAATTTTTATTAGTTCAAAAAAAAAAAAAACAAAAGAGGAATTTTTATTTTGTTGGCCTCTCACCCTCTTGTAAATAGTCTCTTCACTAAAAAATTTTAGGATTTTGCGACGGAAAAATGCCGTCGCTAATACTCCTAATACCGTCTCAAAAATCTTTTAGCGACGGCAAAGGAGGGGTCACAACAGAAGGTGTTGCAAAAACATTTTAGCGACGGCATTTTGCAACGGCAATTATTGCCTTTTGCGACGTCATTTTACTATCGCTTATAATATATAAAAAATTGAGACCTTTTGCAACAACACTATTTTACCGTCGCTAAAAGTTTTATTTGAGACGCAAAAAATGTTGTCGCAAATTGTTTTTTTTTTTTTTTGCAACGGCATGACCACTGTTGCCAATGGTTCTAATGTTTTTTGAGACGGTGTGGTGCCGTCGCAAAAAAAAAAAATGCAAGAAAATTATTAAAAATATTGAAATTACCTATTTTTTGCGACGGTGTGGTGTCGTCGAAAAAAAATTACAAGAAAATTATTAAAAATATTAAAATTACCTATATCAAATGAAAAACAATTGAAAAGGAAACCAATAATTACATAATAATATAAAAATTCTTGTGCAGAAATAACAATTTCTCCATAATAAAAATATTATTGTATTCATAACTACACATCAACAAAATTACCCAACTACATGATGTTCCATAATACATATATAATGATTAAATACACAATGTTGTTCATAATTCAAAATAACATATACTAAAATTAAAAGTTTCTCTCAAAATTCTCTGTGGATAACAAAAACAAAAGTTAGTCACATTCTTCATAGGCATGCATTTCACAAGCAAACTTCTACTCGGGAAATATCTGAAAACTAAAAATAAAAATAATTAATGACAATATAATTATGTGTTAATATGTTAATTACAAAAAAAAAAAAAAAAAAAATTAACTACTATACCATTACAAAGATAATTAAGTAAATAATTTTCCCTAGATAGAAATTCGGCTCTGACTTCCAAACCGGAAACCCGATTCGAGTCTCATCTTCTCCCACAAGTCTCTCGTGCCTAGGCGGTCTTGTGTGCCAAATTTCGTGCTCATCCGATGCCGTTTGGTGATTTTGGGGCGTCAACACCTCAATTTTTAAGTTTCTTAAGGAATTAGTTTGCCTAGAGTGAAATCCGGCTCTAACTCCCAAACCGGGAACCCGATTTGAGTCATGTCTTCTCCCACAAGTCTCTCGTGCCTAGGCGGTTGTGTGTGCCAAGTTTCGTGTTAATCCGACGCCGTTTGGTGATTTTGGGGCATCAATACCTTGAATTCTAAATTTCTTAAAGAACTAGTTTGCTTAAAGTGAAATTCGACTTTAACTCCCAAACCGGAAACCTGATTCGAGTCATGTCTTCTCCCACAAGTCTCTCGTGCCTAAGCTGTTGTGTGTGCCAAGTTTCATGCTAATCCGACGGGGTTTGGTATTTTAGGACGTCAACACCTCGAATTCTAAGTTTCATAAGGAATTAGTTTACCTAGAGTGAAATTCAACTCTAACTCTCAAACCGGGAACTCGATTCGAGTCCCGTCTTCTCCCACAAGTCTCTCGTGCCTAGGCGGTTGTGTGTGCTAAGTTTCGTGCTAATCCTACGCCGTAATGTATATAATTAAGTCATACCTATGTGTAGCATAATATGGTACACTACAACAAAAACACATTTTAGTGACACCATACTAGTGGCATGTTCTTAAAAAATGTCACAAAAAGAATATTTGGTGGCATTTTTTAGAAAAATATCATAGGGCCATAAACATACAAAGCTCTAGTGGCATTTCAATTAAAAAAAGTGTCACTTCACTACAACAAAAATGTCACTACAACAAATTTACACTTTAGTGACACTATACTAATGGCATGTTTTTAGAAAATGCCACAAAAATAAAAATTGACATTAAATGTTTTAGAAAAATGCCACATAACCACAAACATATAAGGCTCTAGTGGCATTTCAATAAAGAAATGTCACATCAATTTTATGGCATTTTATAAAATAATGACACAAAAAATTATGTTCGTGACATTTACCAACAGATGCCACTAAATTTTAGTAGCAATAGCATTTTTTAAAAAATGGCAGGACACTAGGTAGGTGCAAATTACTTTTTATAGCACTTAGGTGAAAAGTGTCATAAACAAATATTTTATAACATTTTGAGAAATGCCACTAAGCCAAAACTTTCCAAGCTTATAATGGCATTTTTGAAAAAACAAAAAATGCCAATATATTTTCTAAATTTTTAAAATGTAGTAAATGATTAAAAATAAATAAATTAAACTCAATATACACTACAGGAAAAAGCACATTCGGCGACTAAATTTCCTGATCAAAAAAAATTTGGTCGCTGAAAGTATAGCTTTCAGCAACCAAAACAACATTAGTAGCCAAAAGTAAAGCTTTTTGGCGACTAAACAATTTTAGTAGCCAAAAGTCTACAATTGGCGACTAAAACTAAGTTTGATCACTGATTATATGGGTTTTAGTGGCTAAAAAATTTTTAGTATCCCAAAGTAAAGCTTTTTGGTGACTAAAAAAATTTTAGTAGCCAAAAGTTCACAATTGGCGACTAAAAATAAGTTTGGTCGTTGATTATATGGGTTTTACCGACTAAAAAAATTTTAGTAGCCAAAAGTAAAGCTTTTTGGTGACTAAAAAAATTTTAGTAGCCAAAAGTCTACAATTGGCGACTAAAAAATAAGTTTAGTAGCCAAAAGTAGTCATTTTTAGTGCGGGAGAACTAAAATCTTAAGGCGGGAATTAAATTTTTTGGCGACCAAAATTTTGGTAGCTGAAAGTGCATATTCGACGACCAAATCCGATTTTGGTCAGCAAAAGTTAAGTTTTTTAGCAACTAAAAAATAATTAATAGCCAAAAGTATAGAATTGGCAACTAAAAAATATTTTTAGTCGCCAAAAGTGGTCTTTTTTTATTTTGCTAGTAAATAGTTTATTTTACATAAATTATGTTCAATAAAATAATTATGTTTATACATATATTTTTATATTAATATGGATGTATGTACTATACAAATAATATATGTTGCATATATAATTATGTGGTGCTATAAAGGTGTAGTGGGAAGAGTGCGGTGTATAAGGTTTATGGTGCGGAAGGTTGGCGGTTCGAGTCTCCGCAAGAGTGGATCAAATTGTTCTACAACGAATTATTGTCACGAATGGCACTTGATAGCGTCACGAATAGTGCCTACCATGACATCAAAGTGTCACTGAAAGGTTTTAGTCTTGATAGTGTAATGATACTTATAAGTGTCACTAACTCTTTTTTTAATGGCGCTTGATAGTGCCACAAATAATATCTACCATGACATCAAAATGTCATTGAAAGTTTTTAGGCATGATGGTGTAGTGGCACTTGCAAATATCTACCATGGCACTAGTATCTACCGTGGCACGGATACAAATGACACTTGTTCAAAATGCCACAAGACTAAAAAATGTCATTAAACCAATAGTTTTGTGGCACTTTCAACTGTCACTAAATTAAGAAAATGTTGTAGTAGTAGAATTTCCCATTTGTAATTGGAAAAAAACTACGGTGCACATATTAAAGAAAAAATTAATATAATTTCATACTTTTTTGAGTCATAATTTAAAAAAAAAAAATCATAACCCAGAATTACATGAGACATAAGTAAAATAATATCATAACTAATGAAAAAAATTGATCATAAATAAATAATACATAACTAAAGAATTTTTTAAGATGATTTAAATAAGTATATTTTTTAATTTTTTATGAAAAAATATATATAAAAAATAATATAATCTCACAAAAATAAAAAAATAAAAAATATACTTTTTTTTAATACATCTCAAACAACCTCTAAACATGCATACAGTACACCCTTAAAATAATAATAATAATAATAATAATGTGCATAGTAAAATTTCCTTTTACCTAATGTAATAGGAGATGATGTGAATTCCAATGTGTTGTTGCTACGTATGGCAATGAGTAATGACGTCATTCAGTAAAGCCCTGAATTTAATCACGCGGCGAAAAATCATTTCATCCCCCTCACTATTTCTATTTCTATTTCTATTTTTATCTGTATCTGTATCTCTTTCCACTCTCCCCTTCCAACTATGCAGAACGTTCAAAGAAACTCAAGCTGTAGAAAAATAAGTACAATAAAATCCAAAACACACCGTTTTTTTTTAAAAAAAAAATATTAAAAAAAACCCAAGCGGAAGCAATGAAAAAGTTGAAACTTTGAAATATCTAAGGCCTCGTTTGACAAGTTAACATTTTAGTCAAAAAGTTAAAAAGTTACTAAATAAGCCAAAAAACTTATAACCTATATCAAAAAGTCAAAGATTCATTTCTCTCTACTTTTTGTACATCTTTTCGTAAAAAGTTAAAAAGTCACCCCAAATATACTAGTTTTTTTTACCTCATATTTTAACTAAAAAATAAAAAAGTTACTAAAATAACCTGTTTCAAACGAGGCCTAAAAACCAATTGCATGAACTTCTTTCCCTCTTTCCTACTCACACCAACCCCTATGTAAACCTCTTATTCTCTTCTCTCCCCAAAAGATCTATTCTCTCATCTCTCTCTCTCTACACATTTAATTCAACTAAAACACTTCACATACATAGTTATAAATTTGTTTGTTATTGATTTTGTGATGATAATGTGCACACAAAATGATTTCGATGCGGACTTTGCTCTGCTCGAGTCGATTAGTTACCAATTGCTCAGCAATGACTCCGAATCAAATTCATGGAATAGCTTGTTCACTTGTTTGGGTGACAATTGGGGCGAATTACCTCTCAATGAGAACCATTCCGAGGACATGCTCGTCTACGGCCTCCTCAATGAGGCGGCGACCGTCGGCTGGCTTCCCTTCCTCACGGCAGCCACCACCACCTCTGCAACCGTGAAATTGGAGCCCCAAATCTGTAATTTTGAATCGCCACCCCCGGCGGTGGTGCCGTCAAAGGGGAAGCATTACAGGGGAGTGAGGTAGAGGCCGTGAGGAAAGTTCGTTGCAGAGATTAGGGATCCGGCGAAGAATGGTGCTAGGGTTTGGCTTGGGACGTTCAAGACGGCGGAGGATGCCACCGTGGCATATGATAGGGCACATAGTTCTAAATTGCGGTATTGGGTAACGTAATGATATCAATCGCGGAGTATCGGTATTGGTAGTATTGACTAGTACATATCGGGAATCGGATGTCGCGGCCGTGAAATTTTAAAAATCATTAGCAATCCCTCTAAAACTAAATTTTATGCATTTTTTTTTACTCTTTTACCTTTAATTTGTTACATTTTAATCAAAATTTTGAGAGGGTAGTTTATATGCATAAACTAGGCCGAGCTAGGTCTATTTGTTTTAGGTATTTGGGCCGAGCTGAGTAAAATCATCAGTTTGTCTGGGCATGTTTTTGGCCGAGCTAAGGGCTTCAAATAGCTCGGCCTTGAGGTCCAAGGATTGGAATAACCAGACTAGATGTGAATAGCAGCTCGGGCTGGGGTATAATTTGTAGTGTACCAGACTGAAGTTTGTCTTAGTCGAATACCACTTTGGTTCTATCCAGTGTAGAGCAGGGCCATGATAGCTCGGTCGAGTGTGGTACCGAGCCGAGGTATGAGGTTTGAACCATCTCACTTGGTTAGCAGTGAGTAGAGCGTTATCAGGATAGGCATTTATCCTTGGGAGTGTGATTCTTATGAGGACTCTTATAAAGGGAGCTGAAGTCCTGCTAGGATTATGCCAGGTGGAAACTATAAAAGCTTATGACAAGACCTATGTACAGGTATCACAATTTCTACTCCCGAATACACAAAGTTTTTGTCTATTGTCTACTTGCTGACTTAGGCATTGAAGAGGTTTCCAGCACACACCTGCTAGCTAGCTCACGTTTGTGTTTTCAGGTAATAAAACAACGACGTTTGGAGGAGTGCAAACTTAATCAATAGGATTATACGAGAAGATTATTTCGCCCTCGTACAATTGGCGCCGTCTGTGGGAAGGGCAATAAAAAAGAATGAACCTTTTGATTAAGTTTTCTTTCAACTGATTTCAATGGCGCACAATGAAGACTTGTCACACTCTGCCATTGATGGGTAAACCCCAGAGGGGGGCGAAAGTCGTGAAGGCTTACCTTTTACCCCGCCCATGGCAGAGTTAGATCCCAAGCGACGGAACCCGCAGAGGGATACCCATGAAAGACGGGGCTCCAGTCTTCGTCGCTCCCAAAGCCCTGAAAGGCAAAGGCGAAGGTTGGATCCTCAGGTTCTAGAAGATCGAGTAAAGGAGCAAGACAAATTGATACGAAGGATGGCGGTAGACATGAAGATGATGAAGCGCCAGATAAAAGGCAAATGAGTGGCAATAGAAGAGGGGCGCAAAGGCAACACGCGCTCTTACCACTCAGAAGACTGTGACAGACAGGTCACACCATCACAAGTTGAAAGTAGAAGCCTCAGGACAAGCGATACATAATCAAAGACTTCCAGGACTCGTTACTCCAGGTTTGAGAGAACGAGGACTGAAAGGTCTTACACAGAAAGAAGCAGTTATCGGCCCTCGCATTCGCACCAAACGACATCTTGGCATACGGAATTGCCCAGGTCGGCGGACCTACGGACAGTACTTGAGAAAAGGGCTCGAAGGAGAGAAGACACTTAGGCTCGCGACCCCCGCAGAGTCTCTGCACTACAATGGTTGGCTTCTAGAACACATAGGAGTGTCGAGGTTGAAATGCTAGAGCCGCGCCTTGCTTATGAACCAGTAGATAAAGCATTAGCAAGGTTGCAGAGCTCGCCGTTCATTTTAGCAATAAAGAATGCACCATTACCCATAGGCTTCCACCAACCCAAATTCACTATTAATGAGGAAAAGTCAGACCCCTACATGCACTTGAGCCACTTCCGCTAGGTTATGGCGGTGTATCGACGAAATGAGACTCTAATGTGTATCCTATTCCCTTCCAGCCTTGGTGACCTGGGTCTAACATGGTTTGAAAGGTTGCCAGAAGGCAGCATAGCTTCATGTGCGCAACTAGCAGAGGCATTTGTGACCAGATTCAGAACAAACACCAAGACGCCTGTTGTGATTGACCAGCTTCTCTCCATAGATATGGGCAAGAAGGAAACATTGAGGTCTTACAATAACCAATATTGGGAGACTTTTAATCATATTAGAGATTGCCTCACAAACCTAGCTATCGAGCAGTACAAGCGAGGTTTGCCAGCTGGCAATAAATTGAGGGATTCAATGATGATGAATCTACCCCTCACAATGGAGGCCCTAATGGAAAAAGTGCATCAGCACATCTGAGTAGAAGAAGATGTCACATGCACCAAAGCAAAAGTTGGCACAATAGCGATGTCAGACAAAAACCTACGGCAAAAGTAAACACGATCGGGCAAGAAGAACAACCAAGCAAGAATGGGTGGAGCAGACGAGCCAACCGAGAGGACCCCCAAGCAAGGAAGTTGAGAGTTCGCACTGCCATCACCATGGTATTCAACAAACCTATCTACCGGATTCTTAGCGAGATAAGCGACGAACCCTTCGTTCGGCGACCAACCAAGTTGAGAGAAGCACAAAAGGGCTATGATGATAGGTACCGTTGCACCTTCCATGATGAAAAGGGGCACCGAACTGAAAATTATACGCCGTTGAGCCAACATCTGAAGGAGTTAGTGGCCACTGGTCACTTGGACCAGTATATAGAGGGGGGATCACAACCAGCCCCCCAGGACCACAACAAGCTGAATAGGATACCGGTCGACAGACCACCCCAAGGCATAATCAACGTGATACATGGGATCGTCGAACTCGAGTGGGTATGTGAGCTCAGAGGGATGATCAAAAAGGCTGAGCACTTGAGAGAGGTACTAAGTGCACAACTTACCGTCAAAAGGGAAAAAACGGAGGCAACGACCGTCATCTCCTTTTCTGACAAGGACTTAGCAAGGATACTGTGACAACCCTAGTCCGTGTTATGCTAATCAATCTTGATTATGATTGTGATTATGTGTTTGACATGATTTTGAGTGCCATTTATATGAATATATGTGGTTTTGAATTTCTATCTATTCACTGTAGGAAAAATCTGTTTGATTATCTGCTTTAGAATTTAAATTGAAAGCCCTATCGGCCACAGAACCCGAAATTGATTACGCCATTGTGATTAGCATAATTTTTAGAGCCTACGGTGAAATTTAATTAGAAATTGATTTGGATCAAAATAATTAGATTCAGAATGATTAAATTAAGCACCATTGCTTAGCCATAATTAAATTTGATTAGGCCATCCTATATAAAGGCCTATATAGCTTCATGTTATGTTTTGAGCTCATTTTTGGCTGAGATTACACTCTAGAGAGAGAGAGTGTGCCGGTTAGAGAGAGAAAGGGAGCTCAAGTTAGAGAATTGCTTGAGAAGCTTGAAGATCTTGGAGTTTAACTCAAGAATTAACCATAATTTGGAAGATTTGAAGTTCCTAGGTGAGTAAATTCATGGATTTTAGTTTGTAACTTGGTGAATTCATAAGTTGAATTGGTAATTTTGTATAATCCAAGCTAGTTGGGTAATCAAGAATATAAATTGAGATGTATTTGTTGAATTGGAAGCTTGTATGTACATGCATGCATAAAATTGCTATGAGATTAAATGTTTAAGCGCTAGTTCATGAGTATAAGTTTGTTATTTTGTGCACTCTAGCTTGTTATGTGATCAAGAACAAGAATTGAGTTGTGATTAATAAATTTGAAGTCAATAATCGCATGCATGAAAGGAATTGCCATGAATTTGTATGATTGAGCTTGAAATATATAATCCATGTGGAATCTTGATGACAATTCATGCCCTTGATCATCATTTATATCATTTGAGCTGAAAATGGAAGTTAGATTCCACATGCAAATGTAATCCATAGAAGAATGAGTTTGGGTGCATGGATTTGTTATGTTGGGGATAAGTTTAGTGTAATTTGGGGCATGCATGTGATTAATTCATGGGATTTGAGCTTATGATGTAGTAAATTTGGTGTTTATGGCATGTTAGTTAGTAAATGTATATGTGAGCCTTAAACCATGAAATGCAAGTTACATTGGATTGAATGCATGTTTGAAGCTCAAAAAGAATTCTGGAAAACCCAGAATTTGACATGTCCGCTCAAGCAGGGAAAGCGCCGCTCGAGCGGGGAATGCGAGCTCTCAAAACTTTGTGCAGACATTAGTGTCCGCTCGAGCGGGGATGTTCACGCTCGAGTGGGGAGTCATGTAGTGTGACCTTCAGCTTGAGCGCCCGAATACACGCTCGAGCGTAAAAATGAGGCAACCAGTATTTTTGCAGACCCAAGGGGTCCGCTCGAGCGGCCAAATCCACGCTCGAGCGGGGAGCCCTGTTTCAGAAAGTTTGTAAAATGGTTTTGTGATTTGTTTTCCGTTCTCTTTCATTTCTAAGCACTCTTAGGCATGCATTGAGCATTGTGAATGAGTTAAAATAATAAGAAATGAGCCTAAGAGGAATGTATGAATTAAAACGGATTGAATAGTTTATGACCTATATGTGTTATGTAATGTGTAGGGTCGGGCTTAAGGGCAAATCCATCGGCGAAACACTGTGAGTAATATCTTAGTAAAGATATTTTCAAGTATGTCACTTTCCAAACGCTACTTCTGTATAAGCTCCATGGGTTTGTTGATTTGAAATATGAATGAGTATTCTATATGCCTAATTTGTATAAGGCCGTTTGTTGATTTGAAATATGAATGAGTATTCTATATGTCTAATTTGTATAAGGACGTTTGATACGTTTGATAAAATTGATTTGGGCTTAAGGCCATTTGCTGTTTGCCATTTGATATGTCTAAATATAAAGATGGGCCAGAGGCCGTTTGAATATAATGATGATGGGCCAAAGGCCGTCAGACATGAATGATTGGGCCAAAGGCCGTCGGATATGAATAATTGGGCTAAAGGCCATCAGACATGAATGATTGGGCCAAAAGCCGTCAGACATGAATGATTGGGCCAAAGGCCGTCGAATACGAACGATTGGGTCAAAGGCCATTAGACATGAATGTGAAGATGGGCCAAAGGCCGTTTGAATACCGTGATGGGCCTAAGGCCGTTTGAACATGAGCATAATGGACCAAAGGCCGTTTGAATGAAAAGGGATCATGACCATGATTATGAAACACGCATAGATATGAATATAAAAGGAATGGGCCCGAGGCCGTTTGATACGTCTGATATTTGAACTGGGCCCGAGGCCGTTTGACATGTTCGAATTGGACCCAAGGTCGTTTTGAATAGAGAGTTGGTTGGACCGAAGGTCGTTTTGTATAGATGGACCCAAGGTCATCTTGTCTTCTATAAGATTTGGACCTGAGGTCGTTTTGCATATGGACATGGTGTGTCGGACCTAAGGTCGTTTTGCTTTGTTGAGATTTGTAAATCTAGTGTGAATGAGAATAGTGGTTCAAATATGTACATTATAAGTATGATTCATTTATGAACGAATCTCATTCATTAACCTCTTTATTTTGATATTATTCACTGGGCGTTAGCTCACTCTCATTTATATGTATGTAGGTGAGCAAAGGGACGTTCAACCCCAGCCTTAGTGGAATTTAAGAAAGAAACCCGAGTTTTCTGAAGTCAAACCAGGTGCCTCACGCAAGAGGCTTTGTTTATGATCTTTTGTATTCCTTTTTGCTATTTCTATTGGTCATAATAGACCACTTATGTGTATAAGCTTTTGGTTTAGCTGACTATGTGTTTGAATGATCTTGGGTATACAAGATGTTAACTACTGATACGTGGTATGAGTTATTATTAAATACATATGAAACGTTTTGATATGCCATGTAAGCATAGCATATTGGACAAAATTTTTAAGTTGCTTCCGTTTTGGCTCCCTTCACTATGTTGCTATATGTTTGTTTTGGTTTGAAGCCGTAGGTAATCTCATGATTACTGGCCGGTTATGACCCTAATCTATAGGGGCGGGTTCGGGTCATGACAGATACAATGCCCTCACAACGACGCATTGGTGGTTACTTTGCGCGTCAAGAACTTCGACATCAAGTGGATCTTAATTGACTAAGGGAGTTCCTGCAAGATAATGTACTACGAGACCTTCAAGCAACTAAAATTGGAGAACAGAGACTTGGCACCCGTAACATCTCCCTTAGTCAGCTTCAACTCAATGCCAGAATGGCCGGTGGGCAAGATAATTCTTTCAGTCAAGGCAGGAACGATGACGAAACAAGTGGAATTTTGGGTATTGAAAGTCCTTTCCACTTACAACATAATCTTGGGAAGAGCATGGTTGCACGCTATGCGATCAGTGGCGTCAATGTACCATCAGGTGTTATGGTTCCTTAACGAAACCGGAGTGATTGAAGAAGTCTTAGGGGACCAAATCATGTTGAAAAAGTGCTTCATCATATGGGATGCAAAAGGGTTTGTACAGATGGTAGAAGAGCCAGAAAGCAATGAATTGTTCGCAGACGTCGGCAAAACAGCTGAATAGAAGGCAGTGGAAGACTTGGTAGAGGTAAGGATAGATGAAAAGAACCCAGAAAAGTTCTTTTTGCTCGGCTCGTCTTTGTCCAGCACCAAGAGAATAGAGATCATGGAATTTTTTACCTCTAACATCGAAGTGTTCGCCTGGATACATTATGACATGTCTGGCATTGACCCTAATTTTATCTGTCATCAACTTAATGTCTATCCAACTGCTAGACCAATTATACAACGAACTCGCCGATCGACACTCCACCACACAGAAATAGTGGCAAAGGAAGTAGAAAACTTGCTGGAAGCAAGAGCAATAAGAGAAGTACACTATTCCAGGTGGATTTCCAACACTATAGTGGTGCCAAAAAAGAATGGCAAATGGCGCGTTTGCGTGGACTACAAAACAGTTAACAAAGTATGCCCAAAAGACAGCTTCCCCCTACCACGAATAGACCAACTGGTGGACCCAACAGCAGGCCATAACCGACTTAGCTTTCTTGATGCATATCACGATTACTATCAGATCGCTATGTATGAACTGGATCAGGAGGTCACATCGTTTACAACACCTAGAGGACTATATTTCTACAAGGTCATGCCCTTTGGCCTAAAAAACGCAGGGGCAACATTCCAACGGATGATCACCAAAATGTTTGAACTATTGTTAGGCAGAACAATGGAGGCTTACATAGATGATATGGTGGTCAAAAGCATAGATAAGAGGGATCATCTTAGGGACCTAAATGAAATGTTTCAAGTTTTGAAGTCCCACAAGTTGCGTCTGAACGCATCTAAGTGCACATTCGGCATGGGGTCAGGCAAATTCCTGGGCTTCCTAGTGACCAACCGGGGTATATAAGTTGATCCCTCTCAAATCAAAGCCATCCAAGATCTCAAGAGGCCCAACACAATCAAAGAGGTGCAGCATCTCACTGGCCTAGCAACCGCGCTAAACCAGTTCATAAGTCGGTTGTCAGACAGGTGTCGACCATTCTTCCAAGCACTGAAGGCCAAGTTTAAGTGGGATAATGAGTGCGATCGCACCTTGGAAAGCTTGAAAGACTACATGACCTCTCATCCGTTATTAGTAACCCCAATACCAAGAGAAGAGCTCTTTTTGTACTTAGCAATTTCCTAGCATGCAGTTAGCGCGGTGTTGGTAAGAGTTGAAGGAATACAACACCTACCTATCTTTTATGTGAGCAAGACATTGTTGGGTGTGAAACAAGGTACCTGCCATTGGAAAAGCTGGCCTTAGCTTTGATGATGGCGTCAAGAAAGTTATCGCACTACTTCCATGCCCACACCGTGGTTATCTTAACAGCCTTCCCCTTAAAAGCCTTGTTTGAGAGGGCATATTTTTCTGGACGAATTTTGAAGTGGGCAGTGGAGTTGGGATAGTTCGACATTAAGTTTCAACCAAGAACCGTGATAAAGACCTAAGCTTTGGTGGACTTCGTAGCCGAGTTCACGGCCGAGTTCGCACTAGGTAGCCATCATGTTTACCTAATCGATTTGACCGAATGAACCAAAAGAAGGAGGGATAGTGCCATAGGAATAGCGCAGCCCCCAAAACAGGACACTCAACTAAACGACAAGCCATTCAGCCCTGAAGAATGGGAAGAAAGAACAGACCGTAGCACTGCCAACAAGGACTCACCTAAAAGTAAAGTCTTGAAACAATCAGACGGTGAGGATCAAAGCCCAACGGTAGACATTAACCTAGAAAAAGGCATCAGAAACGCCCCTGATCCCAAGACATCATCAGATCCCTTCATTTGCTGGAAGTTATTCGTCGAAGAGATGTGGAAACTCTTCGTGGACGGAGCATCCAACAGGCACGGTGCAGGACTAGGCATAGTCCTCATCTCACCAGATGGTCTAACAATTGAACAAGCAGTCAACCTTGGCTTCCCAGCATCCAACAAGGAGGCGGAGTATGAAGCATTATTAGCCGATTTGAAATCAACACTTCGCATGAAGGCTACTGAGCTGATGGTGTATAGCGACTCCCAACTGGTAATCAACCAGATTTCGGGCAACTACGAAGCAAAGGATGATAGAATGGCTAACTAATAAGAGTTGGTGAGGAGGGAGATCGTGAAGTTTGAAGTAGTTCGGATAGAGCAAATCAGTTGAGAGGAAAATAGTAAAGCAGATAAGCTGGCCGGTTTTATGTCAATGACAGATACATCTATCCCATACCCATTGTTGATTGACTTCCTACCCAGACCAAGTATTGAAGAGCCTAAAGCAACTGAAGCATGTCGTGCCGAGCTAGGCCCTTCCTGGATAGATCCCATCATAGTGTTTTTAAAAGATGACATCTTGCCTGAAAAATAGAAAGAAGCCAACAAAATTCGAGCAAAGTCACAGTGATTTTGGCGCTCCCCATCACTAGCATTGTATAAGAAATCCTTCACAGGATCTTACTTGAAGTGTGTCCATCCCAGCAAGGTCGAGGCATTTTTGTTCGAAATACACGAAAGCGTTTACGGAAGCCACCAATGGGGAAAATCGCTGGCTTACTGAGCAATTTCACAAGGGTATTGGTGGCCCTACATGCAAGCAGATTCAGAGAAATATGTCAAGAAGTGTGAGAAATGCCAGAAATTCACACATCAAATACATCAACTAGCCAAAGAACTCCTACCTTTAACCAGCCCGTTGGCCTTTGCAATATGGGGCCTGGATATAGTGGGACCACTCCCAACTACGCCAGGCAACAGAAAGTTTTTCTTGCGGCAACAGACTATTTCACAAAGTAGGTAGAGGCAGAAGCACTCGCATCCATAAAAGAAAAAGAAATCAAAAAATTCTTCTGGCAGAACATCATAACTCGGTTCGGTATACCTAAGGCATTAATATCCGATAACAGCACTCAATTTGACGGCAAAATCTTTAGGGGCTTTTGCGAAGAATACAAGATAGAATTCTACAACTCTACATCGGCGTACCCCCAAGCTAATGGCCAGGCTGAGACCTCCAGCAAAGTAGTCCTAGACGGTCTAAAAAAGAGGCTGGAAAAAGCAAAAGGCAAGTGGGCAGAGGAACTTCCCCACGTCTTATGGGCTAACCGAACTACACCTCGACGATTGATTGGCAAAACACCTTTTTCCTTGGCCTATGGCATGGAGGCGGTAATCCCACTGGAAAGAGGCCTCTCTACTATTAGAAGTGAAAATTTTGATCCAAACTTGAATGGTGAGGCCATAACCCTGGAACTCAACCTTGCAGAAGAAAGAAAAGAAAGGGCAATAGTACACATTGCCTCATACCAACAAGAGTTATCCAGAAAATATAACAAAACAGTACACTCAAGGAAATTTAAGATTGGAGATTAGGTACTGCGCAAAGTAATGGGCAACACTTTGGTACCAGGAGATGGCAAGTTAGGCGCTAACTGGGAATGACCATATAAAGTAATTGGTTTAGTCGGAAAAGGAGTATATCACTTAGAAGATATGGACAGCAAACCTATTCCCAGGTCATGGAACACGGCCAATCTCAAAGTATTTTATTTTTAGTTTTTTTCTTAAAACATTTGTAATTTTTTATTTTTTAATAAAACAAGTAGACTTTTTCCTAGTGAATATTCTCTCCTCTGTTTGTAAAAGTTGTCCATGTTTATTGCTGACTGCGGGCAATCAAAAAGGTTGGCAGGTTTGACCAACACTTTTTCTTCTTCAGCCGAGATAAGGATCTAAGCTCAAGAAGGTTGTTAGGTTCGACCAACATTTACTTTCTTCTACAGCCGAGATAAGGATCTAGGCTCAAGAAGGTTGGCAGGTTCGACCAACACTTGTTTTTCTTTTTTAGCTGAAATAAGGATCTAGGCTCAAGACGGTTAGTAGGTTTGACCAACACTTATTTTTTTTCTCCAGCCGAGATAAGGATCTAGGCTGAAGAAGGTTGACAGCTTTGACCAACATTTAGTTCCTTCTTCAGCTAAGATAAGGATCTAGGCTCAAGAAGATTAGCAGGTTTGACCAACACTTATTTTTCTTCTTCAACCGAGATAAGGATCGAGGCTCAAGAAGGTTGGCAGGTTTGACCAAGACTTATCTTTCTTCAGCCGAGGTAAGGATCTTGGCTTAAGAAAGTTGGCAGGTTTGACCAAATCTCTTCTTTCATCAGCAGGGATGAAAATCTCGGTTATAAAAGTTTTGCAGTTTCCTAAGTTGTTCTTCTGCCGAGATAAGTATCTCGGCTGAAAAATGAGAAGGATAGGGAAAGAACGAGCTAGCTAAGCTGGCCGTTCTAGTAGTAAAAGTGATACACTGAAGTAGAAAAATACTGTGACCAAACAAACAGATGGCAAAAAAGCAAACCAAAGACAATTCCATTCATTAGAAAAGTAAGTACAAGAGGAGGGGATTGTAGCCCGGTTACATTTTCTTAAAGAAAAAGAAATCAGGCAAACAGGTCATCTAGCTCGGCGTCCAAATCGACCCAGACTTCGAGCATTGGCAGGCCAGATCCGGCATCAGCCCCCTGGGTGGGCTCGGTCACGGGCACCTTGTCAATCGCACTTAGCAAGACTTGGCTTGTGTTCACCGGAGTTGGAGATGAAGACTGGCGACCAAGATGAATGTTGGAAGGAGGGGCATTAAGTGGAGCAAGGACCTCATCCTCCTTCCCCTCCTAGAGGAACTTCTATTAGACCGCATTAGCATAGTCCATCATATATCCCGGTATGAAGTAGGGAGGGGGGTTTAGGAAGATCTCGGAGTCATGTCCTTGACCGAGTTATTCAGCAGTAGCTTTCCAACCACATTTAAAGAAAATGTCCTTGGCTGCTTCACATTATTAGACATAGGTCTCCTCTCCTTCCTTGAAGCCTCAGTCCTCTACATCCTCTATCTTTTTCCTTATCTCCTCCAGCTCAGCATTCTTTTTCCTCTTTAACTTAGCCAACTCTCACAAGTAACGGTCTTTTTTCTCGGCCAAAGCTTTTTGTTTATCAGCCTCTGCCGTGCTGACCAGTTCGACTAGCCTTGCATTCTCGAATTCTAGCTCGATCAGCTTGGCCTTAGCTTTTTTTAGTTTGGCTGCCTTGGCATCTGCATCAGCCACAGCTAACCGTGCCGTCTTCCGCAGCTCAAGCACATGTTTGTAAGCCACCTGGCTCTTTTGCAAGGCCTACATAACATTCAAAGCGGTTATAGGAAGACCGAGCATTGGGTCCATAATGGTATCAATTATTGAGTTACAGGGATTTCAGAGTTTACTAGTATCATGGACTTGGACGCCGAGTGGATGGCCTTCAGCTCGGTCAAACCCTTGTGTCGTTCCATATCAGCGAACAGATAGAACGCTCTTTGTTAAGTTAAAGCTAGAAGGTGATCATTCTCAGCACTAACAGAGTTAGAGGTTGTTACTGCACGACCCCTGAAGGACACGGTTGGTGCCCACACTGGAGGGGATGGAGGATTGGAAGGGCCTGGCCAGTTGCGACCTCGGGGAAGACTGGCTTCTAGCAGCTCAGTTTCCAGCGGCTTGGTGTCATCTTCATCTATCAAGCGCTGTGGCCCAGAATTAGTATAGGGCCGTTTGTTTGGCCGAGATGACGCGGCTCGGGTAGTGAGAAAGGCCACCACAGTGTCGTGTGATTGACCGACATGTGGTATCTCGATTTGAGCCTCGGCAGTGGAAGCTGAAGTTTGCTCGGTGATAAGGGCACGAACGGCTCGTCGCTTGGCCATTTCTTACTCTTCAGTTAGAGGAATGAGGTTGATTTGGGGTAGGTTTGGGTCTAGTTCAGGTGATGGTTCGAGAAGAAAGTCGGTAACCTTAGTCTTTCTCCTTCCGCTATATCGATAGGTCGGCTCGAAGTTCAGTAGCTCAGTCCAATCTCGGTGGCGATATCGAAGTGCGGCGCGAAGAGCGTCTTAATTGGCGTAAGCGTAATATGATTTAAGCTGGTTTAAATCTGCAAAAAAGACAAGGAACGTAATGAGTTAGCACGGTGGTTATTGGAACAGCAAAGAAAGTTAAACCGGAATGTTCTTACCATCAGTTCCTTTATTCTAGTTTATATTGTAGCCTGGTATCTAGGCTTCCTAATCTTCAAAATGGCCAGAAACCCAGAAGAAATCATCATCGTTTAAATCTTTGTCTGGTGTGTTTTTTATAATTTTTTCTCGGCCTCTTCTTACTCTGAGGTAGTACACCCAACCGTCGTCATTTTGGCCAAGTGAATATTGATGAAATAGCTCGGCCAATTCGAGGTTGAGGCCGAGCCTGTGGTTTAGCTCGACGATTCCATTTATTATTCTGTAAGTGTTTGTAGATAGTTGGGTTGGACACAATCTTGTTTGCCTAAGGAACTCGCATATAAGGGGTTGTACAGAGAATCGAAGCCTGGCTTCTACGATCGATATCACTGTAAAAGGGACGAAGCCCGGTTTGCCCCAGGGTGTGGTGTCTAGCTAGGCTAAAGAAAGATGGACGTCGTCCAAAATGTGATAGTCTCTTTGAAATTCGGCCATGGCTCCAGGGGAGTCCACCAAAAATCAGTATTTTCCCATTTAACTTAAAAACAAAACTGCTATGTTAAAGTATTCACAGTGTCCTAGTTCGGCTATTGTGGCTGTGGTTGGCTCGGTTGAGCAAAGCTACTCGGGGGCAGAGTACAAGGGTGTGTATGGCCAACCTAGTCAAGCCTGCAAAGTGGAAATAGAGAGGGGTTATGCCCAAGTGATAAACTGAACTGAATAAAGAAATTTTTTTAATCAAATTAAAGTCTAGCTTGGCAAAATGAAGGCACCTACTAGGCAGCGGATCGTTTCAAGTTTAAAAAAGGGGCTTCTGAAAATCGAGGCAAGTTCAGCTCGGTCCAAAAGCATTGACAGCATTGTAGCTCGGTTTGGTGACCGTGGGATTTCTAGTCTGGTCGCAGGTGGGCTTAAAGTCGTGGAATAGGTTCTTATTCCGGTCGTAGTTTTATTTTCGATCAAAAAACTGTTCTAGACTGGTTTTAGTCCTAGTGAGTGTGCTTCTAGGTTTACGTATAGAGTTTTTAAGGTTCTTGATGATTGGTTCAGTCTTTAGTGTATATAAACCCGCATAACTATTGATAAATTGCTATTCTTTAAGCAAGAGCATATTAGTAAAAAAGGAGAAAAAGGCATGAGGAACTTACAGATTAAAGGCGTGAAGTCGGAATCCAATCGAAACAAGTCGCTGCGACTATGATGAGCGAAACAAGCGATTTAGGTACTAGGATGGAGTCTTGGCAGTAGAAGGTGAGGATTTGGAGTTAAAAAAATGCGAGAGGTTTTCCAAAGAGAAGATGAACAGTAACAATGGATGTTTTTAAGATTAAAAGGATAAATGTAAAATGGAGGTAAAAAGGCGGGACTGTTCAAATTTGGGAGTTATGTTTGATGGTTGTCGCACCAATAGGGGTAATCAGAAGCCACGTGTCCCAGTAAGGACGTGGTGTCAGCAGCATGGGAAAGCGGGCTGTACTACGTCAAAAATGGGGCAACCGAGTGGGTTTTTTTTAGTTCGGCTAGCCGAAGTACTTCATTTCAGGTGATATTTTAACACAGCTTAAAAGTAATAATCCCAATCATGCTTCACAGATAGAATTAAGGGATAATTGAGAAGGTAGTTTATATGCGTAAACTGGGCCGAGCTAGGTCCATTTGTTTTAGGTATTTGGGCCGAGCTGAGTAAAATCATCAGTTTGTTTAGGCATGCTTTTGGCCGAGCTAAGGGCTTCAAATAGCTCAGTCTTGAGGTCCAAGGACTGGAACAGCCGAACTAGATGTGAATAGCAGCTCGGGCTGGGGTATAATTTGTTGTGTACCACACTAAAGTTTGTCGTAGTCGAATACCACTTTGGTTCTGTCCAGTGTAGAGCAGGGCCATGATAGCTCGGTCAAGTGTGGTACCGAGCCGAGGTATGAGGTTTGAACTATCTCACTTGGTAGCAGTGAGTAGGGCATTATCAGGATAGGCATTTATCCTTGGGAGTGTGATTCCTAGAAGGACTCTTATAGGGGGAGCTAGAGTCCTGCTAGGATTATGCCAGGTGGAAACTATAAAAGCTCATAACAGGACCTATGTACAGGTATCAAAATTTCTATTCCCGAATACACAGAGCTTTTGTCTATTGTCTACTTGCTGACTTAGGCATCGGAGGGGTTTCCGACACATATCCGCCGGCTAGCTCACGTTTGTGTTTTCAGGTAATAAAGCAATGACGTTTGGAGGAGTGCAAACTTGATCAACAGGATTATACGAGAAGATTATTTTGCACTCGTACAGGTAGTATCAGCCGATACGTATCAACAATGACTGTGAAATTTTAAAAATCATTAGCAATCCCTCTAAAACTGAATTTTATGCATTTTTTTGACTCTTTTACCTTTAATTTGTTACATTTTAATCAAAAATTTGATATGTAGGAGCACTTTTGACTCATTTTTAACCAAATGATATGTATTTATTTCAGTCTCAAGCTTTTTTTGGCATATGTTAAACTTTTAATAAAAAAATTGATTTGAATATTTATTTTTCTTGTACTGAGAAAAAAAGTATATATATATATATATATTAATATAAATAGAGGTGTAGGTGTAGGTGTAGGTGTAGGTGTGAAAAAAAAAAAAAAAAAAAAAAAAAAAAAAAAAAAAACACACACACACATTTACAATCTACAAACCACCATAAACACACACACCTCCATGTACCTAAGTACCTCTCCCTTCTTATCCATTTCAATTTCAAACTCCCAATGCACCTCCATGTACCTAATTACCTCTCTCTTCTTATCCATTTCAATCTCAGACTCCCATATCATAATACAACCACAAACAATCCTATCATCTCTCTCTCTCTCTCTCTCTCTCTCTCTCTCTCTCTCTCTGTGTGTGTAAAAAATGCTGATATGAAGTTGCAGAATCCGGCCAAACCCAGATAAATATTTCATCTTTAGATCGACCAAAAAAAAAAAAAACCAAAAACAGAGCACAATAATAACAAAAAATAGAGCACGACAACAGCATAAATTACAACTTGCAAGTTGCAACAACTTAGGGAGACAAACCTTCTTTGAAGAAGCTTGAAGGTTGTTGAAGTGAACTCCATAGCCCAAAAGAAGCTTACATCTATGGAGCCAAGCCACAAAGAAGTTCGATTGTGAAATGTGAAATGCAAATCTGTAACAAAAGAAAATCTGTATGGGACTGTATCGCCCCATGTATCGAATTCAGGCCGCTACATACCGGGACTCGGACGCTACGGCTACGAATTTCATTCTCACTGGTATACCGGTCCATATCCGAATCGGTGCTATGATTTTCCGGTATGACTGTACCAGCCGATATTTAGAACTATGTATGCATACCGCATGCGTGGGCCACGTGCTCTATTTAATTTTTCGCTCTGGATTAATTCAGTGAGCTGGAGCCAATTTAGGTCACGTCAAAAAGGTCGGCGGTGGCAATGGCGGAGAGTCGGTCACCGAAGAGGAGGAGGAAGGTGGTGGAGACGGCGGTGATTGAACCTAAGGTGGAAGTAGGGAGTGGATTGGAGGGTGGGGAAGATTTGCCGATTTTACGTGGCCAACATCTGTAGGTTAGTGGTTGCTGATTGTACAATCTGTGTTGGACAATGCTTATGCGAGACTTGATTTTTGATGGATGAACAATGGTGATCATGAAACTTTCCCACAAATTTGTACATGTTCTTGGGTTTAAAAGAAAAGAAAAAGAAAAAAAAAAAAGAGATTAGGGGCCTGTTTGTAGTGTGAACATATAAGATTTGTTAATGTTTGATTTTTATTTTATTTTCTTCAATGGGATCATCTGTAAAACATTTGGTTCTCCTGAAGATAAATCATTTTCAAGTGTCTCAAATGTTTATAGTAATGTATTTTTAATCTTTTATTAAAAATTTTATTAAATTTGAGTAAAAATTTAATGAAAAATTTGATCTGATATAATGTACTCTAATGATAAATTTAAAATTTTCATCAAATCTTATTATAAATCCGGTTGTTCGGGAGTCCAGCCACAAGTAAAATTTTTACATTAAAATTATTTGTCATTCAATTTTTTAAACAAATGTGATAAAATTATATAATTACAAATATTAGATCAATTTGAATTTTTTTTTTTTTTGTATGATCTACACAATAAACAAATCGAATGATCGAAATAAAACCCCTAATAGGTTTCACAAATCCAAATAACACGATCAAATCTAATGAAAGGCAAGCCATCCCTCCAGTCTTAGATCGGACTAGAGGGTGTTGTTAGGCCCGTGGAAGCTCATCACGGATCCCATTTCATTAATACAAACTGCACAATGTGTAGAACCCGTCAAGTACTATATACTTGTAAAAAATCACGTTGATCGAATATCGATAGTTACGTGATCAAATCAGTTTTGTATAAAAAATAGACGGTGAAAAAATAAACGGTTTAGAAAAAATTGCTTCGATGATATAGCTATCGATATCCAATCAATGTGATATTTTACAAACATATAGTACTCGACGAGATCTATACATTGAACGGTTCGAATTATCGAAATAGGACCGTCGTAAGCTCCCAAGGGCCCAATAGAACCTTCCAATCCGATCTGGAACTGAAGGGAAGTCAGGCCCTTCCTTAAATATATATATCAATTTACATACACACACATCAAGCTTAGGTAGTAAAACTTTGATTTCCTAAGGCCAATGATGATTTATTAAACTACTACGTTTGGAAATAGGATATTTTAGTAATTTTTTAATTTTTTAGGTAAAATATGAGATAAAAAAATTAATATGTTTGGAATGAATTTTTAGTTTTTTCCCGAAAAGATATACAAAAAGAAAGAGAAAAGAGAATCTTTGATTTTTTAGTATAAATTATTGATTTTTAATTTTTGTAATGACTTTTTAACTTTGAAATTAAAACATTGAATTGCCAAACAAAACTACTGTCATGTAGTAACAAACCATCAAAGTCTTCTTATTATTTTTTTTTTATTATTCAAATGAAAGGATAATAAAGTTGAGAGTTTAATAGAAGCAAATAAGCAAAAGGGTACTTAGACCCTTCTAGAGCTAGCAGCCACCATGTCTGCAATTAGGATAGATATGAGAGCACTGGGTGGTTCATCTAAGAAGACAAAATGCTCAAATTGGCTAACTCCAATGTTGGCAAGAGCATTAGCACATTGGTTAGCTTCTCTTGGAATATAGGAAATATTGCAGTTGCATCTTCTCAGGAGGAAGTTGGCATCCTCAATCAATGCTCTATATGGGCAAGAGCTATCAGCTCCATCTTTGATAATTTGCATTGCTATAGCTGGGAATCTGTCTCAAGCTCTATGTTTGCCATTCTTTTCTGCATGATGATAGTGAGTCCTCGGTAGAGTCCCTAAAGTTCAGCTTCTAAGCTCGTGCAATTCTTTTGGTAGCCATGATAGCCCCACAGCCAAGTGCCTACTTCATCTCTCAATAGACCACCATATCCAGATTGGCCTAGATCTCCTTTAGAGCTTCCATCAGTATTCAATTTCAATGTCCCTGCAAGAGGAGCAAACCAGACAGTGAGACGTAGTGCTGAATAATTTGGGTGAAGTGAGTTTAAAAAAGTTTCCTGAATTTCTTGAGCTTGCTGAAGAAATTTGGTTGTGCTAATGGTTACAAGTTGAGTGTGATTGTCAAACACTTCTCTGTTTCTAGCTTTCCCAATATTCCAAATAGCAGATAGGAAAATAGTTGCTATAACAACCGCGACCCATGATTAATGCTAATCCATACTTAATTATGCCTAATAAGTAATTAAAGAAAAATTTTGCATCATATGTTGCCTTATTTGTATTTATATCTGTTTAACGTAGAAAGTTTGTTCATGTTTCCGTTTCAGTATGCGAATTGAAGGCTTTATCGGCATTTGATTCAAAAATTGACTTGATCTATGTGTTATTTGAGATTTTTAGAATTTTATAGTAGGTTTAATTAAAATTCGGTTCGGAACGAAATAATTAGAACAAAATAGTGCAAATTTGTTTAATTAAGTCAAACTTAATTAAGTTCTTTATTTGAGCCTATATAAGGCCCTAGTGTAACAACCCCAACCCATGATTAACATTAATCCATGCCTAATTATGTCTAATAAGAGATTAAAGTGAAGTTTGCATCATACATTGCATTGTTTGCGTTTATATCTATTAATCGTAGAAAGATTTGTTTATATTTCTGTTTTGGTTTGCGAATTGGAGGCCTTATGAGCATCTGATTCAGAAATTAACTTGATATATGTGTTATTCGGGATTTATAGAAATTTGTTGTAGGTTTAATTGAAATTTGATTCGGAACGATTTAATTATATTAATTTGATGCCCATGTGATTAGCCTTAATTAACCATCATTAGGCAAGCCTATATATAAGGCACCTTTTGCCTCCACTCATCCTTCTTCCTCTATTCAACACACTCTTGACCCTATACACACACACAAATGTGAGAAAGGGTGAAAGGCTAAGGAATTAAGATCAAACTTGAGGAGAGAAGGCCATTGCTTGGGGATTTAAGGAATTGCTCAAGATTACCTCTAAATCTTAAGAAATTAAGAAGTTAAGGTGAGAATTTAAGCCTTTAGTCTTGCTTTTGAGTTGGTGAATTCATGAATTCAAGAGGATTGAGTAGACTAACATGAGAATGAGCTAGAATTAAAGAATTGTATGTCATGTCATACATGCATGTGCATATCATGAAATTATGAAGTTGTTTTTACAAGAATTTCCACATGCATGTTCATATTTTAGTTTTGTTCCAAGGATTCAACTTGTTTTTAAGCTTAATGACTCCTTTGATCTTGTTTTGGGAGGTTGTAGTTTATAACAACTCATACATGTTATGTTCAAAGTTTTGAGTTTGAATTTTGCATAATTGACATCCTTTTGGGCCTTGATTTCATGAAATGATCTTCAAACCATGATATTTTACAAGTTCCTAAATGTTTTCCAGAATTTTGGCCCAAGAAGATGAGTGTTGAAGTGTAAAATTCGAGCTTGGAGCTTGGGAGTGCAATCTGGAAATTCCAGATTTTACGCTTTTGCTCCAGCGTTGGATTCCTCGAACGGACACTTTTGTTTTTGCGCTTCTGCTCGAGCGATTGAAATCTAGCTCGAGCGTGAAATGCACACTCCCAGAAGTTTTCATGTTTTTACAGACCGCTCGAGCAGCAAGAGTTGCGCTCGAGCAGGAGTTGAGTCTCGCACTCGAGCGACTGTCGAGCATCCGTCGAGTGTAAAAATCACATAACCAGTACTTTTTCAAAAGTTTGCAGACCACTCGAGCGTGGAAGGTTGCGCTCGAGCGGCCCCTCACATGTTTGCAAGTCCGCTCGAGCGCAGAAAGCTACACTCGAGCAGGGACTCTGTTTTCAGAAATTTCACCAAGTGTTTTTCCAACGCATTTCGGCATCCTCATTGCATCTTAAGCATTCCTAGGCCATGTTTAAGACACCATGATGAGGATAAAAAAGTAGAAACACACCAAGACCAAGAAGAATTAAGTTAATGTTTTCGAGTGTGTAACTTTATATGTATTCGTTTTTACCGTGTAGGTCACGCGCCTCAAGAGATTTGAATTGCCTACTCTACTCGACTTTTTGGAGCCATCTGTTATTTGTGAGTAATAACTTGTAAAGTTATGTTTAACTTTAATTAGTTTCTGATGATATGAAATGATTAATTTGTTTTTGTAATGTTATGCTTTGTGTGAATGAATGATCGTCCAAGTTCTGAAATGTATTCATGGCATCCATAGCATCATGTGATATTTTGTGTCCCTTTATGGGTCATCGTGTCCCTTCGTGGGTCATCAGAATGCCTTTATGGCTGTCCCTTTATGGGTCATCGGATAGGTCTCTGTGCACATAAGTCATCAGAAATCCTTATGACTGACCCTTATGGGTCATCGAACGCCTTCACGGCCATCCCTTTATGGGTCATTAGATTTGTTAACGCTAATGGATGTGCCACGTACGATAACATGAAATGTATGAATTTTGATAATAAAAACGAATATGTATACGAATCTGTTTCTGATTTGGAATCTGAATATGTCTAAGACTCTAATTTCTGACTCTATAACGGACATCATTCATTAAAACTCTTTACTTGGTTATTATTCACTGGGCTCTCACTCACTATTTATATTATGTATGTAGGTGATCAGGCGCGTGACCAAGCTCAAAGTTGATGGCTTGAAATTCTTCTTTTTGACAGCCACCCTTCACGCCTCCCGAGGAGGTTCCGGATCATGTCAAGTCCTGTGGCCATATATTTTTGTATTTCAGAATTCGGTCCTTTTATTTTGACTATAGATAAGTCCTACTTGTATGTATAGTGTATGGAGTGACGTGTAATTAATGTACCCTTTTGATGTCACTTATAAGTTATAAATATTTAAAATTATCTTGTCCATGTATGTCTACACAGCTCAATGGACATTGTATTTTGTATAATTGCTTCCGCATCCCTTGATTATAAATTATTTTGTTCAGAGGCCTTTGGTAATCCAAGATTATTGGCCAGTTACGATGCTAACCCTATAGGGGCGAGTTTGGGTCGTAACACCTAGTGAACTCTTTAGTTCACTTTCACACTCTTCTATCACCTTATTTCAAGAGAAAAACGTGGGAGAGAGAAACATAGAAAGAAAATTGAACTCAAAGCTAGGAATTGTTGGAGATTTGCAAGAAATTGGGAGTTGAAGTTCTATACTTATGCAATTGAGACTCTAGGTAAGAATTTCGTCCTCAAACCTTGTAATCAAGACTTTAATACAAGAATTATTGAGAATTAAGCTAAATTATGCGAGAGATGAGCTAATGAATTAGAAAAGATGATCATTCCATGAATGCATACATACATATATATATATATATATATCATAGCATTTTGAGTATGTTTCTAACAATTTTCACATGCATGTGTAATTCATGAAGTTTGGAGGTTGATCTCAAAGAATTTCAACTTGCATGTACTCATCTTACATGTCTTTTGAGAATTCATCTTATGTGTATCAATTTATATCGCTTGGTCATGTTTTGGAAGCTTTGGAGTCAAACCATTGCATACATGACATGTTTTGTATATTTTTAGTTGGGTTTTGGTCAATTGACATGCTTTTAGGCCTTGATTTCATGAGATGGTCTTCAATTCTTTATGTTTTCCAAGTTTAGACTTGTTTTCTCAAGTTTTAGGGCCCAAAGGTTGAGTTTAATGGCTTTGAATTCAAGTTTGGAGATTGGGAGTGCAATCTGGAAATTCTAGATTCTGCACTTCCGCTTGAGTGTCAGAATCTACACTTGAGTGGCCACTCTGTGATCTTACACTTCCGCTCGAGCGACCTGAAGTCCGCTCGAGCGTGAAATGCATACTTCCAGAAGTTTGCATGTTTTGCAAACCGCTCTAGCAGCAAGAGTTGCGCTCGAGCGAGAGTCGAGCAGCCATGGAACAGAGATTTCTCATAACTAGTACGTTTTCAAAGTTTACAGACGCTCGAGCGAGGGTAGTTACGCTTGAGCATCTCCTCACATGTTTGCATGTTCGCTAGAGCGAGGGAAGTTGCGCTCGAGCGGGGGCCCTGTTTTCTGCAAGTTTTGTTAAATGTGTTCAAGTGCGTTTTAGCATCCGCATTGCATCCTAGGCACTCCTAGGCCATGATTAAGACTCAATAAGAGGTTAAGACTTAGAAACACACTAAGGTGGTGTTTGGGAAGTTTGTGTGTTGGGTTTTTTTTGATTTTTTCCACTAAAAGATAAACTTTTTGCAAAACCAAAAAAAAACAAATCCATACAAAATATCACATCCAACCCCATAATCATTTCACTTTTTCTCTCACAAGCATCACATCCAACCACAAAAAAACCCAACTATATTCCCAAACACTAAAAAAATTTTCTCCAGTAATATCCTACAACTAAAAAAACCTACATAAAAACCCACTTCCCAAACACCCACTAAGAATGAAACGAAAGAAGTTAAGTACCAACCAAGTATGTGTTTCATTATATGTTCTACTATGTGTGTGTAGGTCACGCGTCACAAGTTATTTGGCTTGCCTGTTCTACAAGTGGAGCCATCTGTGAGTAATAACTTAGTAAAGCTATATTTAACTTAATTACTTTATGAATGATATGAATTAAGATCTGCCCTATGAAATATTATATTCTGTGTAATGAATGATTGTCCAAGTTTCTGAAATGTATTCGTGGCATCCTTAGCACAAGGCTCTTGCCCGGGGGTAGCAATACCGTGCCTTTTTTTAAGCAAGGCCCTTGCCCGTAGGTAATAATACCATGGTCTCATGGCCTTTACCCGAGGGTAACAATACCATGGTTCAAGCAAGTTACAAGTTTCCTGGTACCAGAGGTTCCCAATGGAACTATCAAGCAAGTTAATGCTAATGGATGTACCATGTATAATAAAGCATGAACTCTGATTTCTGTATGTAGTTGAACAAGAACATAAATATATCTGTTTCTAATATGAACTCTGATTTCGGTACTTGTTATGGACATCATTCATTTAAATTCATTATTATTCACTAGGCTCTAGCTCACTAATTATATTATGTATATAGGTGAGCAGACACGTGACCAGGCCCAGAGTTGATAGCCTAAGATTCTGTTTCATCAGCCAACTACCGTGCCTCCCGATGAGGTTCTTTTTGAAAAGACCATGTCAAGGCTTTAGTTGATTTTGTTCCGCATATCTGTATTGGGCTAAGTCCCCTTTTTGGTTTCGCGTTTATGAATGGGCGACGTATGTAATAATGTAATTATGACGTTATATATATATATATATATACAAGTTTGTTTTGAAGATTTCTGTCTCATATATGTTAACACAGCTCTATGGATATTGTAGATTCTCTATTTTTGCTTCGCAGCTCCTTATTATATATTGTTCTGTCAAGAGGCTTTTAGTAATCCAAGGATTACTGGCCGGTTATGACGCTAAACCTATAGAGGTGGGTTTAGGTTGTGACAGTTGCCTATTGATGTCATCCACCTTAGTCTTACTTTTCATGTTGGAGCTGATCCATTCAGGTAGAGGTATCCTATCTCCTTCCTACCACCAGGGGACGTTTTTCAAATTGACCCAGATTATTTTAGCTTTAGGACAGCCTCTTAGTAAATGACTCATGTCCTCTCTAGTAGTTTGATATCTGGAACAAGTGTCTGAATCTGTAAGATCCCTTTTGAATCTGTAAGTCCTTCCATGCATGGTCAACCAGAGGAAGCTTTGTAGTCTCTGAGGGGCCTTAATTTTCCAAACCCATTGCCAATCCAAGCCATTCTAATCCTGTTGGGAAATGAAATTGTAGGTTGCTGAAGTAATAAAATTGCCATTAGTGGTGCCTTGCCAGGTAGGAATATCCATGAAAGTCACAAACCTAGGCCTGTAAATTTGTAAAATGTTATCTTTTTCTTCTTGGGAAATCAGGTTTTGAATTAAGGTCAAGTTCCATTGGCTTTCATCATCTAAAATGAAGCTAATAGTTATTGTGCAATCAATGTGAGGGCCTTGCTTATTACTGCACAGTGGTGCTGTGCCACACCACCAATTAGTCTAGAGTGAGATATCTCACCATTCCCTATATTCCATTTAATGTTATCCTTTAAAACCTCTCTGTTTTTAATTATGCTTTTCCAAGTGTGTGAAGCTTTTCTCTTGATAGGCCAATTGAAAATGGAATGGTGCTTAAGGTATTTAGATTGAAGAATTTTACACCAGAGATTATCAGCCTTACTGGTAATTTTCCAGCTAAGTTTGGAGATAAGAGTAGAATTTTGGTCCCTGATTTTCTTAATGCTGGCCCATTATTTCTTTTACTTTTGCAAACTTGGTTCCAGTTAATCAAGTGAACTTTTTTAACATAATCAGTGCTACCCCAAAGGAAATTCCTATTTAAGCTATCAATTTTATCACAGATATGTCTAGGTAATTCCATAGTTTACATGAGATGATTAGGTATGGTAGAAGTAACAGAATTCACAATGGTGAGTCTACCTGCAAGGGATAGATTTTTGGCCTTCCACCCATATAACCTATTAGTCATTTTCTCAATGATGTTTTTCATATGATTTTTGTTGATTCTGCCATGGAGCAAAGGGGTGCCAAGATACTTGCCCAGGTCATTGGTAAAGGAAATACCACAATGATAGCTAAGGGGGAGGGCTTCCCTTCTAGGGATATTGGGAGCAATAAAGATCTTGGATTTTTGGAAGTTTATTTTCTGCCCAGAGATTTCACAAAAATCATTCAAAGACTTCCATGATGGCATTGCAGTTTCTGGTATCAGCCTTGGCAAAGAGAATGAGGTGGTCTAGCAAAGAATAGGTGGGAGATAGAAGGGCTATGTTTAGAGGCTTGAAGGCCATGCCAATCACCACTTTGAGTTTTAATTCTTATCATGTTAGATAGATTTTCCATGCAAAGCACAAACAGATAAGGGGAGAGAGGGTCACCTTTTATAAGGCCTCTTCCAACATTAATGTTAGGGAGGGCCTCTTCATTCCAAATAATATAAGAGTTAACATTATAGACACAATTCATGATGAGAGTAATCCAAGTGGAATTGAGGTTAAATTCTTTGAGGGTATGATGGATAAACTCCTACGAAATACGATTATAGGCTTTCTCAAGGTCAATCTTAAGCACCATACCACCAGTTTTGCCTTTTTTGGTCCTAAGGGTGTGAATGATTTCCAGGGTTATGATGATATTATCAGTGGTAGTTCTACAGGGAATGAAACTACTCTGATTGGGGCTAATTAAATCAGAGAGGAAGGGACGGATTCGATTGACAATGATTTTGGTGATGGTCTTATAAGTAACATTGCAAAGACTTATGGATCTAAACTGTTTTATAGTCTCAGGGTTCTCCAGTTTGGGGACTAACACAATCAGAGTTGTATTAACCTCCGTAGGGATGGTTTGGGTAGAGAAACAATGTTTGACAAAATTGCGCATGAATGTTCCCACAATATTCCAGTTTTGATGATAGAAAACAGCTTGCAACCCATCTTTGCCAGGAGCTTTAAAAGCTTTGATATTTTTAATGGCATTCCAAATTTCATGATTAATGATAGGAGCTTGGAGAGTATCGTTATCATCTTTGGTAAAGCCAGTATGGGTGATACTCCTCCAGTTATCTAGCATAGGAGTAGCCTCATGGTGAAACAAATCATTGAAATATTGGTTAATATGAGTTTTGATATCTTCAGATTTAGAAAGCCAATTGCCAGTGTCATCCTTGAGCATATTGATTTTTAGTTTTCTGCGTTTATTAAGGGTAGATATATGAAAGAATTTTGTGTTACGATCTCCCATGGTAAGTCATTTGACTTTGGATTTTTGAAACCAAATAAGCTCTTCTTGAAAAAGCGTCATGTTATACTGTTTAATGAGGTTTTTTTTCGAGTAGATGCAAACTCATGGTTTAAACCATTAAAGTCTTCAATTATTATTTTTTGACAGTGATATTGCCGTATTGTGAAGCTCACATCTCGTATCAACAGCAGATTAATAAGATGATATGCCACTAATGGTAGAACAAATTATGTTTTCACAAAGTATATGATATGCTAGTGAAATTAAGGCATGAAAGACAACTTACGTATTTTCTGAAATATATATTTTTATAATTCTTTAATGGGGTAATTTCATTTCAGTGTAGATTTAGAAAAATATTTTTAAATTAGTAATAAATTTTATAAATATTAAAAAATAAAATCATAAGATTTTTCATGAATATGTAATTAAAATTTAAAAATTCCACTTACATGAAATTTCCCCTACTTTAATTGGTTTTTTCAAGTCTTCTTTTGTACGTATTCCAAGTAAATTATTGTATTCTTAAATTTACTTTTAATCATTTTCTAGAAACTCACTTGTAATCTCATAAGCACTTGACAGTTAATCTATAAAATAATAAGGGTTAATAACTTTGCTTAGATTTTACATTTCTCTTTTACTTAAAAATTATACTAATTCATTTGCATGGGTATAAAATACTATGAATGGATTAACAATTCAAAATTTCAAATATTGCCAATACTACACTTGAGACATACCCCTTATTTTTGTTTTTGTTTTGTTTTTTTGTTTTTGTTTTTTTATTTATTTATTGTGTTATTATAGACGAGTATGTACATGGGTTAGTTTTTTAAAAAAAAAGAAGCTAGCACAAAGAAATAAATTATCGTAAGGGTCACGAAGGTGATATGGCCCTATGTCTTGTTGGAAATGGTTATCAAATTCTGGGTAAAAGCAGAATTTTATCCTAAAGTTTGGTCTAATATTTAGGTGGGCCCCGTGCGTCGATTTACGCAGGTCAAAGTGGTAACGCGTTCTATGCCCCGTTGTGATTCACGTAGTATATTTGGTTGTTCAAAACCATTACCGAGTGAATGGGAAATTGAAGCCAAAGTATGCTCCATGGAAATGGAGTTTTGGTGGAAATTCCTTTAAAGTTTGAATAAGGCTTATCCCACATTGATTTGGTGGGAGGTTTTGAGAGGGTTTATAAGGCATGGGTTTGGTACTTGGGGTGTGCCCCAAGGAGTACCCAAGTGTTTTAGAGGGAGAGGTTATGGGCAAAATGGGCTAGATCCATTGGACCCAAAAACCACCACACGCGCGTCGCCGTCCGTCCGGTCGGGCGAGCTGGGCTTGGATGCGTGGTGTGTGGTTGGGTTGGGCTTGTTCGGCCTTGAATTTATTCGAAATAATCTGGTCCGGTTTTTCCTGTTCATCCAAACAAGGCCCTTCCCATTTTCAAACAATATTAAACTGATTTGAATTTATTGTTCATCCAAACAGGGCCCTTCCCGTTTTTGAATCCAACAGCTTTAAATATGTTTGAATTTCAAACCAAACAGTGCCTAAACAGTTTATATCTGTTTAATTCAAATTGAACAGATACAGTACCTGAATTGACTAGCCTCCCATTTGGATTTTCACTCCAATTTTCGTATTCCATCCTCTGCTTTAAATCTCTACATATTGCTGCATTTTATTTCTGAAAGAAAGAGTGTAAACACTTAGTGTGTTCGACGAACGATTAAATTGTAGTGCTGCTTTTATTCGTTGATAAGATCATTTTATCCTGGGAGATAGACGTCCAAATTCTGAAAGCACCGTGGAGAGGACGAATCTGTCTTAAGGACACAGTGTTAAACACTGGACTTGATCAGAAAAGCTATTCAAAGAAATTAACCAAGTAAGTTGTTTAATTTTATTCTATTTTTTTATTTGTTTATTTAATCAGATTTTAATTTTGTTTTTGTAACAAAATAAAATCTGTTTTTATTTATTTATTTTTTATTTCAAGTTTGATTTTTGTAATCAAATAAATTCTCTCATTTTCTTTATTTCTTTAAATTCTAGTTGTTGTTTTGTACACAATAGAATTAAATCTTTTAAATACAGTGAAGATTGTCCTACAATCTTAAGACAGACTCTTTATGGTGTCTTCATTGTATTTAATTTTCTGTGTTTCCAAAGTAATATTCTGGTTGGAAAAACAAATAGTGGTTTATGCTATTTGACAGATAGCAGTAATATACTGTCTCTTTTCTTTGACAACTAGTAGTAATATACTGGTGTCATTAACAATTACAGAATATTATTTGGTGTTACAGAAAATTATTTTTGTATTTTATTTTCCTAGTTTTAGTAACAAGGAAAATAAAATTATTTTTTTGTTATCATTTATTTTTTGGTTTTAGTAACTAGAATTTATTTTCTAGTTTTGGTAACTAGAAAATTATTTTGTATTTTTCTGATTTTTGTAATCAGATATTTTTGTGATATTTTATATTCTAGTTTTAGTAACAAGGAAAATAAAATTATATTATTTTCTAGTTTTAGTAACAAGAAAAATAAAATTATTTTGTGTTATAATTTATTTTCTGGTTTAAGTAACTAAAAAATTAATTTGTGGTTTGGTTTTCTGATTTTTGTAATCAGATATTATTTTGGTATTTTATTTTACTAGTTTTAGTAACAAGAAAATTAAAATTATTTTGTATTGTAATTTATTTTCTGGTTTTAGTAACTAGAAAATTAATTTTGTTAATCAATCATGTAACTTTGTGACTTGGTCACAATCTGTTAATTTTGTAAATGACTTATGGATAGTTCATCGTGAGTATACATGGAAGAATTTGTTTCTAGAGTAAAATATTAGTTTTACAAACAAATTTTATTTTTATTACAATGTGGATTCATAGTCTTGAATTGTTTCTGCACTTGAGTTAGGATATATATATATATATATATATATTCACAAGAACATTTTAATGCATATTTAATTTGTTTATTTATGTACAAATCAAACTTATTAAATGAAGGTATGTTTTGTCATTTTGAAGTTTAAAGTTTAAATGCGTTGAATTTTATTTATGAGTTGAGAATCCTTTTATTTCATGATGCAAGTGATGGGATCATGCATGTTTGATTTATTTTGTTATTTGATGCGTTTGATATGCATGTATGATATCAACTCAAATTATTTCTTAACAATAATTTCAAGTGATTTAGAATGATAAATTGTTATGTTGACTTTGGACATAAGCAGGTTAATTTGAATATTTCTAATCAATTTTGAATGGGTGTTTAAACACCAGAGAAATTTAAACATGAAGATGTATGTAATTATATCGTTCCGTTTAATTGGGAAGTAATTTAAGAAATCTTTTATGTTGATTATTGGTTTATTTTGAATGAGATGTCATTAATAATTATTTTACTTGCGTAGTAGAAATTGTTAAACCATAAACCATTTTATTAATATGGGGTGTATCTCTTGCATTAGTTGAGATAATTTAATTTTCTTCTGTCACAAATATTTTTATGACAGTGACATTTATTTATAAATGAGTTGCAAAAATGTATACAATCAATTGGGTTTTTGAATTATTCGTTTCTTAGGCAAATTTTTTATGAGGATATGATTTTGTCAAAACATTAATTTTGATTTGTGTAGTCATAATTATTTTGGATTTTTGGATTTGAATTTTATGAATCAAGCACATCATAGACAACAAATGATGAATGGCATGTTACTAAATTCAGGCTTACCACAGAACTTGTGGGGGAAAGCAATATTGTCTGCTAATTATGTTCTTAATAGAATACCCCACAAGAAAACCAAAAGCATTCCTTATGAATTGTGGAAAGGGCGACCACCTTCTTACAAATACTTAAAAGTGTGGGGGTGTTTGGCAAAAGTGGAAGTTCCTGTTCCTAAAAAGACTAAGATTGGACCAAAAACAGTAGATTGTGTGTTTATTGGTTATGCTCAGAATAGTAGTGCATATCAGTTTCTGACTTATAAATCAGAAATACCTGATATAAATGTGAACACTATTATAGAGTCAAAGAATGCTGTGTTTTTTGAACATGTCTTTCCTTACAAGAAAGGATATGAATTAAGTTCACAGAAAAGAACTTATGATTGTACACAAAGTCAAGAGACTAGTGACAATCAAACACAAGAGACTAGTAATGGTCTCAACCAACAGGATTTAACTGATGATGAACCAAGAAGAAGTAAGAGAGCAAGAACATCAAAATCCTTTAGTCCAGATTTTCTGACATACTTGTTAGAAAATGAACCTCAAAGCTTTAAGGCAGCAATGACAGGTCCTGAAGCACCTTTGTGGAAAGAGGCTGTTAATAATGAAATTGACTCCATTATGCAAAATCATACTTGGGAATTGGTGGATCTTCCACCAGGTTCTAAACCTCTTGGATATAAATGGATATTTAAGAGAAAAATGAAAGCAGATGGTTCAATTGACAAGTATAAAGCAAGACTTGTAGTTAAAGGTTACAGACAAAAGAAAGGTCTGGACTATTTTGACACATATTCCCTTGTGACAAGAATAACATCTATTCGCATGCTTATTGCTATAGCAGCGTTGTTTAATTTAGAAATACATCAAATGGATGTTAAAACAGCTTTCTTAAACGGTGATCTAAATGAAGAGATCTATATGGAGCAACCCGAAGGGTTTGTAGTATCGGGGCAAGAAAAGAAAGTTTGTCGACTTGTAAAATCCCTTTATGGATTAAAACAAGCACCTAAGCAATGGCATGAAAAATTTGATCATGCAATACTTACTAATGGGTTTAAGATAAACGAATGTGACAAATGCGTCTATGTTAAAAACACTGACCAAGGATATGTCATAGTTTGTCTTTATGTAGATGACATGCTTATCATTGGAAGCAGTCAAAACATGATCAAATCAACTAAGCAAATGCTTAACAAAAGATTTGATATGAAAGATATGGGGGTCGCAGATGTTATATTAGGAATGAAAATTACTAAAACATCTGACGGACATGCATTATCTCAATCTCATTATATTGAGAAAATTCTTGATAAATTTATCAAGGATGATTTGAATTTAGCAAGAACACCTGTCGACATCAGTCTTTATTTATCGAAAAATAAAGGTGATGCAGTGTCTCAGTTAAAATATTCCCAAATCATTGGAAGCCTAATGTACCTAATGAATTGTACTCGTCCTGATATAGCTTATGCTATCAGTAAATTGAGTAGGTACACTAGGAACCTTGGAGAAGACCATTGGAAAGCGATCATTCGGGTTCTTAGATATCTAAGATTTACTCGTGATCATGGTTTGAACTTTACTCGATATCCAGCAGTACTCGAAGGTTATTTTGATGCCAATTGGATATCGGATACTAAAGATTCAAAATCCACTAGTGGATATGTCTTTACTCTAGGAGGCGCTGCTGTTTCTTGGAAAGTCCACGAAACAAACTTGCATCGCACGATCCACAATGGAATCCGAGTTCATTGCTTTAGACAAAGCAGGTGAAGAAGCAGAATGGCTTCGTCACTTCTTAGAAGACATTCCAATGTGGCCAAAACCTGTGCCAGCTATTTGCATTCATTGTGATAGTCAATCTGCAATAGGCAGGGCACAGAATCATATGTATAACGGTAAGTCACGACATATTCGTCGTCGACATAATACCGTAAGACAATTGTTGTCAAACGGGATAATCTCAATAGATTATATAAAATCTAAAGAGAATATTGCAGATCCGTTAACAAAAGGTTTGACAAAAGAGCTAGTGTATAGTTCATCAAAGGGGATGGGATTAAAGCCTATTACATAAGAGTCGTCATAATGGTAACCCTACTTATATGACTGGAGATCCCAAGAACTAAGTTCAAAGGGACAACTAAGTTATGTATGGCTCGCCAGAAATCACCAAGGGATTAAAATTCCCTACCCATTCCTATGGTGAGAGTGATATCTGCAACATATGTTGTCTGCAGGGTATAAGGATAAGCTTTGCTTTTAATGATTACTTATATCTTGATTAAGGCATGAAAATCAAGACGAGTATAAGGAGATACTCACAATAAGAATCACCTATATGAGTGTCGAACTGGGGCCGGTTCTATGAGAATGAAAGAGGCTACATTCTCTAGAAACACTCATGAAAACCAGGAGCGTTCAAGGCCAAAATGAACACAACAGTGAGAACCACGATGTGTTAGAAGATATTTTGTGTGAAATCTATTGTCTTGAATTTATTCGAAATAATCTGGTCCAGTTTTTCCTGTTCATCCAAATAGGGCCCTTCCCATTTTCAAACAATATTAAACTGATTTGGATTTATTGTTCATCCAAACAGGGCCCTTCCCGTTTTTGAATCCAACAGCTTTAAATCTGTTTGAATTTCAAACCAAACAGTGCCTAAACAGTTTGTATCTGTTTAATTCAAATTGAACAGGTACAGTACCTGAATTGACTAGCCTCCCATTTGGATTTTCACTCCAATTTTCGTATTCCATCTTCTGTTTTAAATCTCTACATATTGCTGCATTTTATTTCTGAAAGAAAGAGTGTAAACACTTAGTGTGTTCGACGAACGATTAAATTGTAGTGCTGCTTTTATTCGTTGATAAGATCATTTTATCCTGGGAGATAGACGTCCAAATTCTGAAAGCACCATGGAGAGGACGAATCTGTCTTAAGGACACAGTGTTAAACACTAGACTTGATCAGAAAAGTTATTCAAAGAAATTAACCAAGTAAGTTGTTTAATTTTATTCTGTTTTTTTATTTGTTTATTTAATCAGATTTTAATTTTGTTTTTGTAACAAAATAAAATCTGTTTTTATTTATTTTTTTTTTATTTCAAGTTTGATTTTTGTAATCAAACAAATTCTCTCATTTTCTTTATTTCTTTAAATTCTAGTTGTTGTTTTGTGCACAATAGAATTAAATCTTTTAAATACAGTGAAGATTGTCCTACATGTCTATCCAATGATTTATTGTTATTGCTATATCATTCTCTTGATTTTAAACTTACGTAATTATTAGGCTCCTGCTATTAGTTGGACACAATATCAAAGTAAAAATTTTAAATGAGAGGATAATTACTCACTCGACTAAAACCAACAATAATACTTTTTTTATTATAAACATAATTTACAAATATGCCACTACTTAATCATTTTGATCAAGAATGTAATTTACAAATAAAAAATATATATAAAACTTGACACCAAAATGATGTGTCAATAGTAGTAATCTTAAAAATATAAGTTGCATTAAAGGACTTCTGTGTGTTTTTTTTTTTGCTTTGCCGGGCAAGAACCTTAACATAGGTTCCATCTAAAGCACCAAGACAATTCTAAAAAAAAAAAAATTATGAAATTAATATAGGTAATACAAAAATATAATATGCTAATTAAGCGAAATTGTAAAAATATTGTACCTGAAAACAACTCCACCTATCATCTGTACAATTAGCAGTTATCGGTTCAGGCTTCTTACGGAGGAGACCATGGAGGCGCAACACAGCCTTCAGAACATTATTAAAGTGCTTACTAACTGTTTGACCACTCCGCATGAAATTAAATTTAATTTTGCGGTTCTTAGTGTGATGTGCAATCACATTCAAAAACATTGCTACTTGCTCCTCTAAAACGACATACTTTGAATCAGATAATCCAACACTTCGCACCAACCCACATAAAAGCATGAAAGTACGCCTATTCATCCGAAGTTGGTCATGACAATTTATGTCACTATTATTGACCAATCTATTCAAATGGTCAATTTGTTTTCCATAGGGGTGAGGTGATCTAGGTAGGTGCAACCTAATTTCTTTCTTCTTGAATGCAGCATGTAAAATCACTATAAACATAGCACATGCATAATTAATGGATGAAACAACATGTAGGAGGACTACAAATTCCTCTATAAGGTCCTTTCTCCTTCTCTTAGTGGCATAATTATTATCCATCTACAAAAAATGAACAAACAATAAGCGGCTAAAGTTAGCACAAAAAGTATAACAAATAATAGATAATAGAAAGTGTTTAATATGATAAAACAGATTGTAACAGCCAAAAAGCCATAGTAGAGTGAGTTTGAATTTATCATATTAAAGATGTGCAGAAAAGTAAAAAAAATGATGTGATAACTTATATAGTGACAATAATTGTGTATCTCTTTCTATTGCCCTGATATGCACAATTATTATTTTCACATCAATTGTGTATCTCTTTATGTTGCCTTGATATGCACAATTATTATTTTCAGGGATTTTCTAAGCTTAGATGCCCAAGTTGAGTTTATCAACTCAACCATTTGGGCCAAGTTTGAGTGCCCATCAAATTTTTGGGCTGCTTATGGTATTTGTTTTTTTGGGCTAGTAACTTATGGTATTTGTTGTCATGAACTTAGATGCCCAAGTTAGAATATACTCCTATCTGGATCATCCTAAAGATGACAACTTATGCACCTATTTGTAAGAAAATGACAGCAAAGAAAGGCTTCAACCTGTCATACATTTTACATAAAGGCTGATAGGATATTTGGTTTGTCATTGCTCACTGCCTCTTTGGAGTATTCAAAATGCTCTCGACATGTTTTCAAATTTATAGGTGTATTGTGTTCCCTTTTCTTTAAAAAAAATCTGCTTTTCAAAAGACTAGGAAACCTACGAAATATTATTATCTATTCACCATGAATAGGATACCAGATCAATTTTTCATTTTTACCTATATGTAAGATAGAACGGTCTGTAATTAATCCAACTTATAGACTCGCTTTACGTATAAATAATGTATATGCTTAATATTTTATCGGTCTGAATTTTTATTTTTTTTTATATTTTTTTTAAGAAGCTCACAACAAACCTACGAAAGAGTCACATAATAGGACAGTAGCTAATAAATGCAACCAAAATCCCAACAACAACGACAGCAAAGAACCTCATAATAGGGAGAAATTATCAAAATTTCCCTTTTGCAATGATTGATTGCAGGAAAGTGAAATTTTCTTGGAAGAGAGTTTTATATCAGATCCTTCTGTCATATTTATGAAGACATTTCTAAACAAGCACAACTCTCATACTCTCTCACCTGTGCATCTAATTTGGCCCTCTTTGCCCTTGCTTTTACAGAATTGAACGTAAAACTCAAAAAATTTTGAAGTCAATTTACTATTTCTTTTTAATAGTTTTGGAAAATAAGAAACTAACCAAATTTTCAATCTTATTTTCTGTATGTGTAACCCTGAAAAAAAAAATAAACAAAAAAAAAAGGAACTACTTTTTAATTCCAAAGGCAGCATTGACAAAAAACAAATCTGAGAGAAACTTGCAAGTACTTAAAAAGTAGCTCAAAAACTTACGCTGAAATTTCGAATCAGCTGAATTTCAAACTCCAGGTGTTTATTACAGTAATTTATTTATCTTCAAGCAACACATACCATAAGACCAATGACCTTCCTATCTAAATCTACACATAACAAGAATATTCCCAAACAAATGATGCACCACCTAGCCTACAAAACGACAGACACGAAAATCATCCCCACAAACTAGCTAAACATCAACATTCTCCAGTGACTCCAGTCTGAAATTACAATTTGAAATTACAGTAATTTGAATCAAAGACAACTTGATAATCAGAACACTACCCAATTCGTCCTTGTACAGTCTGAAATTAAACTAATTTGAATCAAAGACAACTTGAAAATCAAAGCAATACTGGTATTATCCCAAGAAAGACTCAAATTAAAAAATAAACCAAAAAGAAAAAGAAAAACCCAATCTGACGTACACCCAAGCAAGCAAGTTTAGATCTATTATACAGAGCATAGAAAAGCCACAGATGAGTGCAAGTTTAGATCCAAGCAACGATGAACTAAATCGAACTAAATAAAAGAAATAAATAAATTAATTAATTAATTAAACTGAGAACAAGATTGAAACACCAACAAGATTAATTAATTAAACTGAGAATAAATTAATTAGCTTTTCTCACCTGCAACACCAACACGATTGAAAATCTGAAGAAGAAGAAGAGCTTCTCTTGCCTTTCCCTTTTGCTGCTGCTGCTGCTGCTTTATGAGTTAGGGCTAGGGCAACATGGGTAAAGAAGTAATCACACTCCTTAATACCAACGGACTAGCTTTGAATACCAACATCAGGGGCAGACTGTGAATCCCCTCTGCAAGGCCTCTATGAAGCCGTTCAGCTTATCAATCCGTCCCTCATCTCGGTAAACAAACAGGGTATTAAGTGGGACCCATAGTGAACCTAATCCCAATCCCCCTCTTATCCCCCAAAACAAACGGGGCCTTATGTTTTCAGAGCGGTAAGATCCAACGAATAAAGGTTATTTAATAAATAATAAATATTTTAAACTTTTATTATTTAAATATTTTTAATTAATTTCGAGTAAATTGCACCCGTTCATACTTGGGAGAAATCCATTGCTTTGAGAATTTTTATATCCTTTCATAACATTCAACTTTATATTAGGTTTCGTTGGGTAATGTGTTGTTTTTGATTAAATTAATTTAAAAAATAAATTAATTAAAAAATTAATAAAATAAAATATCATATTCAATTTATAATCATCTTTTTTTTTTCATAAAAATTAAAAAAAACAATTCAAATAACATGATTCGAGTCTTCCAGAAAACACACATACATAAATGTAAATAAATATTAAATATTACACGAGTGGTAATCAAAGACGAATCTGGATCCTCTGCCGTTGTTTCCTGCGGTGGGCCAAAACGACAACGTTTTGGAACTTTTATTTATTTTTATTTATTTATTTTTTTTTTTTTTTGCATTTTGGCTTTCCTCCCCTCTTCTTTTCACTCAACTCTCAAACCAGAGAGACGAAGAGGAAAGATGATGACGCAACGACAACAGCACAATGAGGAAAGGCGACGCCGGGCGAGGCGATGGCAGCAGCAGCGACGGCGAGGTGATGCCCTTCCTTAATTGCTCCATCAAATTGCAGAGAATGTAGAGAGAGAAAGTTAGAGAGAGAGAGAGTATGTAGTCGTTGCAGCGGAAAGCATCGGAGTGGAACGGAGCGGAGCGAAAGCAGGATTTGGAGTTGTTTACAAAGGCGAATTGCATGATGGGATTAAGATTACTGTGAATGGGGCAATGGGTACCAAAGGAATGAATGAATTTCAAGCAAAAATTATATAAATGGCTGTACCAATTTTCTGGATAAACCTCTCTTTTCATAGCTGCTTCAAAATTAAAAGCACTAGATTCACTTTTCTTGCTTTATATATGTACCCATACCCGTACAAACCCCTTCACTCATCGTTTGTCATCTCAAACCATTCCTTTGAACCAAAAGAAAGAAAGCAAGAAAAAGAAAAAAAAAATGTCGAAAATCTCTGTATTGTTATGCTTCACAATTATTGTTGTTTAGGTTTTTGCAAATTGTTTAGAATCAAAGCTAGATGTTGGGATTTATGAGTTGAAGAGAGGAGATTTCTCTCTCAAGCTCACCAACTAGGGTGCTACCATTATCTTCCTTGTTCTTCCTGATAAATATGGTATGTCCCATTTGTGAAATCAGTTGTTTATACTTGTATAATTTCTATATTTTCTCAATGATTCTTTTCTTTTCTTTTATTCGTGGTGTTTATACTTGGTGGATGTTGTTCTTGGGTATGATTCAATCAAGGACTTCATGGTGAGATTTCTCTTCTTTTTAGTTTTAGAGAGAGAGAGAGATTGCTCTCTCTGATTCCTACTTACTTCCTAGAAAAAATTAGAATTCAACATTGGTCTGTGGAGAAAGATTGCTTTTTTCCCTCTAATTTCTACATTTTTCCTTTCCAACAGAAAATGATTGACATTTCTCCTTCCCTTCCTCTCTGAAACACACACACACACAGAGAAAGAACCCTTGTTGCTTTACTGTAAAGGTCTGTTTGGATGGGTGATTTGGTGAGAAATCAGTCATTTTGTTGTTTGAAAAACCAATGTGATTCAATGAGTGAAGAACGACAATGGGTTTTGAATTTCCATCGATTTTGCTGCTTGAGATAGCTAGCAATCTACATTACCAGGTGAGAATGAATATTGCAAGACCTCGTCGCCGCCTTAGTCGTAGTCGACTCACTGTGCTTGCGCCTACTACTCCGTTTCACCTCTGCTTCTCTCAACAGGTTAGGGTTTAAGCAAATGAAGGAGAAAGAAAAGGGGAATGAGAGAATAAGGGGAAAAAAAAAAAACTGAAAACGACGTCGTTTTGAATCATGGCAGGGAACGCCGCAGAAAGGCATGGCAGAGGATCTGGACTCAATCAAAAACAGTGTGGATACATCCGTACCCGTATGGTTTGACAAACAGTTGTTTTTTTTATCCATAACTTTGACTTCAAACTTTTGACGAGACTGCCTCACCTAGCGTTCACATTTCAAACCATTTTCAATGCCAAACACAAAACTAGGGCGTTTTGAAAGATAAAAACAATGTCAACTTATTAATTTATTTACATCATATTATTTTTTTATTTTTTATATTTTTTTATAATAAATTAAAAAATTAATTTATAAGTCACTTTCTAAAACAAATCTAACGTTTTGTTTAATTGGAAGATTTGGAAAAAAAAATTTAAAATGTGAAACTAAGTGAAATATAATTGTATTTTACTTACATTTCAAAAATAACTTTATCAATAACTCTATTAAATATAAATGTGACTCTATCAATAAGTCTAGGTGATTGAGTTTTAAGAACATAACCTGTTCTTGATGTTGACTAGTTTGGATAACTAAGAGGCATAGGTGTGAGTGATTGAGAAGCAAAGGGGTCAAAGGCAAGAGCAGATGTATAACTAGGTTTAGGAATAGTACCAAGAATTTGGTATCTGTTGACTAGATTAATTGGGGTGCAACAATGGGTTGACTGGTTGGAATAATAACAAGTGGTTTAGAAGAAGGCTTCTGACTTGACATCTGTAATTAGTAAAAAGAAAATAGGTTAGCATCCATTTCTGACATCTAGCCTATCTGTATGAAAATTGAGATGACTTGTGTAATGAGCAATTAAATTACGTCGGCTAGCAATTTGGTGAAATTGAAGGAAGGGATCTTGGTCAATTGACTTTAATTGGCATTTCATCCTATCTCATCCAAAAAAGTCAATCACCTTCTACAAAAATATCCTCTTCCATCATAAGTCCATAATCATTAAACTCATTTATGATAGAGTAAATACCAGCAAAATCATTTATCATTCTTTGTATATACACAACATTGTATCCCTTGATGAATGGGGTCTCCCTTTCTTATTGCAAGATCTTCCTAATCATACGATACAATATAGTTATTTTGATATAATTTTTAGCAGAAACAGAAAATCGATTATTAATATTGGTCTCTTCAAATCGAAGATCAGGTAGTGTGGGTTTAGTGTATCAATTTTTGGTAAGAGTAGTAAGATTAATTTTGGGATGTACTATTCTAGTAAGTATATTTGATTTTGATACTGAATATATTCCTGGTAGTCAAAACTTTATCCCTAATTTTCTTACCCGTGAATTTTTACAGGGTGGATAGAGAAAGTCATAAGTATATTTATATTACGAATTTCATAGTAAAAATGCCCACTCCATATTGTTCTACCCACAGACTACAAATAACCTGCTATCGCAAAATTATTTACCATTATACCTTTGAAATAGCCTACTTAAAGTCAATTAACCAAGATCCCTTCCTTCAATTTCACCAAATTGCTAGCCGACGCAATTTAATTGCTCATTACACAAATCTTCTCAATTTCCATACATATAGGCTAGATGTCCTCAGTGGATGCTAACCTATTTTCTTTTTCTTAATTACAGATGTTAAGTCAGAAGCCTTTCTCTGAACCACTTGCTATTAGTCCAACCAGTCAACCCATTGTTACACCTCCAATTAATCTAGTCAACATATACCAAATTCTTGGTACTATTCTTAAACCTAGTTACATCTTTATTCTTGCTTTGACCCCTTTGCTTTCCAATCACTTACACCCATGCCTGTTAGTTATCCAAACCGGTCAACATCAAGAATGGATTATGTTCTTAAAACTCAATCACCTAAACTCTTTTACAAAGAACCAGTCCACAAAAACAGTCATAATGTCATTGACTTAGTCAAAACCTATTTCCTTCCTAATTAGCATTTCATCCCATCTTATCCAAAAAAGTAAATCACCTTCTACAAAGTTCTCATTTTCCATCATAAGTCCATAGTCATTAAACACATTTATGACAAAGTTAATACCAGTAAAATCATTTACCATTCTTTCTATATACACAATATTGTATCCGTTGATGAATGGGGTCTCCCTATCTTGTTGCGAGATCTTCCTAATCATACGATACAATATAGTTATTTTGATTATATTGATGCATTGTTCAAGGTCCTCTTGCACCAAAATGAAACATACAGTCACTCTTTTTTTTTTTTTTCCTTTGATCATCAATTCAAGTCAGAATTTCCTTCTTGGTTTCTGATATGGTGGTTTCAACATGGTGCCATCCCAGAAATCATCCCCTCAAACCTCATGGATCAAGTCACTCATTTTTCCACAGTTTACAAATTGAGTCAACACAAGAGTCAATTTCCAATATTACTCCATTTCATATCCAAATATAAAATTCCTTAGATATTCAAATGACAATATTATATTGAAGATAACATACTCGTTAGACAACATTTTATCAAATGGTGGGATGCATTTAAAGTTAGCGCATTATTGATCAAGTCCAAAAAAAAATTCCGGTCCATATTTATGCTCTTACTCCAGCATGGCCAAGTCTTCTTAGCAGAACCCAACTGCTTCAGTCACTCAAGGAAAGCCTACTTCCTCTCACAATAGTCATACTTGGAAGCCCAACAACCAACTCTAGGCCTCCCAAATCCAAGTCATCCAAGTCAAAGCCCAAAACAAAAGCAAACAATGAAGAACTCATCCAGATTGCAAAATTACTATTGGCCTAAGCCAAGTCACAAGATGAAGAAAATACTTCAGATAGATCAGCCTCTTTTGAAGTCTCTACTAGTCATGATCTATATGGCTCCCAATACCAAGATGCTCAAGACCCATATGCTTAACACAGTCATCAACATTGGATATCAAATATATTCAAAAGGTTCAATCAATACTCTTCTTTTGAGAAAAACTGTTTCTGAATAAATTCGGATTCACAATCAGTCACAATGATAGTCACGCCTCTCCAGCTTTTGATTAAAAAAAGAAGAAAGAGTAAAAATGGTCTTTTCAGTTATTCACCTCAAAAAGTAAAAACAGACCCTGTGACCCTTCACAGCAGTAACCAGAACCAATGTGACTACACAGTTCACATTTGGCTTTTTCTGGCCCGTGAATTTTTCTAGGGAAAATGGTGGAGTTCAAGTCACCTGCATTTCTATAAAAAGGAAACTCCTCAATCTTAAGAGGACACTCGAAATTCTGGAGATTTCTCTCAAAAATTCTCTCATTGTAATTTGCTATTTTGTAATCTATATTTTGAAGAACTTGTATTTTGAAGTAATGATTTCCAGTTTCCAGTAAACAATAAACAATTGTAAGTTACTCTTATTTCAGTCTATTTTAATCTGTATTTTGTTTTGATTAAAAATTTATTTAGTTTTTATGCTTTCTGTTTATTTAGTCTAGTTTTATACTACTCTTCACCTATCCTTTTCCTTTCCTTTTTCAGATTCCTTTCTAAATCCCTCAACTAAACACTACGTAAGATTATTTGGAAAGAGTAATGCTAGGGATACTAACATTTTTATTAAATATATGACCAAATGTTTCACATACACCCACATTTATGTGAGACATTTGATCAAATATTTGATAGAAATGTTGACGCCTATAGCATTTTCCTTTTTTGGAAAGTCAATTTTTTAACTTTCTTACACATTTTTATTTTTATAAAAAATTTAAAAAATCACTTTAAAAAAAGTCAATTCTCAAAATAACTCTTAGGGTGCACTAAAATAGCACACTTTTTATCTTTTTGTATTTTTTTGAGTCACATCACCTCTCTACATTTTACATATTTTTTCGTAAAATGTCAAAAAGTGTACTTATTAAGATCATTCCAAACAACTCTAATATATATATATTTTTTTTTATTTTTTTTGGGTTACATCACCTCTCTACTCTTTTACACATTTTTTTTCGTAAAAAGTTAAAATGTGCACTTATTTAAATACTTTAGTTAAAAAGTCAAAAAAAATTACAAATTATCAAATTATTTTCTTTGTTTTTCTATACCATTTTTCATATAAAGTCAAAAAATTATTGACAAAATCAATTCCTAAACGAGGTATCACAAAAGAGAACCCTTTTTTTTTTTTTCTTAGTAAAAAATTATTTACAATATAAATAAATTACATTTGGACAATCAAAATTCAACAATTACATAAATTCAACAATATGTTTCTTATAATGAAAAAGAAACAACTAGTTCAACAAGAAATTAACGATTTAACAAAAACCATGGAAGATATTATCAATCCCTACTAGACCCTCTTCCAAATAGAAATGCATGGATAGTTAAAGAAGGCTAATTTTTTTTCCCCCAAGATTGTAGGATGTTAGGATGTTAATTTGTTAATAAAGTTATATTACAACTAATGAGGTCGTTATTGCTCCATCAGTTCGAATTTTTAACCTTTCCCTCATAACACGATAGGCTATCAGACCAATAGGTCAAACCCAAGGTCTAAAAGGAAACTTGTTATACTAGTATATTTTTTTACCTATTTTAGCAATTATTGTAAGGGTGTATTCACATTAGTTAATAAAACATTGAATGATCGCACATTTGTCAACAACTAATTTCTTAAGAAAATGTATAACCATATTAAGCTTGACCCGTTACGAGGCCTTTTATTGTAACACAACAAGAACAATAATGCTCATCAAATTTGAGTACCAAATGTTAGATAGATATTAAATTGGTAAATAGCATGAAAAAGTAAAGCGCATAGTGACATATTTTATCTAAACTTTCATACCAAGTTTGATAATGGCAAGAAAATGATCAATTGTCTCGATTGAATCTTTACACACAAGAAATTCAAATATTGGCAAAAAAAATAAATAAATGATGCACAAATTATGAGATTAAAAATTTACAAGAACAATTGTATAATAATTTTTTAAAAGGTCAAGCTAATAACAACTCTATAAAATATTATTGAGAGAATGTCGATCTAGCAAGTATGAGTAGTTCATTTGTTTTTCTTCTTCTTTTTTTATTTTTTTTTATTTTATCAAGCATAAAAAGAGTAAAAATAATTAAAAAGAAGTTAATTTTCACACACTTGTCATACTTCAAATATTTTACACATTGGACAATCATTAACAATTCCAATTATTATAACTCAAAAAAGAGCACGGATCAAGGTTTAAGGGTCGGATCAAGGTTGGTCACATTGGATGCTTTTAAACCTTTTTTAAAAACTTTTTATTTTATTTTTGTTTTTACAAGTACCTTTTTTCATAAACTTCACAACATTTTAATGTGGAACCAGGGCAAGTTTTTTTTTTTTTTTTTTTTGGGCAAGAGAACACGGGCCAGTTAAAATGGAGTATTTAACTAATTTTAAATGAAACAGAAGGCCCAGCCCAAACCATTTAAGGCAGATCAGGATTGTGGGTATGTTTGGATCTTCAATTTGTGTTAGGAAAAAAAAACAAAAAAAAAAAAAAAAGAAGTTCTAATTCACACTTGAATTAGCCTATGAAAAAAAACTTTGGATTATTTTCAAATTGTGTTTGGATCATAGATTTGAATAAAAATTTAGAAAAAGAAAAAGGAAAAATGTGAGTGAAATATAATTATATTTCACCCACTTTTTCTTTTCCTTTTTCGTTTTAAAATCCCTATCCAAACACAGCCTCAGTGGATGAAATGAAACTTATCTACTTTCTGATGCAGGAACATGGACCAGAGTTCTAATGTACATTTCTTCTCCAATTTTGAACGGAGAACCTTTTATTTTATTTTTAAAAAAGAGAATAGAGGAACGAGAAGTCACAGAGCGCGATAAGGTATACAACAGTTTTTTGGTTTTTTCACTAAAAAATAAAATATAGGCAAATTTTTAGGATTGCGACACCACTTGGGCTCCGTCAGTGAAGAGTGGGTGTGGATCACTCTGAATTCTCATCCATTTAATACAAAATGGGCTCGAGCCCGTAGTTTTGTAGTGGAATAGGTTTGAAGCCCTAGTCAGCAGGCCCAAAAAAGCAGATCAGCCTGTTATCAACAAAAATTGAACAAACATTGCCCCAAGCCCAGTCCACTCCCGTGGTGTGCTCTGTGTAATTCAAGTTGAGTGCTTCTAAATATTACCAAATCAAAAAATTTCATCGCACTCATATCATCGTGTTATATAATATAAGTAAAAGTCTCAAAAGTCTAATTTAATTTTCTATGATATTTGATTTTTTAAATACAAAAAATATATTTGTAATTATTCTAGAAAAATTTAGGAAAATTTATATATAAATCCAATCTTGAGGGATGATAATCCATTTAATCCTAAGGATTTTCTTATAGACCAATTAATCTCATTGATTTTGAAAAAGTAGATGTAATATATTATTTAGAAATTAGATTTACGGTTATATCCTTATTTGTATTATGTTTCCTTCTTGTTTTTCTTTTGTGCTTGAAAGATAATGTTGGGTATACTTCCTTATTGGAGTGTGGGACCCAATTGGTTTGTTAAAAGAATTTTAATTTGGCTTGGTTTAGTATAATATATTTTTATATATTATATTTGTGGAGACCCAATCCAATTTGGTAACAATTAGGGTTTGATTTAAAAAAACCCTAGATTCACAATACATAATGATTGATATTGTTTTCCCAAGAAGAAGAAAAAGGTACGGCTGCTATATACCAATTCTCTTGCTTCGGTATCAGTGCCAAAGTGTGAAGATTTATCAAGGCTACTTGATTTGTTGATGGTTATGTTGCCTCGGTTGTGAAGTGGATTTGGGTTGATTATTTTTCGTCTTCTTCAACTCTGGTTCTGAAGATTTTGGTTCATCTATTTGGTGAGGTCTTTCCTCTTGTTTATTTGTGATTATTTGGAATTCACCTAAGGGTGGTTTTGTGAGACCATTAGTGTCTCGTTTGTAATCGTTTGGAACTTATTTGGTTGATAGTGGAATCGGATTTCGATCCCGTGGACGTACCTCACATTGAGGGAACCACGTAAAAATTCTTGTGTTGCTTTGATTTAATTTTTCCGCATTAGTTTTTATTCCCATTGATTGATTTACTTGTGGGGAATCACATCGATTTTCCCTAACAACTGGTATCAGAGCTTACGGTTTATTTGGGTTATTTATTTGTGTAAATCAATGGAGGGGAATGTGGGTCGCATGTCTAGCTTCAATGGAAGTAATTGGGTAACTTGGAAAACTAAAATGGAGGACCTATTATTTTGTAAAGACTTGTATGGACCCATTGAGGGTGATAGTGGCAAACCTGAGATATGAAAGATGATGAGTGGAAGAGGCTTAATCGAAAAGCCGTTGGTGTTATCCGTCAATGGATTGATGACAGTGTGTTTCATCATGTTGCTACTGAAACTTCAGCACATGATTTATGGAAAAAATTAGAGAGTCTTTATGATAGAAAATCAGCCACAAATAAAGCCTTTCTGTTTCGTAAGTTGGTTAATTTAAAATATAAAGAGGGCAGCCCTATTCCGGAACATCTGAATGAAATAAAGAGTATTGTTAACCAACTTGCTTCTATGAAAATTGTTTTTGATGATGAGTTGCAGGCTTTGATGCTACTTAGTTCCTTACCCGAAAGTTGGGAGACTTTGGTTGTGACAGTTAGTAATTCGGCGCCCGATGGAGTTGTCACAATGGGCCAAGTCACTAGTAGCTTGTTGAATGAAGAAACTAGAAGAAAATCAGCGGGTTCCTCTCATTCAGAAGCATTTGTTGTGAGAGGCCGAAGCAAAACAAGGGGGAGGAGTAAGACTCCTCATGGTCGTGATCAAAGCCGTGACAAATCAAAAGATGGTTCTTTTTCAAAGAAAGACGTTGAGTGTTATTATTGCCATGAGAAAGGGCACATGAAGCGGGAATGCCGAAAGCTCAAGAATAAGGAGAAAAGGCGTGACAAAAGTGTGGATAAGAAGCAAGAAGACACAACGGCAGTTACTACCGATGATCTCATGGTCGTTTGTGAAGATGATTGTATCAATTTTGTGGGCCAAGAGAGCAATTGGGTGATTGATTCTGGTGCTTCTTTTCATGTGACTTCTCGAGTTGATTTCTTCACTACCTACACTGCAGGAGATTATGGTTCTGTTCGAATGGGTAATGAAGGTTTGTCCAAGATTATTGGCATGGGTGATGTTTGCTTGGAAACAAATTTGGGCTGCAAGTTGTTGCTTAAAGATGTGAGGCATGTTCCCGACATTCGCCTCAATTTGATCTCTACTGGGAAGCTAGATGATGAAGGCTTCAACAACAAATTTGGTGATGGAATATGGAAGCTCACAAAGGGTTCTTTGGTGGTGGCTAAGTGCAAGAAGACTCATACACTTTATTCGATGCAAGGAAAAATTTGTAAAGGTGTTGTCAATGCACTTGAAGATGATACTTCTACCGAATTGTGGCACAAGCGGCTTGGCCATATGAGTGAAAAGGGGCTACAAGTTTTGTTCAAGAAAGAGCTTCTACCCGGTTTGAAAGGTACACATCTTAAAACTTGTGTTCATTGTTTGGCGGGTAAACAACATAGAGTTTCTTTTCATAAAAATGTTGCTTCTAGAAAAGAAAATGTTTTGGAGTTGATTCATTCGGATGTTTGTGGTCCTTTAAAAGTTAGAACACATGGTGGTGCACTTTATTTTGTTACTTTCATTGATGATTATTCAAGGAAAGTTTGGGCTTTTCTACTAAAAACTAAAGATCAAGTTCTAGAAGTATTTAAGCATTTTCAGGCCATGGTTGAAAGAGAAACAGGGCAGAAATTGAAGTGCATCCAACAGACAATGGTGGTGAATACATTGGGCCATTTGATGAGTATTGTCGCAGCCAAGGTATTCGGCACCAAAAGACAGTTAAGAAGACTCCTCAACAAAATGGCGTTGCCGAGAGGATGAACCGCACCATTGTGGAAAGAACAAGGTGTTTGCTTTCACAAGCTAAATTGCCAAGATCCTTTTGGGGTGAGGCAATGAGTACAGCGGTTGACGTGATCAATTTGTCTCCTTGCTATCCTTTGAATGGTGATGTTCCTGAAAGAGTTTGGACTGGCAAAGATGTGTCTTATGAGCACTTGAGAGTGTTTGGTTGCCGAGCTTTTGTTCACATTCCAAAGGATGAGAGGTCCAAGCTTGATAGTAAGTCAAGACAATGTATTTTTCTTGGCTATAGGCGTGATGAGTTCGGGTATAGATTGTGGGATCCGGTCGACAAGAAAGTCATTCGAAGCCGTGATGTTGTGTTTCTTGAAGACCAAACAATTGAAGACTTTGGCAAAGGTGATCAACCGGAGCCAAAAACTAGTGATCTCATTGACATGGATCCATCTCCTTCATCTTCAGTTGATGATGAAAATGGGGGAGATGTGCAGCCACCTATTGAGAAGTGAGGATGATGCTAATCCTAATGAAGTTGAGCCAGAAATTGAGGAAGAGCATCCAACTCAAGAACCGCCACCACAACTTGAGTTAAGAAAATCTACAAGGGACCGACAACCTTCAAGAAAGTATCCTCCCAATGAATTTGTGTTGATTTCCGATCAAGGGGAGCCGGAGAGCTACCAAGAAGCAATTGAGCATGCAAAGAAAGATGATTGGAAAAAGGCCATGGAAGAGGAGATGAATTCCTTGCTTGAAAACCAGACTTATGATTTAGTGAAGTTGCCTAAAGGGAGGAAAATTCTGAAAAATAAGTGGGTTTTCAAATTGAAGAATGATAGGAAGAATCTGAGGTACAAAGCACGTCTTGTTGTGAAAGGCTTTGGGCAAAAGAAAGGTATTGACTTTGACGAGATTTTCTCACCGGTTGTAAAGATGTCTTCTATTCGGGTTGTACTTGGCATGGCTGCAAGTATGAACCTTGAAGTTGAGCAACTTGATGTGAAGACCGCATTTCTTCATGGTGATCTTGAAGAAGAAATTTACATGGAGCAACCGGAAGGTTTTGTAGAGAAAGGGAAAGAGAAATTTTTTGCAAATTGAAGAAAAGTTTGTATGGCCTCAAGCAAGCTCCACGGCAATGGTACAAAAAATTTGACTCTTTCATGATGAATAATGGTTTTTCTAAAACCACTTCGGACCATTGTGTGTTTGTGAAAAATTTCCCGGATGGCAAATTTATTATTCTTTTGCTTTATGTTGATGACATGTTAATTGTGGGTCAAGATTCTACCATGATAACAGGTTGAAATTGGAGTTGAGCAAGTCTTTTGCTATGAAAGATTTGGGACCGGCAAAGCAAATACTTGGTATGAAAATTGTTCGTGATCGCAAAAAGGGGCTGATTTGGTTGTCTCAAAGAGCTACATTGAGAAAGTTCTTGAGAGGTTCAACATGGATAAAGCAAAGCCGGTTGGTTGTCCACTTGCGGGTCACTTCAAACTTAGTTCGAATCAATGTCCTACAAGTGAGAAAGACAAAGAAGAGATGTTGAAAGTTCCTTATGCTTCAGCAGTTGGTTCTTTGATGTACGCCATGGTTTGTACAAGGCCGGATATTGCTCACGCGTTGGTGTGGTGAGTCGTTTTCTCTCTAATCCGGGTAAAGAACATTGGGCAGCGGTAAAATGGATTCTAAGTATCTTCGAGGGACTTCGAAGGTGTGTTTGTGTTTTGGGGATGGTAAGCCGATGCTTGATGGGTTCACAGATTCTGACATGGCTGGTGATGTTGATTCTAGGAAATCTACTTCGGGGTATTTGATGACTTTTGCAGGGGGAGCTGTGGCATGGCAATCTAAATTACAAAAATGTGTTGCTCTCTCAACTACCGAAGCTGAATTTATTGCCATTACAGAAGCTTGCAAAGAAGAGTTATGGTTGAAGAAATTTTTGCAAGAGTTGGGTTTGAAGCAAGAAAAGTATGTGCTTTATTGTGATAGTCAAAGTGCTATTCACTTGAGTAAAAATTCTACTTTTCATTCGAGATCGAAACACATTGATGTGAGATACCATTGGATTCGTGATGTGTTAGATTCGAAATTGTTACAACTCGAAAAGGTTCACACAGATGATAATATTTAGATATGTTGACAAAGACTTTGTCGAGGGACAAACATTTAAAGTGTCGAACTTTGGCGGGTATGGTTGATTCTCCACCTAAGTCGGTAGGGGAGAATTGTTGGGTATACCTCCTTATTGGAGTGTGGGACCCAATTGGTTTGTTAAAAGAATTTTAATTTGGCTTGGTTTAGTATAATATATTTTTATATATTATATTTGTGGAGACCCAATCCAATTTGGTAACAATTAGGGTTTGATTAAAAAACCCTAGATTCACAATACATAATTGAAAAATCTAGAAACCTCCTAGATGTTGATTTGTGATTATCTATCAATTTTAAGCAGAATATAACAATCCCAATCAAACAATCAAGACAAAGAGACACAAAGATTTTACGTGGGAAAACCACAATTGGACACCTTCCAATTGTGATCAAAAAACCACGGGCAACAGCCACAAGAACAATCCACTAAGAAGATATAAAGGAATTACACAGGTATCACTCTCAATTATCTAGCGAATTCACAACGCCTAATTGAACCAACCTCTATGTGCCTCTTCCAACCCATCTTCAGCACGGAATTGTCTTTCTGATGAGCCACTCCGGATTCCCTCCAAAGCTTCAGGCTCAAATTCTTCAGAATTCACAACTGAAGAACAACTCTCTCTTTTGTGTATAACAAACAAATCTTTGATGTACTCTCTTAAACCATGAGTTGAATACTCAATAAAACATCAAAGAAAAAAATCAAAATATCCCCAGATATAAACCTTTAAGAACCAAAAGAAGATCTGGAGGACTTCAATCAATTACTAAGTTTTGGGAGAAAACCAAGTATTTATAGAGAACCAAAAGTAATCCTAGATTGGGAAGAAAACAAACTCCTTGAAAAATCCGGATTCTGAGGCTCGCTCGAGCGAAGATTTCCTGGCTCGAGCGAGGAGAGTAATTTTCATGATTCTACTAGTGCTTGGCTCGAGCGACGGATCCTTGGCTCGAGCGAGGAATACACTTCTTCAGGTTTTTGTATGGACGCAATCCTTGGCTCGAGCGAGAAAGTCTTAGCTCGAGCGAGCACTCCTTGGCTCGAGCGAGCAACGGCTGATATGCAATTTTGAATGCAATTTTGAATTTTGCTTCGGCCGCGAGCTGACCCCCGTAATAATCAGCGAAGTGGCAATCTTGAAGCATTAACATCACAAAACTTCTCCGCAAAGCTCGATTCGGGTTAGATTCGCATCTAATAAACTCATAGCCTCACTGAAATAAAAATGCGAATAAAATTACAACTCAAAAGAGTTTTGTCAAACGGATTGCCAAGAATAAAAACCTAACAATCTCCCCCTTTGGCAATGCCGTGACAAAACACATCTAACAAATAAAATCCTAATCACCCCAACCCATTACAGCTAACAAAAAACAAACTTCTTTCTCAAGTCATGATCTCTGCAAACTATCAATGCCACAATCTCCAAAACAAATATTAGTCCCATAAGAGTATATGAAAAACAATATAAGACTATCGTGAAACATGAGATGAAAAACATGAATAACATGAAGATGCAACTTTGGAGATTTTAAGAACATGTAGCATGAAAACCTGAACCCGACACATGGCATAAAAACATGAAATCCTAAGACACATGAAAAACAACTTTCTCCCCCTGTTTGAATTGACAAAGGAATCTCACATAACAAATCAAGATCAAAACCCACACAAACAATGATATGACGATGTAAATATCAGGAGTATGCAAGAAGGAAATAATTTGCAAACAGTGCACAGAAACATGCAAAACAACTATCGCCAATTTCCCTTACCAAATAAATCAAAGTGTTCATGCGAACAAACGTTTGTAATGATAAACCAAACTCTCTCTCACTCAAAGCAACCACACACACTGAAAACAGTGAACAAGAAGAAACTGACAAAAATAATATGGTGGAGCAAGCAAGGAATTTCATAATAGTACCTTAAAACACACAAGATTATCCAAGAAGCACAATTACTAGTAAACACAATGTGCACAGTCTGTAGAAGATTCCTCATGAAAGAAAGTGATGCATTATGTGAAAAGCATAGATCCCATGATAAAAGTGTGTGTGTGACTCTTGGAGTTCGACAAACACTAGATTCAAATCCTAGTAGTGATATGAATGCTGAACCTCCGACAAGAGAATCTCAGCACAACTAAGGAAAGTCAAACCACTAGAAATCAAGGGGTATTTGGTGAGTAAAAGCGGAGGCTCCCCCTCAATCAATGAATCCTTTATTTTTCACATTTTTTTTTTCTTTTCTTTCTTTTGCATATTTATTTTCTTTCTTTTCTTTCTTGTGCACATTTTTTTTTTTTTTCTCTTTTCTTTTGCACACTCATCGGCGGCTGACACGCTCAAGAGTATGGAAACCGAACCAGAGAAGCATGGATATAATAAGGATGGCCTGGTTGGTGACTCTGAGGTAGCCTTTTCCTCATGCTTGGACTACAAAGAATAGAGGGGAAAGCCATGGAGATGCAAAAAGATGGAAGGTGGTTAAGAGACTCAACATCACCCAAGATATGCTAGTATTGGTCAATTCCTATAGAAAAGCAAAAGATATAATGCCAGAAGTCCATAAAAAAATAAACACTAAGGCGGAAGACTCCAATATTTGCTAATCCAAGAGTGTGTACAGAATGAGACATACTAATCAAAGAACACACACTCCAAAATGAGTAATGACCACAGAAAGCACACACATATTAACATGTAATGGTTATTCTCATCAATTCCAATATGCACCAAGGACACTCAAAAATCTCAAGCTTGCAAAACCATACTAAGAAAATCTTTTTGGATTTTTTTTTTTTTTAACCAAAGCAAGACAAAAAAACAAACATGCACACTTTTTTTCCCATTAAAAAAAACACACAGAGACCTAAAAAAACAAAAGAGAAAACACATTAACACAAGTCAAGTTTTCTTACCCAAATCTTTTTGGTCTTAACAAAATCAGGTCTAGCGGTCTTGGTAAATGTCATGGTGTTGTAAACACCCTCATGAATCTTGGTATTCCGCCTAGACAAGTAAGGTTGTCTCCTAACCCAAAAAGTATTCGAATTTCTACCCTTTTGAGACATTCTCCCATGCAACTTATAACAAAAAGGGCGAATATGACCATGCATACCACAATGATGACAAATAAAAACAGGGTGTACAGAGTGTACCTTATTTTCTTTTACCTTACCAACTCTAGGGAGTTTGAGAAGTTTTTCCTCTTGTTGAATTTTTCTTGTTCCCTTTCCTTCCTTTTCTTGTATCATGAGATGTAGAAGCACTCTGTTTTTGCTCTCTCTTATCTCCAAAGCCAATGCCACTCTTGTCTGAACAGATTTGTTGAGATCCAATGATATCCTCCAAAGTCTTTGATCCTTTGTTCCAAAGACTAATGGTAACCATGGCAACTTGAGCTCTTCCTCTTTCTTGATCATCAGTTCTTCCAAAGCAACTTGAGACATCTCGAGAGATTCAATCTTTTCTTCATACATGGCATGAGTTTCCTGTAGCTCATTCCTCTCTGTCTCACAAGTCAACAGTTTTGCACAAAGAACTTGTTGATCATTAGCTATCTTGATGGCATTGATCCTAGCCTCGGAAATCTCCTCCTTAAGTTTGACATTCTCACATTCACATGCTTTGAGTTTCTTTGTGAGTTTGTCATTCAATTTGAATAAATTAAGAGACTCCTTATACAGCTTTTCATAGGCTTGCTCAAGTTCTTCATGATCACTCTCTGAGGATTCATCATCAGTAGTATTCTCAACTGACCTTTTCGAAGACTCTGTTTGTCCTTCAGCTTCGGAAGCCGCCGTGAAAGCAAGGAATTGTTTATGTCCCTCTTCACTTTGATCTTCATTGTCACTATCATCTTCATCAGATTCTGATTCATCATCCCAAGTGACAGCGAGGGCTTTCTTTTTCTTCAAACGCGTAGGGCATTCTTGAGCAAAGTGGCCAAAACCTTGGCATTTATAACATTGGACTCTTTCAGAGTTCCCTTGTATCTTTCCTTTCTCCTTCTTGGCTATAGAATTAATTTTGAGTTTATCTTTGCCTCTATGTTTATGAGCATGAGTAGAGTCCAAAAGATTAGGATTCGTTTTCAAAAAAGATTTTTTAAATTGTTTAACAAAAGCATCCATAATCTTGGAGTCTATCTCACAGTCCTCATCAGAATCCTCCACCACTTTATGAGCACTACTAAAAGCAACATCTTTTTGTTTCTTTTTGAAATTTCTATGTGCCTCATAAGTTTGGAGATTTCCAACCAACTGATCTAGTTTGAGGTTGTCAACATCTTGAGCCTCCTCAATGGCCGTAACTTTTGGTTGGAACCGATCGGGCAAGGACCTCAAAATTTTTCCTACAATCTTGGATTCCGGTATTTTTTCACCTAAATTGAAGCTGGAATTTACAATATCACTCAATTTGCATAAAATTCATCAAAGGTCTCACTATCTTTCATTGAAAGGTTTTCGAAACTAGACGTGAGCCTTTGAAGTTTTGAGCGTTTCACAGAAGGAGTGCCCTCATGAATAGTTTGTAAGATATCCCAAGCCTCTTTTGCGACTTCACAATTACAAATACGGCTAAACTCTTCAGGTGTGACAGCGCAAAAGAGAGAATTGATAGATTTACTATTCCAGCTACTATTTTGGTAATCAGTTGTGTCCCACTTATCAATTGGTTTGGGGAAAGTTACTCCATCAACAGTAATTGTTGGTTCAGTCCACCCATTCATGACAGATTGCCAAACTTTTTCATCAATAGATTTTAAAAAAGATCTCATTCGAGCTTTCAAAAAGAATAATTGGATCCGTCAAGTAGGGGTGGTCGAACCATAGAATTTCCCTCACGAATTGAATCCATTATCACAAATCAAACAAGATCTCGTTCTAAAAAAAAATTTTTTAAAAAAAATAGAGCGATCTAAAACAAGTTTTTTTTTAAAAAAAAAGAACGACCCGCTCTGATACCAATTGAAAAATCTAGAAACCTCCTAGATGTTGATTTGTGATTATCTATCAATTTTAAGCAGAATATAACAATCCCAATCAAACAATCAAGACAAAGAGACACAAAGATTTTACGTGGAAAAACCACAATTGGACACCTTCCAATTGATAATAAAAAACCACGGGCAACAGCCACAAGAACAATCCACTGAGAAGATATAAAGGAATTACACAGGTATCACTCTCAATTATCTAGCGAATTCACAACGCCTAATTGAACCAACCTCTATGTGCCTCTTCCAACCCCATTTCAGCACGGAATTGTCTTTCTGATGAGCCACTCCGGATTCCCTCCAAAGCTTCAGGCTCAAATTCTTCAGAATTCACAACTGAAGAACAACTCTCTCTTTTGTGTATAACAAACAAATCTTTGATGTACTCTCTTTAAACCATGAGTTGAATACTCAATAAAACATCAAAGAAAAAATCAAAATATCCCCAGATATAAACCTTTAAGAACCAAAAAGAAGATCTGGAGGACTTCAATCAATTACTAAGTTTTGGGAGAAAACCAAGTATTTATAGAGAACCAAAAGTAATCCTAGATTGGGAAGAAAACAAACTCCTTGAAAAATCCGGATTCTGAGGCTCGCTCGAGCGAAGATTTCCTGGCTCGAGCGAGGAGAGTAATTTTCATGATTTCTACTAGTGCCTTGGCTCGAGCGACGGATCCTTGGCTCGAGCGAGGAATACACTTCTTCAGGTTTTTGTATGGACGCAATCCTTGGCTCGAGCGAGAAAGTCTTAGCTCGAGCGAGCACTCCTTGGCTCGAGCGAGCAACGGCTGATATGCAATTTTGAATGCAATTTTGAATTTTGCTTCGGCCGCGAGCTGACCCCCCGTAATAATCAGCGAAGTGGCAATCTTGAAAGCATTAACATCACAAACTTCTCCGCAAAGCTCGATTCGGGTTAGATTCGCATCTAATAAACTCATAGCCTCACTGAAATAAAAATGCGAATAAAATTACAACTCAAAAGAGTTTTGTCAAACGGGATTGCCAAGAATAAAAACCTAACAATAATGATTGATATTGTTTTCCCAAGAAGAAGAAAAAGGTACGGCTGCTATATACCAATTCTCTTGCTTCGGTATCAGTGCCAAAGTGTGAAGATTTATCAAGGCTACTTGATTTGTTGATGGTTATGTTGCCTCGGTTGTGAAGTGGATTTGGGTTGATTATTTTTCGTCTTCTTCAACTCTGGTTCTGAAGATTTTGGTTCATCTATTTGGTGAGGTCTTTCTCTTGTTTATTTGTGATTATTTGGAATTCACCTAAGGGTGGTTTTGTGAGACCATTAGTGTCTCGTTTGTAATCGTTTGGAACTTATTTGGTTGATAGTGGAATCGGATTTCGATCCCGTGGATGTACCTTACATTGAGGGAACCACGTAAAAATTCTTGTGTTGCCACCTAAGTTGGTAGGGGGAGAATTGTTGGGTATACCTCCTTATTTTCCGCATTAGTTTTTATTCCCATTGATTGATTTACTTGTGGAGAATCACATCGATTTTCCCTAACAGATAATGTACACAATCTATGAAAATCAAATTTGAGATGAATTTTTATATGAGAATTTTTTTTTATTTAAAAAACTTTTGAAAATGAATACAAAAATGATTTAAAATACGGGATCCTTCAAACATTCCAAAAGAATGTAGATTCTTCAAACATTTCAAAAGGAATATAAAAATTCCTTAGTAAATTTTGAGAAAATGTATAATTTCAAACTATAATACTCCAATATAATACTCAAACGTAACACTCCAATATAATATTCAAACGTAACACTCCAATGTAACACTCAACAAAAATAAAAATAAAATCTTAGTGTACTTTTTTCAAATGTAACACTTCAATATAATACTCCAAAAAAATTCTTTAGTGTAACACTCCAATGTAACATAAAAAAAAAAAATTCTTAGTGTACCTTTCTCAAACGTAACACTCCAATATAACACTCTTAAAAAAGGATGTGGGATTCTTCAAACCATTCCAAAAGGAGTACAAAAATTCCTTAATAAGTTTTGAACAAATGTATAATTTGAAATTGTAAGTGTTACGTTTGGAAAAAATAAATTAATTTTTTTTAGTATTTTTGTGTGTATTACATTAGAGTATTATGTTTGAAAAAAAATACACTAATGAGTTTTTTTGGAGTGTTATGTTGTTACGTTTGGAAAAATGCACCAAGAAGTTTTTTAGTGTATTATATTGAAGTGTTACATTTTTATTCGAAATGTGAGATTTGTTTTAGAATGAGGGAAAATTCAAAAGCTTTATAGTACAGATTGTTCAAATGTGTAATTTTACATTTAAAGAAACCCACTTTATTCCTAGAAAATTAAACCAAAAAATGTATTTGACTATCCTTTTATGTAATTTTCACTTTAATGGGACCTTTGTGTTTATAAGAAAAAAATGAAGGACTAAACAGTTCAGAAGATTACATTTTGAGATTTATTGGTGCTTTATCCAAAAATTTATATATAAATCCAATCTTGAGAAATGAAGATTCATTTAGTACTAAGGATTTTCTTATAAACCAATTATTCTTATTGATTTTGAAAATATAGATATAATATGTTATTTGAAAATTAGATTTACGATTATACCCTTACTTTTATTATATTTTCTTCTCCTTTTTTTTCTTTTGTGCTAGAAAGGAATGTACACAATATATGGAAATCAAATTTAGAATGAATTTTTATATGAAAATCTTTTTTATTTGGAAAACATTTCAAAATAAGTATAAAAATGACTTGAAATATGAGATTTTTCAAATATTCCGAAAAGATGTTAAATTCTTCAAATATTTCAAAAGGAGTACAATAACTTCTTATTAAGTTTTAGACAAATGTAAAATTTCAAATTGTAACATTTCAATGTAACACTCAATGTAACATTAAAAAAAAATTCTTAGTATACTTTTCTTAAATGTAACATTCTAATATAACATTTCAAAAATACTCTTTAGTCTAACACTCTAATATAATACACACAAAAAATTTCTTAGTCTACTTTTTCAAAACGTAACACTCTAATATAACACTAAAAAAAAAAGATGTGGGATTCTTTTAACCATTCTAAAAGAAGTACAAAATTTCATTAGTAAGCTTTGGGTAAATGTATAATTTCAAACTGTGAGGTGCCGTTTGGTAACACTTACATTTTTAGTTTTTTGTTTATATTTACAAAAATTTAAAAAACTCAAATAAAAACTTGTTTGGTAAATTTTTGATTTATAAATCAGTGGTCTCATTTTATAAATTTGACCAAAAAATGTAAACTCAAAAAATGTGTTTCTGTTTTGAGTTTTGAGTTTTTTTTTTTTTTACCACCCAACACTAGCCACCACCCACCACCATTTTCCACTACCAACTTCCGCTACCACCACCCACCCCCCACCACCACCTGCACCACCACTCACCACCCACCACCACTACTCGCCACCACCACCCACCTGCCACCTATTCGCCACCACCACCACCACCCGCCGCCACCACCACCACCACCACCACTCGCCACCTACCCGCCACCACCACTCACCACCACCATCCACCACCCCTACCACCAGCCACCCACCACACACCCACTAGCCACCTGCCACCTACCCGCCACCACTACCCACCACCACCACCATCACCATCACCCACCTACCACTACTACCCACTACCCACCACCACCACCACCACCACTATTCACCACCCGCCACCATCACCCACCCACCCACCACCCACCATCCGCCACCACCATCACTACTCGCCATCCGCCACTACCTGCCACCACACCACTCGCCACCACCACCACCACCACCACCACCACCACTACCTCCCACCACCGCTACACCATCACCAGCCACTGTCACCCACCACCCGCCACCACCAGCCACCACCACCCGCCATCCGCCACCCACCTACTACCACCACCCGCCACCACCACCACCACCACTCGCTACACCCACCACCCGCCACCGTCATCCACCCACCCACCACCCACTGACACCACTTTCCACCACTGTCTTCCGCCTCCACTTGCCACCACTTGCCATTTCTCACTTTTTTTTATATTTTTAAATTTTTTTAAACATTTTGTCAATTACCAAACGCGTTTATAATTTATGTTTTTCAAAAAATAAACAAAAACTAGTTTATAAAATTTTTGTAAATATAAACTGAAAACGTAAACGTTACCAAACAGACCTTCATGAGTGTTACGTTTGAAAAATGTACATTAAATTTTTTTTTTTTTTTTTTTTTTGGGGTTTTTGTGTGTGTTACATTTAAGTGTTAGGTTTGAGATTACATTGATTGAAGTGTTAGGTTTGAAAAAAGTATACTAAGGAATTTTTTGTATGTGTTGCATTGGAGTATTACGTTTAGGAAAAAAACACCAAAGAGTTTTTTAGTGTGTTATATTTGAGTGTTACGTTATTGAAGTGTTATATATTGGAGTATTACGTTTTTGTTCGTAATGCGGGATTTGTTCCTTAAGGAAGGAAAATTCAAAACCTCTATAGTACAGATTGCTCAAATGTGTAATTTTACATTTCAAGAAACCCACTTTTATCCTTAAAAAATTAAACCCAAACATATAAGTGACTATCGTTTTGTATAATTTTCACTTTATAAGACCTTTGAGTTCATAAGAAAAAATGATGATTTAAACAGTTCATAAGATCATATTTTGAGATTTATTGGTACTTCACCCATTATTCTATCAGTTCTTTCCAATTTATTATTAATTTCTTTCAATTTTATTAAATAGTCTAATAATCAATATGGTGAGTCTTTAGAAAGGAAAAAAAAAAAAAAAGAAGAAACAAATTATTAGATTTTGAAACTCTCATTTTCTCCTTTCAAAAATACAATTACACAAAAAGAAAACAAAGAAAAACATTAAAAAATGAGAAATTAATGAAATGGAAACATCCAAAATTCAACAATGGTTATAAATATGCCTTTTTGTTGTGTTTGTGTTTATGCATTGCGATGCTTTTTTTTTTTTTTGGGGGGGGTGGACTGTTATTGTGATACTTTATTGTGTGGGTCATATTGAAAAATACATATGGGAAAAATTTTAGTATGATATTTTTCGGAAAAATAAAATAAAATTGTTGTAACATTTTTATATAATAGTTTGTAAAGATATACAATATCTTAATTTAAAAATATATTTATATTTTCTATAATTTTCTTTATTCTCATAATTCAGTTAACATGTGCATATATTTATCTGCACTATTATGTAAGTAAAAATATTGTTAGGCTTTTGATCTCTAAAGTTCAAACTTTATTTTTATATAACATCTATAAAAAAAACATTATTTTTATAATTTTTTGAAATTAAAATTTATATAAATACCCATGGCAAATTACCATTGGTTGTTCAACTTTAAAGTTTTAATTGATTCATTGATTAAATAGAAACTTTTTTTTTTTAAGTTTATTAATTTATGAAATATTTATGACATATATTATCTATACCTATATTCTATTTCTATAATTTCAAATTTAATTTTTTTTATATAGAAAGTCAAAAAAAAAAAAAAAAAAAGGTTGTAGCCATATCCATAACTAACTTGAAATTTAAAAAGATTAAAAAAAATAAATAAATAAAATGTAATTGTACTCAAAATTAATTCCACTTATTATTTTAGTCTAAAATTTGAATATATTTATTTTATAATATTAATCAAAATTTATTTAAATGAAAATATATATATGTGACATAAAATACATCTCGCCATATCAAACTTAAAAAAATAAAAAATAAAAAAAATATTATAGATAGAATTTGAAAACAAAAATTTTAACCATTCCTTAGCTACATCTAATTTAAAAAGGAATGTCGAAGTTAAACTTTAAGCATAGTAGTGAAAACCTGTACGGGATGCGAAAAAATTAATAAAATATTTTTATATAAAATAATATAAATAGTCAGATTTTTGTATGTAAATTATGAAAACAAAAAAAAAATTTGAAACCTACAATTTAAATTTCATAATTTTATTACAATTTATGTATCAATTTTTAATTTGTCACAACTTCAATCATGTAATTTTCAACCCTCTTAGAGTTTTAAACTTGGTCAAGTTCAACCTAAGCAACTTGAGTCAAGCATGAAATTTTTTGAAGATTGAGAAACATAATTTTTAATTCGGTGAGGACCTATTTAAAATTTAAAAATTTAAATAAATTTAAGTGGACTTAGACAGAGATACCAAATAACCTGCAAAAACAATTATATTGATCAGATATCGATAAGTACTTGATTAGAACACATTTTAGTCAACGATTTATTTTTAAAATCATATTTACCATTGACAAATATGATATGATCGAGGAGTTATCGATATCCAATTAATCTGATTTTTTGTAGAGATAAAATACTCAACAAATTTTACACATTAAACGATTCAAATTATTAAAATGAACCGGTGATGAATCCCACAAACCAGCAATATTGTCCAGTCCACTTTGTGGACTAGAGAAGCTCTGCCCAATTGTGATTAATATTTCGAAATAAAATATCATAATTACCAGATCATTCTGCAGCATTTGTTTATTGTTTTCCTATCATGCCAAGCTTCAGAGAAACTAGGCATTCACTCTGGGAGACAAAACTAAGACTTTTCCCTTGAAAAACTAAAATAAAATATTCAATCTAAAAGAATTAGCCTTCACCAGTTAGGACCAAACTCAGCAATGATTTAGAAGAGCTCTAAAAAGAGATTTACTGAGCTGGTAGGTTCCAAAAAAAAAAAAAATCAAGCTAAAACATCACACTAATGTGGATCCTACACAGCTCCACATCATTAGTGCATGCTCTAAAGCTCTTGCTCGAGCTCTGAAACATTTTGCGAATGTTAAAATAACCGACAAAACCATCGTTTGGCACACAGAACACAACCAATCCAGTGCAAGCAGGTTCAAAGGTCGAGCTCACTGCCAATGGCCTCACACTAAACGATCCCAATGGCCAAACAATATGGACGGCACAACCTAACACCACCGTATCCTGTGGCACGATGCTTGACACAGGTAACTTTGTGCTTTCAGATACTAATTCTGTTTCTGTCTGGGCAAGTTTTAGTTATCCCACAGAGACCATCTTGCCAACCCAAATTTTGCCACTAGGTGGCATGTTGTATTCCAAGTATTCTGAAACCAACCACTCAAAAGGAAGGTTTCAGCTCCATTTCACTAATGGAGGAGATCTTGAGCTCAATCCTGTCGCTTGGCCAAGCGAATTGCTTTATGCGCCTTATTACAGTAGTCGAACGGATAATTCCAACTCTTCTGAATCTGGGTTTCAACTGGTTTTCAGTCAATCAGCCGATATTTACGTCATGAAAGGGAATGGAGGGTTGTCCAACTCTCATGGCAGAACATCGCTCAAAACCCAAACAACTACTATCACGCAACGTTGGATTTTGATGGTGTTTTCAGGGAATATACTTATGCGAAGACTTCTGTTGGTGCCCAGAGCAAACGGTGGCACTCCTAGTTGTCAATGCCCACCCGGGTGTTCATTCATGGATCCAAACAACAATTTTGGAGGCTGCAAACCAAATTTCCCTCAAGGTTGTGGAGTGGACGATGGAACGAAAAAACCAGAAGACGTGTATGACTTGGTCGAGATGCAAGGCGTGAATTGGCCATTTGGAGAGTATGACAGTTTGAGACCTTATAATCAAACTCAGTGCCAACAGTCTTGTTTGAACGATTGTTTGTGTGACGTTGCCATATTTAGCAATACAACATGTTGGAAGAAGAAACTACCGCTGTCTAATGGGAGATTCGAATTTGCACTAGCTATTATCAAAGTAAGGAAAGGCAGTGTTCTGCCTTCGGGAAGTTCTGGTTATCCAATTTCCAACTCAAAGAAAGACAAGCAAACTCTCTTGTGGAGCTCCGGGTTTGTCAACGTTGTATTACTAGTCGTAATTTCCCTAATGCTTTTCTCAATTTACAGGAAAAGATCAAGAAAGGTCGTATATGATTCAAGTGTTCCCGAAACAAAATTTGCGTCTTTTCACTTTCGAAGAGCTCAAGGAAGCAACAGACGGGTTCAAGGATGAATTAGGGAGGGGTTCTTTTGGGATTGTTTACAAAGGTGTACTGAAATTTGGTTCAAAGAAACAAGTTGCGGTCAAGAAGTTGGACAAGTTGACACAAGAAGGAGAGAGGGAATTCAAAGCCGAAGTGAATGCAGTTGGGAAAACCCATCACAAGAATGTAGTCCAACTGTTCTGATATTGTCAAGAGGGGCCTCACAGGCTTCTAGTATACGAGTTCATTAGCAATGGAAGTTTAGCAAATTTCCTCTTCGGCCTTCGAAGACCTGATTGGTATCAAAGGACTCAAATGGCTCCAGGGATTGCAAGAGGACTAGTTTACTTGCATGAAGACTGTAATGGCCCGATCATCCACTGCGATATAAAGCCTCAAAACATACTTATTGACGAAAATTTCACAGCACGAATTCTGACTTTGCATTGGCAAAATCATTATTGCTCAACCAAACTCGAACACATACTGGAATAAGGGGAACTCGAGGATACGTGGCTCCAGAATGGTTCAAGAATGTACCTGTGACAGTTAAAGTGGATGTCTACAGTTTTGGTGTCATGTTGCTAGAGACCATTTGTTGTAGAAAGATGGCAAAGGAGTTTGGGGAAGAAGAAAAAGCAATACTCACAGATTGGGCTTATGACTGCTATATGAATGGGAGACTTGACATTTTGGTGGACAATGATGAGGCTGCCATCGAAGATAACGGGACCCTGGGCCGGTGGATCTTGACAGCGTCTGGTATATACAAGAGGATCCTTCAAAAAGGCCTACAATGAAGATGGTAACACAAATGTTAGAAGGATATGTTGATGTTTCTATTCCCACTAGCACTTCTTTCAGCTATTCTTCTTCATGAAACATGAAGATAGGCCGATCTAGATAAGTCTCTTTTTTTAATTTTCTTTTTGTTGATAATATGTGAAAATATTGTACCAAGAATAATTGTAAGGGATGATATGTTTTACAACAATGTTATGTATTAAGAAAAGTGTCCATAATTTAAAATGCATATATCAGATTCATTCAGGATATAACTCATACCATACCAAGTCTAAATGTAAACTACATATTTATATTATGAGTTCTGGGTACATAATTTTTTGTTAAAAGAATTACATGAACAATTTTTTTTTCCAGATTTAGTATTCTATGTCTGAAACAGCTAGCCCATATATATAGATATTAAGAAAATGCTAATGGCCACACGAAGACTGTACATATACATAGGCGTACAAGCTTGTCATGTGATAACTTGTTACCATGCAGGACTTGTTTCATATCATGGAGTAGTTTGATTTATGAAAATCTGAAGCAGTTGAGAAGAATTAGGAGTGTTGAATAAGTTTTTGATTTAGTTGGAGCCTTCCTATTTTTATGGCAATTACCAGGGGCGGAGTCACCTACGTGTCCTCCCTAAATTTTCAATATTTAAACTGTTACTTATATAGATAAAGATTATGTATTACGTATCCTTTATAAAATTATAATAGTAATCCTCTTTAAATTATGTAAAATTTTGTGCTTTTTTAAAATTTTAAAATTTTCTATTTTATTATTTTGATTATTCTTGTACACTTTTAATTGATAGGTCAAGGCAAGAATTGAATCAATTGATAATTCATTTCTTATTATGAGATTTGTTTAGTTGCTTATTCTCCTCATTGTGGGGACACTTTTTTTGGGTTGATAGGATTGAACATATTGATTATTTGGTTCATAGAATTTAGTTATTGAGTGGATTTATAAGTCACATTAATGTAAATCTCAGAATAATTATAATAAATATAAATATAAATATAAAAATTTAATAATATCTGGCAGTTACTTGTTATGGAAAAAAAAAAAATTAATGTTGTGATTAATGTATGCGCCCCTGCATTAAATTTCTGTTTGACAATTACCATTGTATGAGTTTTATTAAAAAAGTGGAATGAATAAAGAAAGGCATCTGATTTCGCATCTACACCTGTGTGTGTAAAAAATTCAGTACGAGTACAGAAATCTATTAGAAATACTGTAACCCTTATGAAATAGACAAAAATTCAGTACGAGTACAGAAATCTATTAGAAAAGAACACAAAATATAGATGAATATACACATTTAAAAGAATCTTTATTCATTCATATATATTTTATGTCTAGTTCAGTAACTGTGTGGGTGATTTTCTGACCACACTGTCTGCTTAGTAATCAGCTGGAGAGCACCGACAGAATAGATGGCACCTAACTGACCTGCAACAGAAAGAGAAGATTCCGGCGGTGGTTCGTCCACCTAGGGGCACTCCGACGATCAAGTCAGTATATCTCTCAAAGATAAATCACGGGCTAAACTCACAAGCTTGGGTATCAAAAGCATACCTTAGACTCATGGGGGTGCCTCTCTTTTATAGCCAACATAAACCTAATCCCAATAGAAGCCTAACTTCTATGGACTCAGGATTACTGCTAATCTTGGACTCCCAGTAAGATTAGGATAAACTCTCTAAGAATCTTATCTTAATACAACTGAAGTCGTCTCTCATTCTAGGACTCTTGCCCCTCATCCGCTTATCTCGGATTCCGATATTTTCGGAGGTAACCTCGGCCTATCCGAGATGACCTCGGCATAACAACTAGGACACGTGGCACCTCGGCTGACACGTGGGCGTCACCTTGGCCACGTGTTGGTACTCAGAAAATATATCCCCACAACTGTCCCCTAGGTTCTATTACCTCGGCATTCTGAGGTGATGGAACCTATACTGTTCGTTCATCTGTGCCCCTCTGTCCGAGATCAAACTCGCCGACCTCAAAATTCCCTGGACTTTACTATCCACTTCTGTCAAGTATCAAGCTTCATGCTTTCCAAGCTGCTCGAGATCACACCTCCTAGCCGAGGTTCTTGTTCCATTAATTCGTAAACTCCAAAAGCTTTGCAACTGCTCCACTCACATTCTTCGGTGGGTTCCCGACTTCTAGTCATCTATTTGACTCCGGCGATCTTCATATCGGCGTTCATTTCTCTTGGTAGGTTCATAAACTCTTTTATTAAGCTCAATCTTTCATAATTCTTCTGAATCCGTTTACTTGCCCTCTGTTGTCTTCTATTTTCGTCTGTTTTCAAGTTTTGAATTGTTTGAACGCCTGGCACTATTCTTGTCATATCCTCTTTCTGTTGCTAGCATCGTGTCTGGGTCATTACTTTCTTGTTCCTCATATACTTACTTAGTGCCTATGCACTTGGCTTTATTCTTGAACTTTGTCGCCTTCTTGACTCTGATTTTTCTCTTTTTTCATTCAATCCTCTGGCTTTTTCTCTTTCTAGCTCTTTTGCTTAAATCTGTCATTGTTCCAGGCTTTCAAGCTCTGCAACTGTTTTCGTTCCTCTCCTCCGGTGAAGCTTACGTCATTCTGTTGTTTTCGCATCCGTCGTCAGACTTCGGCAATTCTCATTCCGGCTTCCCTCTTTCTGGTAAGCCACTGTTCCTCCTGGTTTTATTTCTTGTTGCTTTTCAAGAAGCTCTGCTTCATTGTTAATCACCATTGTTGTTTTACCCGTTGTTTCCAAATCATCTTCTTGAATACACACTGTTCACACATCTGTTGATTTCTGCCACTGTTCTTGGCTTGACACACCTGTGCAATCTTTTTGTCTTGATTTCCTGATAGCTTTATCACCATTCTTGATTACGAATTACATTCTTGTTTCTGTTTTCTGTGTCTTTTTCCAGATTCTTGCTTTCAATCCTTGCCTTCAAACTCTGAGGTGCCAATCGCCGAGAAGAGCTTTGATCAAACTCTTCGGGAGATCGATGCTGAGCTCGAGGCCGAGAAGGTTGCTGAGAAGTCTTCCCAACTGTTTTCTATATCCTGCCATTGATGCCGAGTAGTTTTGTTTCCTTCTTTTACTCCTTGTACCTTGTATCTTGTACTTTGTCCTTCTTTGTATGCTTTTAATCCGGCCGACGTGCCATTTTTGTAGTCTGAATAATTTATTTTTCAATATTTAGGCCGAAGTGCCTTTTTTCTTCTTTAAATGCATTTCTCTAATTTCTTCTTTGAATGAATGTCTTCTTTTTTCTGCTCTTGTATGATTCTACACTTAGAATAATTTGCATGTCTTCAAAGTACACCTTGACTGTGCAATCACTTCGGGTAAATTACCTCTGTCACAATTTCTAATCTGGCTCATCTCAGCCTTGTCCTAACACTTGAAAATATTGTAACAAATATTTTCACAAGTGTTGCTTAGGACTTGTCACTTTCTCAATGTCTTCTATCAAGAGTTCAGTTTTCCATATTTCAAGTTTTGACAACCTGGAAGTCTCGGCAAGTACGCAGATATTGCTTAAGCTTGACTTTAACTTGTAAATTTTTTTAAAAATTTCAACAAGTGTTTTAACCATCATCCTTTATCATAACCTCGGCTTAACTTCAGCTTGTAAATTTTTCTCAAAATTTCAACAAGTGTTAAACCATCTTCCTTTCGATATGACCTCGGTTTAACTATAACTTGTAAATTCACACAGAATTTCAACAAGTGTTTAAACCAATCTTCTTCCGATACGACCTCGGTTTAACTTTAACTTGTAAATTCACACAGAATTTCAACAAGTGTTAAATATCACATCGATTTAACTTTAACTTGTAAATTCACATAGAATTTCAACAAGTGTTAAATATGACCTCGGTTTAACTTCAACTTGTAAATTCACACAGAATTTCAACAAGTGTTAAACATCATCTCGGTTTAACTTCAACTTGTAAATTCACACAGAATTTCAATAAGTGTTAAACATCATATTGGTTTAACCAACTTGTAAATTGCTACAAATTTCAACAAGTGGTAAACATCATATCGGTTTAACCAACTTGTAAATTGCTACAAATTTCAACAAGTGGTAAACATCATATCGGTTTAACCAACTTGTAAATTGCTGCAAATTTGAACAAGTGGTAAACATATTCTTCTTCTCTCTGCCCCCTGTATGGCTTCCACATACTCCTTTGCGAACCTTATAAAAGGTCTTCAACCTGGCTAACTGCAGTCCAACCTTGTGTGTTTTCTTTTTTATCTTCTAAGATCTGAGATATGCTCACTGAGCTCTTCTCTTTTCGGACTTAAGTGTCGAGATCTTGTCTGCTAGAATCTTGGATTTGCTCACTCAAATTGAGCTCTTCTCTTCTCGGACCTACTCATCTAGGCCGAGATCTTGTCTTCTAGGATCCGGGATCCAGGATCTGGAATCCGGGATCTGCTCACTTAGGATGCGTTCTTCTATACTTGAATGTTATCTCCTTGGGAGCGCTCATGCCCCATGTCTTTGCATCCCTTCTGGAAGGGTCTTCGTTCCTCCACATGTATCTATCCTTCCACACCTGGAGATCATCTTCGTTGTAGTATCCGCTTCGATCTGTTGTCTTTGGTACGTCACCTTTCTGGCCGGCGTCTTTCACTCCGTGACTCTGGTCACGAGTTTCTGTGTTGCGGTCGTCCCCTTCAACGTCGAGGTTGATAGGTCTCCCACTCCCAGCAGGAGCGTTGTCTCCAATCTGATCCTTCTGTCCGTCATTGACCATCTATTCTTCTTTCTTTCATTGGCCATCTATTATTCTTTCTTTTATTGGCCATCTATTCTTCTTTCTTTCCCACAGACGGCGCCAAATTGTGTGGATGATTTTCTGACCACACTGCCCGCTTAGTAACCAGCTGGAGAGCACCGGCAGAATAGATGGCACCTGGCTGACCTGCAACAGAAAGAGAAGATTCCGGCGGTGGTTCGTCCACCTGGGGGCACTCCGACAATCAAGTCAGTATATCTCTCAAAGATAAATCAAGTACTAAACTCACAAGCTTGGGTATCAAAGGCATACCTTAGACCCATGGGGGTGCCTCTCTTTTATAGCCAACATAAACCTAATCCCAATAGAAGCCTAACTTCTATGGACTCAGGATTACTACTAATCTTGGACTTCCAGTAAGATTATGATAAACTCTCTAAGAGTCTTATCTTAATACAAACTGAAGTCTTCTCTCATTCTAGGATTCTTGCCCCTCATCCGCTTATCTCGGATTCCGATATCTTCGGAGGTAACCTCGGCCTATCTGAGATGACCTCGGCATAACAACCAGGACACGTGGCACCTCGGCTGACACGTCAGCGTCACCTTGGCCACGTGTTGGTACTCAGAAAATATATCCCCACAGTAACGTTTCTGCCTATGTTTGGGAAATTGAGGTTTGAGATTTTTTGGCTAAAATAGCTACTTAAAAAAAAATAAACTTTTTAATCTAATAAGACAAAAGCATCACATCTAACCTATAATCATTATAATTTTTTTCTTACAAAAGTCAAAAAAGTCAAAAAAATCCATCCCAAACGAGACATTTTAGTCCGAGACTAAAAAAGTCAAAAAGTCAATCCACTTCTCAAACTAAACCATTATATTCTTAGATTTATTCGACGTACATTGTGCTTTATACGAATTGTTTAGTAGTATTCTATAGCGTCCCCTCCAAAATGTCAAATCCAGCACTCCTTTCAAGTTCTTCCACATATGCTTTAGAATTTCATTGTCACATCTAAGCAGCTTTGGTCAAGCGTTTGGAGGTAGCAACTTAATTTATTAATGAGTTTTGTGAAGATTCATAAATGATATGATAGGACCTCTAATGCTATTATTATGTTTTGCGAAGATCATATTTGCAATATTAAATCAATCTTTGCCAACATTTTAAGTCATTGATGACCTAACCCGATATGTTTTGGATAAATAGGAATGGCAACGGATCGGGGTGAGATTAGGGATCACACTTCTTGTACCTGATTGTGAAAATCTCTCCAGTCTCGGCCCCGATTCCCGACGGAGAACCTACCACCATCCCCATCCCCGCCCTCTAAAGGGAATCGGATTTCCCCAACCCCGAAAATTTCCCGCCCCCCAAATCTGTTTCAACACCATATCAACAACAACAACAACATCATCATCATTATCAACATCATCAACATCAACATATCATTTTCAACAACATCATCATCATTATCAACATCATTAACAGAATCATCAACATCAACATATCATTTTCGACATCAACATACCAACAAAATCATCAACAAATCATAAATCAAAAAAAAAATAGACAGATACACACAGACATACATGTGTACGTACATACACAAACAAATCTAAGATCTGTGTCACAGAGAGATAGAGAGAGAGAGAGGATGATTGGTATCATCAATAGATCCACTAGCCAAAAAAAAAAAAGGACAAAATACACACACATACAGATCTGTGTATCTGTGTCACAAAGAGAGAGAGAAAGTGGACAATCAGCGGCGATGGACGACGGAGGAGATCGAAGGAGGTGATGAAGGAGGACGATCGGCGTTGGGGACAGTGGCAATGGACGACGGAGGAGAACGATCGGAGATTCGGAGGCAATGGGTGACTGTGACTGCGACGACGGAGGCGATGGACGACGAAGGAGGCCAATTGGCGTCACGGACAGTAACGATCGGTGTCGCGAATAGTGTGAGAGTGAGAGAGAGAGTAGAGGGAAAAGAGAAAAAGAAAGTAGAGAGAAGAGAGAAAGAGAGAGACACAAAGGAAGACAGAATTGAGATGAGGATGAGGATTTGGTTATCATGTGTGTATATATATATATAGAGTTAAACTAGTAATTTCACTTCAGGGACAAACGAAGACGGAGACAGGGACGGGGACGGGGACGGAGACGGGCCGGGTACGGGGTTGGGACACTTATTCCCGTCCCTGACTCGAATCTAATTGGGGATTGATTTTTAAATACCATCCCTGTCCCGTTGGAGATGCTTTTCGAGAAAAAACTGCTCAAATTAAGGTCAGAGAGTCAGGTTCCCGTCGAAAAGGGTTTAAATTGCCATCTCTATAGATAAATATCAACTCAGTGAGATAGTGACAGAAATATCAAATTTATGAAAAATCTTTTTTAAGCAAGTCCTTGCATAAACTTGTGTCAGATACCAGGCCGACTTGTTTCGAGAATTTCCATGAGTTTTATATTCTTTCTCACTGTTTCACTTATTTGATATTTCTCCATATGTTTTTATGAATATATTTGACATTTTCTTTTCTATTTTCTTTTTATTTTTGTTTTTTGTTTTTATTTTTGTTTTTTGTTTTTTTTTTTTTTTTTTGGTGTTATTATAGAAGAATGAGTACACGAGTTAGAGAAGAAAAGGCTAGCACCAACAATAACACTTTTTGGGTTTTGTTTGGTGGCACTAAATTGGAGGCACTAATGTCCCTAATTTCCATATAAGGCAAAAAAAAAAAAACAAAAAAACAAAACAGTTACCTAAAATGGAAATTAGGGGCATTAGTGTCCTCCAATTTAGTGCCACAAAACATTTTCCACACTTTTTTTTATCATAATCATAAGTTACAAATATCCTATTAATTTATCATTTTGACAAAAACTGTGATTTACAAATAAAAAATTTATACAAAATTTTTATACCAAAATGATGTATCAATAGTAATCTTAAAAATATAAGTTGCGTTACAGGAATTCTGTTTTCAAAATGGTAAGATCTAAATAATAGGAGTGGGCGTGGGTCGATTGCAACTACGGAATTTTCAATCTGTCATTCTTCTGTTAGATTGGCAGATTGGAGAAAATTAATCCACATCCGTTCGTCAATCTGGTAGATGTGGATTGAGCAGATTGGCGGATGGATGTGAATCGGTTTGACGATTTAAAATTTTATAATTTTTTTTTAACATAATTCAACTTGTGCACTTCCTCAAAAAAAAAAAAAAAAAAATATTACAGTCAATGACTTAAAAAAATATTACAATCACTGCATGCCTCATCTAAAAAAAGAAAGTTTGAAATTTTAAAATATTATAATCACTGCATGCATCATCCACATATTACAATCACAGCATGTCTTATCCACATAAAGTATTACAATATATGATTATTAAAATATAAAAGCAATTCAAACCACAAAAATCATAAACAAAGCAATAGTAGAGATTGTATGTATCTTTATTATTTATATCTGTTTTTGAAAATAAAAACCAACCAGCATATATAATCTTTTTTATTTATTATTTTTAGAGTTAGATTTAAAAACCAAAAAATATAGATAAATAATACATTTATTTTTTTCAATTCAAAAAATATATTTAAGTTGAAAACTCTTTTTCAATAGAACATATTCAACAGAATATTTAAATTCTTTTTCAATTAAAAACACAAACAGAATATCTAAACAAATTAAAAATACAAAATTTTACAAATTACTAGGGGTGCTCGCGGTTTGGCGGTTCGGTTACGGCCAAATGAATCTCAAATCCGCCATCTGTTCAAAACTAGGCAGATTGAAAAAAATTAATTTGCAACCGTCCGCTCGTCATCATGCATCCGTTCAAAATGCGATGGATCGATTTGGTTTGGTCGGTTTGGGCAAATTAGTATACCCGCTGCTCACCTCTACTAAAGAATGCCACATGATTCTTAATTCAAACTTGGCCTTGTTTGGGATGCTGTTTTTTTATTTTTATTTTTTTAATTTTTTTTGTTGCTAAAATAGCCAATAAAGATTAAAATAACAAATGAGACAAACTATCACATCGTACCTATCAATCAATTACTCACTTTTTCCTCATAAGCATCTATATTCAACTCCAACTAAAATAGTCAAATCATCCCAAACATAAATTTTTTTTTTCCATCTCATAAAATAGCTAAACAACCCTACTATATCTCCTAATTTATCACTCCTAATAAATAACCCTAATGATATAGTATTAAGGTTAGACCACATATGATGAAATGTTTGACAAATCAAAATTTGACACTTATTAAACACATCATTAAAGTAGTTTTTAGGAATGATAAGGGGTCATTTGGTTTTTGAGTTAGGTTAAAAAATCACAAAGGAACAAAAAAAAGCCAAAAAAGTCAATAATCACAAAAGGATAAAAAAAAATTGGTCAAGACAAAGCTAAAAAGCCAAAAAAACCAAACAATAATACTAAAAAAGTCAAAAAAATCAAAAAACCAACTAAAAAACTCATTGCCAAATGAGCACTAAATTAGGTGTCTCAAATATTTTTCATAGCCAAAAAGCTAAAAAAATCGATTAAAATGGTTAAGTTTCCAAACAGGCTCTTTATACAATTTTTTTATTCTTACAACATTCTTTTGAAAATAATTTTACGATAAAGGTTGTTTGGTACAGTTTCTCTAAATTATTTATAGTTTTTTTTTCACTATTTGATATAATTTTTACTTATAATTTATTTATTCAAAATAATTTAAATAAAAATATTTTTAACTTTTATCTTTTAATTATTAATTATTAATTTCCAAAAAATTGCTCTCGTTCGTACATGGGAGAAATCCATTGCTTCTAGAACATCAATGGTGGTAACAAATTGGAAAAACTATAACACAGTGGACGGTTAAAAAAAAGGGTCTGGCTTTGGTCCAGTCCACCATCGGACTGGACCGTGCTGTTGGGCTCAAGGGGGTCCATCACGAGTCCCGTTTTGAAAATCTGAACCGTTTAATGTGTAGAACTTTTTGAGTACTATATGTCTGTAAAAAATTACTTTGATCAGATATCGATAGTTATGTGATCAAACTAGTTTTTTGTCAACCGTTAATTTATTCACTGTCCATTTTTTTTATACAAAACTGATTTGATCACATAGCTATCGATATCCGATCAACATGATTTTTTTCAGGCATATAATACTCGAAGAGTTCTACACATTGATGGTTCAAATTTTCAAAATAGGACCCGTGGTGGGCCTCCACGGGTCCAATAGTATGATCCAATCCAATGATAGACTAGATCAAAGCCAGACCTTAAAAAAAATTATAAAAATATATGAGGCGTAATTTTGTATTGAGATGAAAGTAAAATGTTTTGAATGTGCAAGTGTTGACGTTTCAAACTTTTTCAACGCCAACACAACTAACACTATTTTGGGAAATCATAATTTTGATTAAAAAATTCAAAGTCATTATAAAAAAAAAATATTAGTTTTTTTATACATATTTTTTGGAAAAAATTTAAAAAATCACTTGAAAAAACAATTTTTAAAACAACTCTAAGAATGTTTGGAAACTTAAATATTTTAGTTTTAAAAAAAAAACTAAATATTATCAAATTGTTTTTCTATTTTTTTAATACCTCTTTTCATAATTTTTTTTTAATTTAAAATTACTCAGAAAATCAATTCCCAAACGAGTTGTAAAAAGGATACTAAAAAAGAAGACTTTTTCTAAAAAAATTATTTACAACATAAATAAAATTATCTCTTGACAATAAGAATCGAACGATTATAACAATCCAACACTGTGTTTCTTATAATGGAAACAGTAATGCTAGGTATCATGAAAAATCTTTCATGAAAATAATCATGAAAGTTTTGTGACCCTTGGATTACACTTAGAATAAAGCACCACACACTAATCAAGGTAATCCAAGGATCATAACTCTTTCATGATCATTTTCATGAAAAAAATTTCATGATCCCTAACTTTTCTCTAATTTTATTTATATTGTAAATAATTTTTTATTGAGAAAAAAGTCTTCTTTTTCAATATCCTTTTTACAACTCGTTTGAGAATTGATTTGCTGAGTAATTTAAAATTTTTTATTTTTATGAAAAGAGGTATAAAAAAAATAAAAAACTAATTTGATAATATGTAGTATTTTTTTTCATTTTTTTAACTAAAATATTTAGTTTCCAAACATTCTTAGAGTTGTTTTGAGAATTGTTTTTTAAAATCTTTTACAAAAATATGTATTAAAAAAAACTAATATATATTTTTTTAATAATGACTTTGAATTTTTTATTTAAAATTGTGACTTTCCAAACTAGTGTCAGTTGTGTTGGCATTGAAAAAGTTTGAAATGTCAACTTACACCTCCACAACTTCTCACTTACATCCCATTACAAAATTATTTACGCTTTATATATTTTTGTAATTTTTTTGCAGTTTTCCCAAATTGTTACCAACATTGATGTTCTCGAAGCAATGGATTTCTCCCATGTATGAACGGGTGCAATTTTTTGGAAATTAATAATTAATAAATAAAAAATAAAGTTAAAAAATATTTATTTTTTTTATTTAAATTATTTTGAGTAAAAAAATTCTAAGCAAAAATTGTATCAAATAGTATAAAAATAAATAATTTAGTGAAACTGTACCAAAATATTTTCAAAAGAATGTTGTAAAAATTATAAAAAAAAAATTGTATAATAGCCAAATCATCCCAAACACAATTTTTTTTTCCATCTCATAAAATAGCTAAACAACAATGCTACGTCCTCCTAATTTATCACCCTTAAATGACTCCTAGTGATGTGACATTGAGGTTAGACTCCACGTGATAAAATGCTTGACAAATCAAAATTTGAAACTTGTCAAACACATCATTAGGGTAGTTTTTAAGAATGATAAATTAGGTGTCTCAAATATTTTTCATAGCCAAAAGGCTAAAAAACAGACTAAAATAGCCAAGTTCCCAAACGGGCCCTTTAGGCCTTGTTTGGCAACCTTCAGTTTTTAGTCAAAAAGTCACTATAAATTGTCACATCACTCTCTCTACTTCTCTGTATATCTTTTTGTAAAAAGTAAAAATGTTATTAAAATAATTTGTTCCCAAACGAGATTTTAGTTGTAATTGAATAGATGTTTGTGAGGGAAAAAGTGAGTGATTGATTGATGGGTAAGATATGACATTTTGTTTTATTTGTTATTTTAGTTTTCTTCTTCTTCTTTTATTTTTATTATTTTTATTTTTATTTTATCTTTATTGGCTTTTTGTGCAAAAAATTAAATTTAAAAAAAAAAAAATCAAAAGACAACATCCCAAACAGGGCAAGTTTGAATTAAGAATCATGTGGCATTCGTTAGATCTTACCACTTTGAAAACAAAAGTCCTGTAATGGAACTTATATTTTTAAGATTACTATTGATACATCATTTTGGTATAAAATTTTGTATAAATTTTTTATTTGTAAATCACATTTTTTGTCAAAACGATAAATTAATAGGATATTTGTAAATTATGATTATGACAAAAAAGTGTTATTGTTGGTGGTAGCCTTTTCTTCTCTAACTTATGTACTTATTCTTCTATAATAACACGAAGAAAAACAATGAAAAAAAAAAAGAAAAGAAAATGTCAAATATATTCATAAAAACATATGAGGAAATATCAAATAAGTGAAACAATGGGAAAGAATATAAAATTCATGGGAATTTTCTAAACAAGTCGGTCTTGTATTTGATGCAAGTCTTAAGACTTGCACAATTTTTTTTTTTTCCATGATATTTACCCCAAACATATTGGGTTAAGTCATCATCAATGACTTAAAAGGTTGGCAAAGATTGATTTAATATTGCAAATATGATCTTCACAAAACATAATAATAGCATTAGAGGTCCTATCATATCATTTATTAAGGCAATAAAACTCATTAAGTAATGTTTTAGGAAGTTGGTAAAAAGTTAACTTTTGACTTTTTTTAGTCAAAAAAATTAACTTTTTGGATAGTGACTTGGGTAAAAAAATTAACTTTTTTGACTAAAAATGCTAAAAATTAACTTTTTGCTAGCTTTCCAAAACAAGCAATTAAGTTGCTACCTCCAACCGCTTGACTAAAGCTGCTTTGATGTGACAATGAAATTCTAAAGAATTTGTGAAAGAACTTGTTGGAACAATTTTCTGTGTAAATAAAATAAATCTTTATTAATTCAAACAAAATAAAATAAAACTTACAGAATTTATTTTGTTGAACCAAATGAAAAATAAAAGACCAAGTCGAATGTGTGACACTCTGCCTTTAAGACAGATTCGCCCCGCTACGGTGCTTACGGTTGTGTGGCGTCTATCTCCCAGGATACAATGATCTTCACAAACTTGTAGTAGCACTCCACACAAATTTGTGCGGCGAGCTAGAACCTTATATTTTTATACTCTCTTTATTTTATCTCTAAAACTAATATGAAGAAATAATGCAAATAAAAAAAATTTGGACAGCAAAAGATGGGATTTGCAGACTGATTTTCGGGATCCTTAGACTGCTAGAAATGTCAAGTATTTATAGGCACAAAATGCTAACCCGAACAGGTACCATTTTGAATTGAACAGGTGTGTTTTGAATCGAACATATACAAGCTTAAATTCAAACAGATCTGGACATATGTTTAAATCTGTAACTGGCGTGTTGAAACTGTAACTGCCAGGGCAATTTCTGTTTGAATCTGTTTGGCAGATTCTGTAAGGAATTTCGGACAGAGGAGACTTAAAAGTTAGACAAAAAATTGGAATTCAAATATGAATTAAATTCTCGCAATATTTTTTGAAAAAATTCAAATGAATTTTGTCCAAAAAATTAATACAAGAACCGACCCAACCCACAACCGCGCCTGGCATGGTTGGACAGTGGCGGTGGGTGCGCGTGTGGTGGTTTGGGCTAAGGTTCACTTTGTCCATAACTCCTCCCTTCTACAAACTTGGAGTGTCTCTTGGGGCCTAACCCAAGTGTTGTAGGCTAGAGCTTATATACTCAACAAAACTCTCTTAAAGTTTCAATGTGGGACAACCCTTTCCAAAGAAACCCACAGTTACTTCCTTAAACTTCCTATTCTACGAACCAAAAAATGACGTCATGTTCCCATTCACTCATAAATGATTTTGACGAACCGTCTTTACCGTGTGACTTGCCACGCGGTAAGGAACACTTCACCTTTTGGGACCTGTTCCAAAAGACGTTCAGAGCCCACTTAATTTTGGATTCAAAGTTAGCCCAAAATATACCTATATAAACCAATTTTTCCAACAGAACTTGCAAGGAGTGCTGGATTTGAAATTTTAAAGGGGACATTACAATAATACTAAACAATCCGTGTGAAGCAAAATATTTGTTGAATATCTAAGAATATAGAAACCTTACTGAACTAGATATCTATACCATCTATCTATATTATATTATATTATATTATTATATAAATAACCAAATGTAATTGTTAAACCAAAAAGTTCTAAAATTTGAATCTTAAATTATCATAATTTTGAAGGAAAAAAAATACTACGTGACCCTTTTTTTCATATCCCTTTCCACTCTTTAAGCCTTCTCACTCTCTCTCTCTCTCTATAAAATATAAAATACTAAAATATTCATCCATATCCATCACCAACAATAATATTTATCCCAAAATAATAAAATATTCATCCATAGCCATCACCTACAATAATATCTATCTCACTTTCAATCTCAATTTAAAAAAGAAAAAAAAGAAATCCATAATTCCTACAACTTCCACACACACATTTCCCTATTCAGTTTATTCCAATCAAAAGTCAATCATTCTCTCATCCACCCATCTTTTATTTCTCAGAATAACTCACTCTATTGTTACATTTTGCAAATTTGATGATCTAGAAAAATCATTATAAGGTCAGTGTAATATTATTTCTTATTTTATATGTATTTTTTTAGTGTTTGTTACTTTGTGTGTATATATTTTTTTTTCTGAATATTTTTTAATTTATCTACACATCTTTTCATCTTCTCCATTTTTATGCTCTTAATATTATTTCTTATTTTATATGCATTTTTTCAGTTTTTATTACTTTTTGTATGTATATATATATGTTGCCAATATTTTTAGTTTATCTACACATCTTTTCATCTTCTCTATTATTACATTCAACCATTTTTTCATCTACCTATCTTTTCTCAAAATAACTCATTTTCTCGATTGTTATATTTTGCAAGTTTGATGATTTATGAAAATTATTACAAGGTCAGTGTAATATTATTTTTTACTTTATATGTATTTTTTTAGTATTTGTTACTTTGTGTGCATATATATATTTTTAATAGTTTTCAGTTTATCTACACATCTTTTAATTTTCTCCATTTTTATGCTCAAAATATTATTTCCTACTTTATATGTATTTTTCCAATGTCTATTGCTTTTGTGTGTGTATATATTTTTTCTAATATTTTTCAATTTATTTACACATCTTTTCATCTTTTTCATTATTATATTTTGCATGATTTGGGCTTGCTTTTTAAAAAAAAAAAAAATAATAATTTGCATTTGTTCTTCAATTTAATCAAATTTGAAACTCTTGAAATCTCGAATTTAATTTAATTTTTTTTATTTTATCTCATATCTATCACACCATCACACCAATTAATGGTTTCGGGTAAACTTTCGAAATCAAGAAGATCAGCTATGCATAGAGTTAATCTCACATTTGCTCCTTCAAGCTCTCTCAAATGAGAGTTCTTTGAATCATCTGCAACCAATATACACCCAATTAAATACACACACAAAACAGCTTCAAAACCTTAAACACAATTTCTCAATTTTAAAATTTTTAAAAATAAAAAATATATTTGGCTTAAAGTGATAGGTACATCTAACAATATTTAATTTTAAAATTTTTAAATCTTCAAATTTTATCTAAACATATCTAATTTAAAATTTGATTTTTTTTTTTACAATATTAAAAAAATGGTTCAAATCTATTAGTGTATTATCTAAATTTTGAATTAACACACATGGCATAATCTTACTGGATTTAACATTTAAATTTTAAAATTAACTAAAACGTCTAATTATATATATGATTCGAGGAATTCCAATACTTTATTATGAATTTTCCATTTTTTTTAATTTTTACAAAATTTAATGCTAAGTGTTGATTTTTTTTATTGCCTATCCATGATTTTATCCAAAATTCTTTTTTATGGCTATATGATAACAATTGACTACCATCAATTTTAAAATTTTCTATCAATGTATTTTATTTTTTATTTTTTTGAAAAAATCATCATCAAGCATGCAATTTAAAAATTAAATATATTTTATTCTATTACAACTTTATTAAAAAAGTAAATTTATTTTGTACTATTCAAGAAAATATATATGACTATATTTTGATATAACAAACAAAATTAAATTATCTTTTACTCATACGTAATCTCTCATAAATATTTTATCTTTTTAAAATTTTGATTATCAACAACCGAATTCCCACATCTCTCTTTTCTTTTTTTGTAGGATGTTTATTTTACTTTTATCTTTACTTTTCAAATTAGATTTGATATCTATCTTTTTACCTATGTATATATCTATACCATATATATAAGCAAATATAGTGTCTTCTCTAAAATTTTTAAAGCCTCAATACTCAATTCTTTAGCGGAGTTAAGATTCTATTTCTTACATCACTACAACATTTTCTTAGTTTAGTGACATTTGAAAGTGCCACAAAACTATTCTTCTAATGACATTTTTTGGTCTTGTGGCATTTTGAACAAGTGTCACTTCTATCGGTGCCACGGTAGATACTTGCAAGTATCACTGCACCATCATGGCTAAAAATTTTCAATGACATTTTAATGTCATGGTAGATATTATTTGTGGCGCTATCAAGCGCCATTAAAAAAAGAGTTAGTGACACTTATAAGTGTCATTACACCATCAAGACTAAAACCTTTTAGTGACACTTTAATGTCATGGTAGGCACTATTCGTGACGCTATCAAGTGCCATTCGTGACGATAATTCGTTGTAGAACAATTTGATCCGCTCTTGTAGAGACTCGAACCGCCAACCTCCCGCACCATAAACCTTATACACCACACTCTTCCCACTACACCTCTATAGCACCACATGATTATATATGCAACATATATTATTTATATAGTACATACATCTATATTAATATGTATAAACATAATTATTTTATTGAATATAATTTATGTAAAATAAACTATTTACTACCAAAATAAAAAAAGACCACTTTTGGCGACTAAAATTCTATATTTTTGGCTACTAATTATTTTTTAGTTGCTAAAAAACTTAACTTTTGTCGACCAAAATCGGATTTGGTCGCCGAAGATGCACTTTCATCTACCAAAATTTTGGTCACCAAAAAATTTTATTCCCGCCTTAGGATTTTAGTTCTCCCGTGCTAAAAATGACCACTTTTGGCGACTAAACTTATTTTTTAGTCGCCAATTGTAGACTTTTGGCTACTAAAATTTTTTTTGGCACCAAAAAGTTTTACTTTTGGCTACTAAAATTTTTTTAGTCGGTAAAACCCATATAATCAGTGACCAAACTTATTTTTAGTCGCCAATTGTAGACTTTTGGCTACTAAAATTTTTTTAGTCGCCAAAAAGCTTTACTTTGGGCTACTAAAATTTTTTAGTCACTAAAACTCATATAATCAGCGACCAAACTTAGTTTTAGTCGCCAATTGTAGACTTTTGGCTACTAAAATTGTTTAGTCGCCAAAAAGCTTTACTTTTGGCAACTAATGCTGTTTTGGTCGCTGAAAGCTATACTTTCAGCGACCAAATTTTTTGGTCTAGAAATTTAGTCGCCGAATATGCTTTTTCCTGTAGTGTATATTGAGTTTAATTCATTTATTTTTAATCATTTACTGCATTTTAAAATTTTAGAAAATATATTGCATTTTTTGTTTTTTCAAAAATGTCATTATAAGCTTGGAAAGTTTTTGGCTTAGTGACATTTCTGAAAATGCTATAAAATATTTGTTTATGACACTTTTCATCTAAGTGTCATAAAAAGTAATTTGCACCTACCTAGTGTCCTGACATTTTAAAAAAAATGTCATTGCAACTAAAGTTTAGTGGCATCTATTGGTAAATGTCACGAACATAATTTTTTGTGTCATTATTTTATAAAATGCCATAAAATTGATGTGACATTTCTTTATTGAAATACCACTAGAGCCTTATATGTTTTGTGGTTCTGTGGCATTTTTCTAAAACATTTAATGCCAATTTTTATTTTTGTGTCATTTTCTAAAAACATGCTATTAGTGTAGTGTCACTAAAGTGTAAATTTGTTGTAGTGACATTTTTGTTGTAGTGAAATGACACTTTTTTTTAATTGAAATGCCACTAGAGCCTTGTATGTTTGTGGCTCTATGACATTTTTCTAAAAAATGCCACCAAATATTCTTTTTGTGACATTTTTTAAGAACATGCCACTAGTATGGTGTCACTAAAATATGTTTTTGTTGTAATGTTGTGACACTTGTTCATTGAAATGTCATTAGAGCCTTTTATGTTTGTCGTTTTGTGGCATTTTTCAAAAACGTGCCACTAAATATCATTTTTGTGGCATTTTCTAAAAATATGCCACTAGTGTAGTGCCACTAAAGTATGTTTTTGTTGTAGTTTTGTAACACTTGTTCATTGAAATGTCACTAGAGCCTTTTATGTTTGTCGTTTTGTGGCATTTTTAAAAAACGTGCCACTAAATATCATTTTTTGTGGCATTTTTCTAAAAATATGCCACTAGTGTAGTGCCACTAATGTATGTTTTTGTTGTAGTGCATGCTGCTCTCTCAAAGTTATGTTTTTAATTTTTCAACCTTATTTTTCTCCAATAAAAAATATTTTTTTCTCTTACTATTGTTTTTATTTTAAATTTTTAACTTTTAAAATCTTTTTATTATCTAAGACTCCTTATCTCTTTTTATTGATTTTTTATTTTGTTTAATCTTCTCCAATAATTTCAATTTTCTTTATTTCTTATTTCTTCCTTTTTTATTTTTTTTCTTTTTTATCCCCAATCCTATCATTATCTCCAACTTTATTTTTATTATATTTTTCGTATGATCCCTTTTTAAAATTTATTTCAATCTCTAATCTAATAATTATCTTCAATTCATTTCTATCTTATTTTTCAAATGCTTTACACTTCAGCTATATATTTTAACATGCCATGTTTGCATATTGGGTATAAAGTTTTGTTCAAACTTTGCGTTTAAGATTCGAGTTACATTCAACGATCAACAATGTTACAATTGGTTAGGCCGTTGTAGGATTTTAAGTTTTTGATGAATTTTATTCTCTTTGTATACCTATTTGTATATGTAGTGGGGGCATTTTTTTTGTTGTTATCTTTAAAGGGGCCATTGAACATTTTTACATTATTTTTAGTAGAATTCATTTTTACATTTTTATATTATTTGTAATAGTACCCATTTTTACATTATTCGTTTTTAAAGCTAGAATAATGTTCGATAGAAATATAGTTCATGCTGCTAAATGACCTATTTGGAGTAAGATAATTTTATAATCAATGTTTCAAATGACAAATTTATGAAAAAAATGAATGTATGAATTTAGGTATTAGATAGTTATCATATTCAAAATATTTGTTCGTTATAACTTCCTATTATATTTTAAATTTATAAGAATTTTTATTTTATAATACAAAAATGAGTATAATAAATTATTTAAATTATACATTCTCGTGCATAGCACGGGTTGCCGCTAGTATATATATATATCTATACTATATATATAACCAAATGTAGTTGTTTTGTCAAAAGTCTCTAAATATTTATTTCTAAATTATCATAATTTTAAAACTCTCTCTTTCCTACATGGCAACCCTCTTTGATTGTCTTTCATATTTTCTATTTTCCTCCATTTTCTATTTGTTTGATTAATTAAAATGAAAATTATTTTCATTACTTATGGATAAAGATTTGAATTTCAAAATTCATCTATATAGATAAACATATAAAATTTGATAAATAATTTACGAAAATTAATTTTGTATTCTACAGATAAAGATAAAAATTAAATAATTAATTTAAAAAAGTTAATTTCATAACTTATAGATAAAGATAAAGATTAAATAATTGATTTATAAAAAATTAAAATAATAAAATTTAGATAAAGATATGATTTGTTAATCTATATATCTATCAAAAACATATATATCTAAATCTTTATTTTGATTTACTCTTTTTTTTTTTCCTTCTATCACATATTAGCCTTTTTTATTTTGAATTTTTTATCATATGAAATGTTCTAAATATTTATTTCTAAATTATCATAATTTTAAAACTCTCTATTTCTTACGTGGCAACCCTCTTTGATTGTCTTTCATATTTTCTATTTTCCTCCATTTTCTATTTGTTTGATTAATTAAAATGAAAATTATTTTCATTGCTTATGGATAAAGATTTGAATTTCAAAATTCATCTATATAGATAAACATATAAAAATTGATAAATAATTTATGATATTTGTTTGATTAATTAAAATAAAAATTATTTTCATTGCTTATGGATAAAGATTTGAATTTCAAAATTCATCTATATAGATAAACATATAAAATTTAATAAATAATTTATGAAAATTAATTTTGTATTCTACAGATAAAGATAAAAATTAAATAATTAATTTAAAAAAGTTAATTTCATAACTTATAACTTATAGATAAAGATAAAGATTAAATAATTGATTTATAAAAAATTAAAATAATAAAATTTAGATAAAGATATGATTTGTTAATCTATATATCTATCAAAAACATATATATCTAAATCTTTATTTTGATTTACTCTTTTTTTTTTTCCTTCTATCATATTAGCCTTTTTTATTTTGAATTTTTTATCATATGAAATGTCCTTATCTATAACTTCCCAATGTAGTTGTTTTGTCAAAAGTCTCTAAATATTTATTTCTAAATTCTCATAATTTTAAAACTCTCTATTTCCTATGTGACAACCCTCTTTTATTGTCTTTCATGTTTTCTATTTTCCTCCATTTTCTATTTGTTTGATTAATTAAAATGAAAATTATTTTCATTGCTTATGGATAAAGATTGAATTTCAAAATTCATCTATATAGATAACATATAAAAATTGATAAATAATTTATGAAAATTAATTTTATATTCTATAGATAAAGATAAAAATTAAATAATTAATTTAAAAAAGTTAATTTCATAACTTATAGATAAAGATAAAGATTAAATAATTCATTTATAAAAAATTTAAATAATAAAATTTAAATAAAGATATGATTTGTTAATCTATATATCTATCAAAAACATATATATCTAAATCTTTATTTTGATTTACTCATATTTTTTTTTTCCATCTATCACATATTATCCTTTTTTATTTTGAATTTGTTATCTTATGAAATGTCCTTATCTATAATTTCTTATCTTTTCTTAAATTCTTAACATTCTCTTAATAATTTTTATTATTCGTTATTATCTACTAAGTGATAAAGATAAAAATAAATAAATAAATAAAATTTTGTTGGCTCTAAATAAGAAGTGTATTAATAATTAAATAATGAAGGCTGCATGGGAGGAGGCAACACAAAAATTTTACAAAATTAATTTCGTCATTATTTTATCCAAGGTAATAATTTGATATTCTTTCTTTTAGTTGTTAAAAATAGTTTGCATTAGATCATTGTATGTATTTTATAAAATGGATTAAAACTATTTTCTTATATAATTTTTATAATCCTACAAAGTTCTTATCTTGATTATGTTTATTTTTTTTAAATGCTGTAAAAACTATGCAAGTATTATTCAAACTATGGAGAAAATGATTATGCATTGATATGCATGTATCATTGATAGAGGAGATCAAAGATAGAGAGTTGCTAATAGAATTAATTAATGATTTATTTGAGAAGTACTTTTTATAAGCAAGGTAACAAACTTAGATTAAAAATTTTTAAAAATTTCTTATAAATTATAATTAAAAGTTGAGATTTACTCATAATTTGGTTCCACAATAATAATATACACCACTAATTTAAAAGTCTAAGTAAATTTATAATAACTTTTTCTGAGTTTATAGAATTTCTCTCTTTTAATGATTTCCTTTATTTTTTTTTTCTTCTTCTTTTTTCTGCATGACACTATAGTTTGATATAAGTTATTTATATTATCAAGTGATTGTGATACTATTATTCCTAACAATCTTTATAATTAACAATTTTTTATTATGCATATCAAATTTTATTGTGAAATTTTATGAGTTAATTATTGTCAATGTCTACCCAGATGGCCTAACATCATGGCTTGCCACTATTAATACATAATTCAAAATTAAGATGATTTATTTAACATATAAAATGTATATAGTCTATTTTTCCGTGCATCGGACGGGTTACCGCTAGTATATATATAACCAAATGTAGTTGTTAAGTTAAAAGGCTCAAAAACTTGAATCCTAAATTCTCATAATTTTGAAGAAAAAAAAATATTACGTGACACTTTCTTTCACCTCCCTTCCTGCTCTTCAAGCCTTCTCACTCTCTCTCCCTTTGTAAAATATAAAATACTAAAATATTCGCCCATATCCATCACCAACAATAATATTTATCCCAAAATAATAAAATATTCATCCATATCCATCATCGACAATAATATTTATCTCACTCTCAATCTCAATTTAAAAAAAAGAAAGAAAAAGAAACCCACATTTCCTACAACTTCCACACACACGTTTCTCTATTCAGTGTATTTCAATAAAATTCAATCATTCTTTTATCTACCCATATTTTATTTCTCAGAATAACTCATCTTCTCCATTGTTATATTTTGCAAGTTTGATGATCTGGAAAAATCATTACAAGGTTAGTGTAATATTATTTCTTATTTTATATGTATTTTTTTAGTGTTTGTTACTTTGTGTGTATATATTTTTTTTTCTCAATATTTTTCAATTTATCTACACATCTTTTCATCTTCTCAATTTTTGTGCTCCTAATATTATTTCTTACTTTATATGCATTTTTAGTGTTTATTACTTTTTGTATGTATGTATATATATTGCTAATATTTTTCAGTTTATCTACACATTTTTTCATCTTCTCCATTATTACATTCAATCATTCTCTCATCTACCTATCTTTTCTCAAAATAACTCATCTTCTTGATTGTTATATTTTGTAAGTTTGATGATATGTGAAAATTATTAAAAGGTCAGTGTAATATTATTTTTTACTTTATATGTATTTTTTTAGCGTTTGTTACTTTGTGTGCATATATTTTTTTTTAAATATTTTTCAAGGAGTTTTCTTAAGTGTGCAAGTGCACACCATGTGCCACTTACACAAAAAGTGTAAGTGTAAGGTGTAAGTATAAGTATAAGGTATAAGTGTAAGGTGTAAGGTGTAAGGTGTAAGTGGGTTGCATATGGTGTGCAACCTCAAAAAAGGTGTAAGTGTAAGGTTTAATTTTTCACAAAAGGTGTAAGTGTAAGGTGTAAGTGTAAGGTATAAGGTGTAAGGTGTAAGTTGCACACCATAACCAAACCCATTTTTCAATTCATCTACACATCTTTTCATTTTCTCCATTTTTATACTCCTAATATTATTTCTTACTTTATATGTATTTTTCCAATGTCTATTATTTTTGTGTGTGTATATTTTTTCAAAAATATTTTTCAATTCATTTACATATATTCTTCATTATTACATTTTGCATGATTTGGGATTGCTTCTTTTTTTTTTTTTAATTTCTGATTTGCATTTGTTCTTCAATTTAATCAGATTTGAAACTCATTAAATCTTGAATTCAATTTAAATTTTTATTTTTATTTTATCTCATATCTATCACACCATCACACCCGTTAATAGTTTTGGGTAAACTCACGACATCAAGAAGATTAGCTATGCATAGAGTTAATCTCACATTTGCCCCTTCAAGCTCTCTCAAATGAGAGTTCTTCAAATCATTTGCAACCAATATACGCCCAATTAAATATACACACACAAAACAACTTCAAAACCTTAAACACAATTTCTCAATTTCAAAATTTTTAAAAATAAAAAATATATTTGGCTTAAAGTGATAGGTACATCTAACAATATTTAATTTTAAAATTTTTAAATCTTCAAATTCAATCTAAACATATCTAATTTAAAATTTTGAATTTTTTTTACAATATTTTTAAAAAAATGGTTCAAATCTATTAGTGTATTATCTAAATTTTGAATTAACACACATGGCATAATCTTACTGGATTTAACATTTAAATTTTAAAATTGACTAAAACGTCTAATTATATGATTTGAAGAATTCCAATCCTTTATTCTAAATTTTGCATTTTTTTTAATTTTTACAAAATTTAATGCTAAGTGTTGATTTTTTTTATTGCCTATCCATGATTTTATGCAAAATTCTTTTTTATGGCTATAATGATAACAATTGACTACCATCAATTTTAAAATTATCTATCAATGTATTTTATTTTATTGTTTTTGAAAAATCATCATCAAGCATGCAATTTAAAAATTAAATATATTTTATTCTATTACAACTTTATTAAAAAGTAAATTTATTTTGCTACTGTTGAAGAAAATATATATGCCTTTATTTTGATATAACAAGCAAAATTAAATTATTTTTTACTCATACGTAATCTCTCATAAATATTTTATCTTTTTAAAATTTTGATTATCAATTCTCACATCTCTCTTCTCTTTTTGTAGGATGTTTATTTTATTTTTATCTTTACTTTTCAAATTAGATTTGATATTCATCTTTTTACCTATGTATATATCTATACTATATATATAAGCAAATATAGTGTGTTCTCTAAATTTTTCAAAGTCTCAATACTCAATTCTTAAGCAGAGTTAAGATTCTATTTCTTATATGTTGCTCTCTCAAAGTTATGATTTAATTTTTCATCCTTATTTTTCTCCAATAAAAAATATATTTTTTTCTTACTATTGTTTTTATTTTAAAATTTTTAACTCTTAAAATCTTTTTATTATCTAAGACACCTTATCTCTTTTTATTGATTTTTTATTTTGCTTAATCTTCTCCAGTATTTTCATTTTTCTTTATTTCTTATTTCTTCCTTTTTAATTTTAATTTTTATTTTTATCCCCAATCCTATCATTATCTCCAACTTTATTTTTATTAAATTTATCTTGTGATCCCTTTTTAAAATTTATTTTAATCTCTAATCTAATAATTATCTTCAAATTCATTTCTATCTTATTTTTCAAATGCTTTACACTTCAGCTATATAATTTAACATACCATCGAGTTTTTTTAGTGTTTGCATATTGGGCATAAAGTTTTGTTCAACTCTGCATTTAAGATTCGAGTTACATTCAACCATCAACAATGTTACAATTGGTTAGGCAGTTGTAAGATTTTAGGATTTTGATGAATTTTATTCTCTCCGTATACCTGTATGTATATGTAGGGGGGGCATTTTTTTTGTTGTAATCTTTAAAGGGGCCATTGAACATTTTTACATTATTTGTAGTAGTATTCATTTTTACATTTTTATATTATTCGTAATAGTACCCGTTTTTACATTATTCGTTTTTAAAGCTAGAATAATGTCCGATAGAAATATAGTTCATGCTGCTAAATGACCTACTTAGACTAAGATAATTTTATAATCAATGTTTCAAATGACAAATTTATGGAAAAAATGAATGTATGAACTTAGATATTAGATAGTTATCATATTCAAATATTTGTTAGTTATAACTCCCTATTATATTTTAAATTTATAAGAATTTTTTATTTTATAATACAAAAATGAGTATAATAAATTATTTAAATTATACATTTCCGTGCATAGCACGGGTTGCCGCTAAACTACCAATAGGTCCTACTTGGGAGACTTATTACCCAATAGGTCCTACTTTGAGACTTATTACCCATTAAGTCCTATTTGATATAATTTATTAAGTGATAAAGACAAATTTATCAGTCTTTTTTTTTTATGAATAATTTTATAGTGATAAATTTATCAGTCTCTTTTTTTATGAATAATTTTTTAGTGATAAATTTATCACTTTCTTATTTTTATAGTGTTAAATTTATTAGTTAGGACCTGTAGGTAAATAAGTCTAGTGAATAGGACTAATTGGTAAGTACCCCTAAAATGTATATATGAATGGATAAGACTTTCTTAGATATATTCATCTATATTTTGTGTCTGTTTTTGATTAATTTCTGTATTCGTAGTAGAGCTGAATTTTTGTCTATTTCATAAGGATTATAGTATAGCTAGTTTTACCTATTTTGAATTCAAGAGAGAAAGGTTGGGTTGCTTTGAGGGAACCCAAGTCCTCCGGTTACACACACAGGTGTAGATACTAAATCAGATGCCTTTCTTTATTCTTCTTTATTCATTCCACTTCTTAAATAAAACTCATACAATGGTAATTGCCATAAAATTAGGAAGATTCCAACTAAATCAAAAGACTTATTCAACACTCCTAATTCTACTCAAGTACTTCAGATTTTCATAAATATAACTACTCCATGATATGAAACAAGTCCTGCACGGTAACAGGTTATCACATGACAAGCTTGTACACCTATGTATATGTACAGTCTTTGTGTGGCTATTAGCATTTTCTTAATATCTATATCATGGCTAGCTGTTTCAGACATAGAATACTAAATCTAGAAAAAAAATTTGTGCATGTAAATTCTTTTAACAAAAAATTATGTTCCCAAAACTCATAATATAAATATATAGTTTAGATTTAGACTTGGTGTGGTATGAGTTACATCCTAAATGAATCTGATCTATGCATTTCAAATTATGAACACTTTTCTTAATACATAACATTGTTGTTCTTCTAAAAGGTTTTCATCATGAATTGGAGTTGAATTAATTATTTAATGATGCCACTGCCAGTACTTGTTCTGGTACTAGGTTTACTGAAAGTAAAACATGTCATCCCTTACAATTATTCTTGGAACATTTTTTTCACATATTATCAACTAAACCAACAAAAAAAAAAAAGAAAAAAAAAAGAGACTTATCTAGATCGGCCTATCTTCATGTTTCATGAAGATGAATAGCTGAAAGAAGTGCTAGTGGGAATAGGAACATCAACATATCCCTCTAACATTTGTGTTACCATCTTCATTGTAGGCCTTTTTGAAGGATCCTCTTGTATACACCAGATTGCTGTCAAGATCCACCGGCTCAGGTTCACCTTATCTTCGATGGCAGCCTGATCATTTTCCACCAAAATGTCAAGTCTCCCATTCATATAGCAGTCATAAGCCCAATCTGTGAGTATTGCCTTTTCTTCTTCCCCAAACTCCTTTGCCACACTCTTTCTACAACAAATGATCTCTAGCAACATGACACCGAAACTGTAGACATCCACTTTAACCGTCACACGTACGTTCTTGAACCATTCTGGAGCCACGTATCCTCGAGTTCCCCTTATCCCAGTATGAGTTCGAGTTTGGTTGAGCAATAATGATTTTGCCAATCCAAAGTCAGAAATTCGTGCTGTGAAATTTTCGTCAATTAGTATGTTTTCAGGCTTTATATCGCAGTGGATGATCGGGGCATTACAGTCTTCATGCAAGTAAACTAGTCCTCTTGCAATCCCTAGAGCCATCTGAGTCCTTTGATACCAATCAGGTCTTGGAAGGCCGAAGAGGAAATTTGCTAGACTTCCATTGCTCATGAACTCGTACACTAGAAGCCTGTGAGGCCCCTGTTGACAATATCCGAACAGTTGGACCAGATTCTTGTGATGGGTTTTCCCAATTGCACTCACTTCGGCTTTGAATTCCCTGTCTCCTTCTTGTGTTGACTTGTCCAACTTCTTGACCGCAACTCGTTTCTTTGAACCAAATTTCAATACACCTTTGTAAACAATTCCGAAAGAACCCCTCCCTAATTCATCCTTGAACCCTTCTGTCGCTTCCTTGAGCTCTTCGAAAGTGAAAAGATGCAAATTTGTTTCGGGAACACTTGAATCATGTTCGGCCTTTCTTGATCTTTTCCGTCGAATTGAGAACAAAATTACGGAAATTACGACTAGTAATAGAACGTTGACAAACCCGAAGCTCCACAAGAGAATTTGCTTGCCTTTCTTTGAGTTGGAAATTGGAATTCTAGAACTTCCCGAAGGCAGAACACCGCCTTTTCTTACTTTAATAATAGCTAGTCCCCATTCCATTCTCCCATTAAATAGCGGTAGTTTCTTTTTCCAACATCTTGTACCGTTAAATATGGCAACATCACACAAACAATCGTTCAAACAAGCCTGTTCACACTGAGTTTGATTATAAGGTCCCAAACTCTCATAATCTCCATGTGGCCAATTCACGCCTTGAATCTTTTTCAAGTCATACACGTCTTCTGGTTTTTTCGTTCCGTCGTCTACTCCGCAACCTTGAGGGAAATTTGGTTTGCAGCCTCCAAAATTGTTGTTTGGATCCATGAATGAATACTCGGGTGGGCATCGACAACTAGGAGTGCCACCGTCTGCTATGCAGTAGCTATTGAACCCACAGGCACCGCTACCTACTTCCGGGTTCATCAGTTCCATACATATATTGTCAGGGATGTGTCGAACAATTGACCAGTTCTGGCCACTGACAGAAGTCTTCGCGTAAGTATATTCCCTGAAAACACCATCAAAATCCAACGTTGCGCGATAGTAGCTGTTTGAGATTTGAACGATGTTCTGCCATGATGAGAGTCGGACAACCCCTCCATTCCCTTTCACAATGTAAATATCTGCTGATTGACTGAAAACCAGTTGAAACCCAGATTCAGAAGAGTTGGAATTAGCCGTTCCACTACTGTAATAAGGCGCATAAAGCAATTCGCTGGGCCAAGCGACAGGATTGAGCTCAAGATTTCCTCCATTAGTGAAATGGAGCTCAAACCTTCCTTTTGAGTAGTTGGTTTCAGAAAACTTAGAATACAACATGCCACCTAGTGGCAAAATTTGGGTTGGCAAGATGGTGTCTGTAGGATAACTAAAACTTTCCCATACATAATTAGAATTAGTATCTGAAAGCACAAAGTTACCCGTGTCGAGCATCGTACCATATGATACAGTGCCGTTAGGTTGTGACGTCCATATTGTTTGGCCATTGGGATCATTTAGTGTGAGGCCACTGGCGGTAAGCTCAACCTTGGAACCTGCTTGCACTGGATTAGTTATGTTTGCGTGCCAGACGATGGTTTTGTCGGGTATGTTGGCATACCATATTGCAAGCAAGAAGGTGTTTGTGTTGTTGAGTTGGTAGAATCCGAAAGCAAAATCCACAGAAGGTGAAATCCATGAAGAGTTGTTACCATTGGCGGACAGTGATGAGCCCAGAGTTACGTTGGAAGCAGAAAAAATAGGTAGAAAAGGCAAAAGAGAGAGGAGGAGGAGGAAGAGGTTAGAGATAGGATAAGAAGCCATTGAAGATGGTGCTGTGACTGCAAGCAAGGTGTGTTACAACATGAGGTTTATTTTGTATGTTTTGTAGTGTTTTTCGTCAATTTGGCTAAATTTTATAGGAGCAGTATTTATTAGTCAATCCCATGGCAAAGACTTTGAAGATTTCAAAGATAGGAATTGCTTTTATTTCGAAATATTAATTAACCACATTATTTTGTATAGGATACCTTTCTGTGATTGTTCTTTATTGGTGTGATTGTTCTTTATCAATGAAGACGCGCTTTTAGACCCTTTTTTTTTTTTTTTCCTTTGAACAACGCGCTTTTGGACTTTGGGAGCAATAAGGATGCAAGTTCTTTCAATATTTTTTTTAGTTACTGTTTTACCCTTTTGGTCATTGTATGTTTTTTTATTTCAATTTTAAAATGTTATAACTTCAGTTCTTGACATCTGTTTTTCATAAAATTTATATTTTCAAATTTTTCTTGCTGAGATTTTTCAAATAAGAACTACACTGAATACGAAATTCCAGAAGCTAAAAAAAAAAAAAACTGAAATTTTCAAGGCTCGCGTAACAGTTAAATCTAATTGTTTGGGATGACTCTTTTAAATCCTAATTTTAATTCCATTGATCAATATAATTTCACACAATTTAATACTTTCATACTATTAAACTTTACTTCGGGGATTAAATAAGCATTTTCTAATGTGAAAATGATGATTTTATCTATACTATCTATATCTATCTATACTATTATTAAAGGTGAACACCTTAGTGTTCATGAATTTCCTTCTCTCCTTTTGCCAATTGACCTTTTCTTTTTGCGTCAAGTGTTAATTTCTTCAAAAAAATAAAAAATAATAATTAAAAGAAAGATACAAGACTTGAACCTAATATCATTCACTTAACTCACTAAAGAATACTTTTATCACTTAAATAACATAAAAAATATGTTATGAATTCAAAATTAAAATTTATATTTTAAGCACACCCATCTAGTGGGTTCACGCCCTAATACATAGTTAAATTAACTGATTGTTTTATTATTATGTTAAATTTCTTTTTTAATCTCGTATGTTTGGGATTATATGTGTAATTTTAGTGTGGAAATAGTGATTAAAATGAATGATTAATATTTAGTTTGATCTAATTATTTGTTTAACATAATGTTTTATCATCCTTTTAATTGTATTAGTTATGACCCGAGCAACTGAATTTAATTACATATCATATGTTTCCTTGGGGGCGTGTATTGTGGTTGTAATTTTTCCTTTCGTCTATAAAGTCAAATGAGTTGTCACATTTGAAGTAAAAATAAAGTTTATAATAAAGGGGAACTATATATAGGTAAGGAAAGGGAAGGAAAAAAAAATTTATCGACACATCCCTTAATCTTTCATTTATACTCACCATAGACACACTTACATCCTCATATGTTTATAATTTTTTTTATTTTTTACCACCTACAAATAGTTTTCCCTATAATATTGAGGGAACATTACTTATATGTGGAAGTACCAAAAAATTATTACAAAATTATGAAAATATTTATAATTTTAATTATTAATGTGTATAAAGTTTATTATTTTTTTTAATAATTTTTTAAAAAAAATTTATATTGAAATGAAATTTCTCCTAATATTTGTTAATTTGTACCGTAGTTTTCTTATGAGATGCGACAATCTCGGCCACTTCTTATTAAGGAGCAGGTGTCGTGTGCAATTTGAATGCGGAATAAAAGTAGTGGTTGCTATTAGTCATCACTTTTTCTTTCCTCTTATAGTAGTCTAAATTTTTGACCTATTATTATTTTTTAATATGAATTTTTAGAATTATTTGAAATACTTTAAAGGAAAATTTACCCATAAATCCTATTTTTTGAAAAGTTGAACCATTTAGTCCTATAAGTTTTCTTATGCACCATTTAGTTCCATTTATACATCATCATCAAAACAACATCAAACATCATTATCAAAAGAACATCAAACATCATCCGATATTTTTGATGTTGGTGGGTGTTTCAAACATCAAACATTGCGAAGAAGAAGAAAATGAACAATAGCAGAGCCAGTAGGAGAAGAAGAACATTGTCAAACCCACAACCCAATGGATCGAAGATTTCGAAATCTCAAAAGATGCTGAGAATTCAAATCCCAATCTCACAAGCCCTAGTATGAAAGTTTCGAATGTGATGATGTTTTCGAAGAAATCAGACATTGGGATGCCAATTTGTGTCTTGGCGAGGCAACTGAGATGGTCTGTGAGAGATTTGGGTCTGCTTTTGGAGGCCTTTTTCTCTCTAATGGCAATTGTTGTTGCAGCCATGGTGGCGTCTCATTTTGCTTGAAAAAAGGCGAATCTGAGCCTCTCTATCCTCTCCACTTTCTCTCTCTAAGTTTTTATGGGTTTTTGGCTTGTACATAAATGCCTTCTCTTTTAGGATTAGGGTTTTGCTTCTAGAGGTGGGTATTGAAAAAGCATTTTCTGAGGAAAATTTTTCATATAGTTTGGTTGCTTGGAAAGAAGATTCCGTCTGAGTTTTTTTGTTTGATTCATGGATTTTATAAGGAAAAAAGAATAATCGGATGTTTGATGTTTGATGATGAATCGAAAGATTGAATCGGATGTTTGATGTTTGATGATGTTTGTTAATGTTTGATGTTGTTGATGTTTTTTTAATGATGTTTTGTTGATGTTTGATGTTGTGGATGTTGTTGATATTTGATGATGTTTTTATGATGTTATTGTTTTTTTGATGATTTTTTTTAGTGATGTTGGTGATGTATTTGCCGATGTTTGATGATATTTTTATGATGTTGATTTTTGATAATGTTTTTTTTAGTGATGTTGGTGATGTAGTTGATGTTGTTGATGTTGTGACGTTGTGTTGTTGATGATGTGATGATGATGATGATGCTTGATGATGATGTTGTGATGTTTGGTGATGTTTGAATGATGATGTTTGTGATGTTTGATGTTGTTTTGATGATGATATTTGATGTTGTTTGATGTTGATGTTGTGATGTTTGATGTTGTTTTGATGATGATGTTTAATGTTGTTTTGATAATGATGTTGTGATGTTTGATGTTATTTTGATAATAATGTTGTGATGTTTGATGTTATTTTGATGATGATGATGTTTGATGTATATGCCCTCTATGGTCAATTTCCCTATAATGGGACCTTTCAGTCTATAAGAAAACTTTTAGGACTAAATAGTATATAAGTTATTAATTTGGGATTTATTGGTGCATCACCTTAATTTAAATAAGTGCATTTTTTTTTATTTTTTAAAAAAAAAATATACAAAAAAATAGAGAGGTAATTTTATTTAAAAAAGAAATTATAAAAAATGACCCCAATTTTAATTCTTCTAATCATTCCACTGTATTCAATTTCTAAAACTCTAAAAAAAATTTAAAAAATACATAATTATACGTAAACATTTTTACCAAAAAAATTAAGTGGGTCCCATACCTGGAGACTTATGAGAGGGATGTCGTGGTCGTAGTTGATTTGGGGCCATTCTAAGTCGGACCAAATGAAGTTTTTGATGCAGAGTTTCTAACCGTTGGATGAGAGAGAATCAACATGTTCTTCTTCAATTGCCGGTGCCATTGGAAGGCTCTTAGCAAATATTGTGAGTGAGCAATGGTTACTGTTAATTACTTCTTATTATCTATAAATATATATATATATATAGAGAGAGAGAGAGAGAGAGAGAGAGAGGCAGAGGCCAAGCATTTGCATTGTAAATGGGGATTAAGAAACAACGTTGTTATCAAGCATCTATGTCCTGTTGGCCTGAGTTGTCAATGAAGAGCTGATTGGACAAATTATAAGATTAGTTTATTTTTTGGGCAAATTTTCCTTTTATCTCCTTATTTGGGTCATGTGCAGTTTAACTTAAATCTGTAAGTAAATTGAATTCGGATTGCATTTGTCAAAATTTGAATTTGATCTGATTAAGATAAATCCAAATTCGTTGCGAATCCATTTAACCCATAGCTGATTATAGATCATCCTAGGGTTAGGCCATTTCGCCTAGTAAGGGTAGTAGTCTTAGCATGTTAGCAATTTGAATTGAATAACTTTCGACAGTTGGAATGGAGCCTTTCACTAATAGACACAGAGTGCAGATGCAGATTGAACAATATTCGATCTCGGTATCTATTAGTATTTTATGCCACTCGCAAGTGTGCAAATTCGGTAATCGACAAATCGTGGAAACATCATTAGTATAAGAAGAGGCAGAGAAAACGAAGAGTTGGTGTTATAATAGCCAAAAAAGTTAAAATGTTCGAGAAGTTGCTAAAAAAGTTACATTTTTGTGAGTGAAAAAGTTGAGTTGTTTTTTTGACTTCAGTCAAAAAGTAATTTTTTTAGCTACATCCCAAACAAGTCCTAAGTGTTTAACTTGAAAGTGTATTTTTACATTTAAACTTGGCTTATGCCTCGTTGCAATTCAATATTTTAGTTTAAAAGTTAAAAAATCACTAAAAAAAATTAAAAAGTCAACAACTTATATCAAAAGATTAAAGATTCACTTTTCTCTCTACTTCTTGCATATTTTTTTCGTAAAAAATCAAAAAGTCATTCCAAACATATTAATTTTTTGGAAAAATTACCCATAAATTCTATCCTGAAAAAAGTTAAACCATTTAGTCCTTTAAGTTTTTTTGTATACCATTTAGTCCTAATGTGTTGCCAGATTTTTGAGGGTGTGATTTGATTCCATTTATTTTTACATTAATACCCTTTTGAGGGTGTGATTTCTCTCTCTCCCAACCGAAAACAATCAAAATCTACCTCCATAAAGGATCAAGATCGGGCACATATCGCAAAACAGTAAAGGGCAAAAAAAACAGAGATGAAGAAACAGAGAGTAACAGTGAAGAGAGAAAAATGGGAAAGAATTGTGGGTAAGAGAGAGAAACAGAAATGGTGGAGTCTCACCACCAAGATTTTTCAATTGGAGAGAGACCCTTTTGACGAGATCATTCGAGAAGATAAAGCAACGACGACAACTACACAAAAATGGACACCCAAAAACATATATATATATATATATATGTATGGGTCAGATCTGTCCCGTCAGTATCCCCGGACGCCGCCGATCTTGCCTCCCATGGCTGATTGCTCTCCTCCTCCTCCTCCTCCTCCCTCCTCCTCCCCAAACCCTCCACCACCCCGATCTTGCCCACACCGCCGCAACTGCGATCCGATCTCCAACCCTAAAGCAACTGCGATCCGATCTCGAACGCGCCACCGAGACTCCCTCACGTCCCGCCGTGACCTCCTTCAAAGCTACTACAAAGCCCTCTGCACCGTCGAGTCCCGGTTCCAGATCTCCGACGACGAGGACCCCGTCAAAACCGTGACTTTCACTTGGCACATGATGTTCAATGTTGGTGATGTTGGAGGCTCTCAGTTGATGTCGGTGTGCAGGCTCTCAGTTGATGTCGATGATGTTCAATGTTTGAAATCTGATGTGCATCTGCGACCCGATCTGATGTTTGAAATCTGATGTTTGAAACATATGAACACCAACCCAAAATTATTGAATCTAATGTTTACCATTTTCGGTTGGTGTTACATTAGATTAATGAATCTGATGTTTAAATGAATCTGATTTTTGGTGTTTATGTTTAAATGAATCTGATGTGTAATTTTTCACGATGTTTGTTCATGATGTTCTGACGTTGACGTTCAATGTTGATGATGTTGACGATGTTGTAATGTTTGATGTTGTTGATGTGTTTGATGATGTTTGATGTTTGTTGATGTTTTTGATTATGTTTTGTTGATGTTTGTTTGGAGGGAAAACAAATATATACAGAGTTTTGGGCATTTCAGTCAATACCATGTTGGGGTTTTCCTCATTTACCCTTACTAAAAAGCGTAAAACATAGTATCACACTGGTTATTTTGTCATTAACATTAGCTTGGGACTAATTGGATCATAAGATAAAACATAGGACCAAATGGATCATAAGATAAAGATTTGGGATTTATTGGTGCATCGCCCTAATTTTTTTACCTCATATTTTAGTCAAAAAATAAAAAGTTACTAAAATAATTTATTCCCAAATGAGGCCTTAATTACTTTTTGAGTTGAACTTAAAACAAGCCTTTAACACAGGATTTGGGGACGCTGCTGCGCGGGGTGCGCAGCAGCATCTGCTGTGCGGCGGAAATGGGCCCATTTTGGGGCCCATTTTGATAATCCAAACCGTTCACATTTTAGAATACATCAAGTAGAACATACCTGCAAAAAATCAAGTTAATTGGATATCGTTTACCCATTCATCCACTCACATTTCTATCTACAAAAATAAATAATAATTGCGATTTAAAGTATTAAAATGCATATAAATGTGAGTGGATGAATAGGTAAACGATATCCAATTAACTTGATTTTTTACAAGCATATTCTACTTGATATATTCTAAAATGTGAACGATTCGGGTTATCAAAATGGGCCCCGAAATGGGCCCATTTCTGCGCACAGCAGATGCTGCTGCACACCTCGCGCAGATGCTGCTGCACACCTCGCGCAGCAGCATCCCCAAACTCTTTAACACACTAACGTTGTGTTTGATTGGGAGATTTGGAAAAAGATTTGAAAAAGGAAAAGGAAAAAGAAAATATAGGTGAAATGTGAATAAATATACCTACATTTTTACTTAGTTTCACACATTTTTTCCCGTTCTCTTCTCAAATTTCCCAACTAAACATAACATAAGTGGGAGTTTGGAGTTGTCTTTTTTGTTTTTTGTTTTTTTCGTATTTAGTGAATTTTTTTATAATTTAAAAAAAACTTGCAATTTTTTGAGTTCTACTTGATTAGACAAATTACAAAAGTAAAAAATAAAAATCTAGAAAGGAAAACAAAACAAAAGAGAGAGAAAAAAAAAAAAAAAGGAAGCCACAAACAAATATATATACATATATTTTTTTTGAATTTTTAGTTTTTTTGGAAACTTTTTCAAATATATATATATATATATATTACTTTTTATATTTGTCTACACAAGATGGATTTAAAAGTAAAAGATTTTAAAGACAATTTTATTTATTTATTTTTACTTTTTTTTAACTATATGCCAAACATCCTTAAGCACAAAAAAAAAATAATAATAAAAAAAAAATTGATTCATTTTACGACAACAAATACTATAGAATTATTATTGGTGAAAATACTAGAAAAATTATATTTTATTGATAAAAAATTATAAAGAAAATGAGATACAAATAGATCAGACTGAGGCACGGATATCTCGTTTTCTTTAATGAGATTAAGCCCATTGCGATAGGAAGAACCTAAATACCGATGCAGCAATCACAAAATTATGACTTGTCCCCTCCAGGATACAACAGCCCGACTACTTGTCGTATAGTTCAGGTTAACTCTGCACAAGATAGTGAACCCAAAACTCCACCAAGAAAAACACCCTTCTTTGCTAGTAATCTCTCTTGTATAGAAAATAGTTGATGTATTAGTGTAGAAAAGAGTAGATGAGAGGAACTATTTATAGGCTACTAAGACTTACAAAATACACCAAAAATAATAATGACCATGAACCTAGAGAAAATGGAGAGTCTCCAAATATTAACTCACCACCAAGTTCATGGACTCCAATTAATCCCCATTCATGAACAAGACAAAAGGTCACTAAAACAATGAATCTCCATTCATAAACAAGATGAGATTCATGAACAAGACAAAAGGAAGATTTATGAACAAAATATATATATATATATAAAGATATTAAAATGGTCTAACACTTATAATTTAAATTTCACAATTTATCTATAAATTTATGAGAATAAGTACACACTTTTTATCTTTTTATCTTTTTTCTATCACATCACCTCTTGTGGGATATATTTTCTGAGTACCAACACGTGGCAAGGTGACGCCGACGTGTCAGCCGAGGTGCCACGTGTCTGTCATACGCCGAGGTGATCTCGGCAAGGCCGAGGTTACTCCGAAGATATCGGAATCCGAGATAAGCGGATAAGGGACAAGAGTCCTAGAATGAGGAAAGACTTCAAGATGGATAAGGATAATGTTCTTAGGGAGTCTTCCTTATCTCTTGAGGAGTCCAAAGTAAGCACTGAATGGGAGTCCATAGAAGTCAGGCTTCTATCGGGACTAGGATTGAGTTAACTATAAAAGAAAGGCACCCCCGTGGGTCTAAGGTACGCAATTTATATTCTGAACAGTGAGTTTAGCACTATTGATTATCTTTGAGAGATATACTGACTTGATCGTCGGAGTGCCCCCGGGTGGACGAACCACCGCCGGAATCTTCTCTTTCTGTTGCAGGTTAGCCAGGTGTCATCTATTCTGCCAGTTCTCTCCAGCTGATCACTGAGTTGGCAGTGTGGTCAGAAAATCACTCACACAATTTGGCGCCGTCTGTGGGAAAGATAGGAGAATAGATGGCCAGCAACGGACAGAAGGAAAAGATTGGGGACGACACTCCTGCTGGGAGTGGGAGACCTATTGACCTTGATGTCACAGGAGACGAATGCAACGCAGAAACTCGTGACCAGAATCACGGAGTGAAAGACGTCGGCCAGACTAGCGACGCACCAAAGAAACCAGATCGAAGTGGCTACTACAACGAAGACGACCTCCAGGTATGGAAGGATAGATGCCTGCGGAGGGACGAAGAGGTCAAGGAGATGGCAAACAAATTGGCAGACCTGCAGTCGGTCGTCAATTTCATGATGCAAAATAACGTCATGCAGCCACCGTTCCCGCTGCAGGACACGCCGATTCCAGCGGCCAATGCCCAGAAGGGAGGGCAGAGAACAATCCCCGTAGCCCCTCAGCACAACGGGAGCGAAAGACACTCTCACCGACCTTCCAGGGAGGTCGGACGAAGGGAGCCAAGAAGAGAAGAATCACGGAGGACGCATCACACAAAGGAGGCAGACCCCAAGGGACATCGGCATGTTCAGGGGCAGGCGCTGTGCTTCGACACAACTCATGGAGAGGGTCGAAGAGGACTCACCACGAAGCTGAAAGTAGTGCACCAAAAGACTGAAAGCAGGAGATAGCCAAGCTCTTGGGAGGACAAAAGAGGACTTAAGAGATTACCACAAGAGGAAGCAACAGAATGCCGACGCCGAGGTAACCTCCCTAGATAAGCCGAGGACACCATTCTCGGTGGAATTGGACAGGTTTGAGGCACTGAAGAGATTCAGTATGCCGAGGTTTCAAATATACGATGGTAAGTCAGACCCCAACTTCCACGTCGGATTATATTTGAACTCAATGGCATTGTATAGTGGGAACGAGCCGTTGCTCTGCAAAGTGTTCCCCTCATCCTTCGGGGAGATTGCATCAGATTGGTTCCACAAACTACCAAAGGGAAGCGTGAAGACTTGGGAAGGCCTGGCCGAGATGTTCGTGGCCAGGTTCGTGACAAACAAGCTGCAGCCATTAAGGGTGGACGCATTGATGGCTCTGAAGATCAGTAAGGATGAAGGCCTTAGGGCCTATGCAAAAAGATACTATGAGGTATTCAACCGAATACCAGAGTGTAATCAAGAAGTGGCGGTCGTGTCATTCAAGAACGGCCTAAAGACAACTGTCCACTACGGAAGTCTTTGGCAAAACTTTGCCAAAAAGCATGGAAGAGCTCATGGCGAGAATCGAGAAGTATGCCAGAGCCGAGGAAGACACGTCGGGGACTAAGGAGATAAAGCAAGAGAAAGGAAACGGCTCGCCGAAGCGAGGCCGAGGTAACAATGGATCGAACAAGCAAGAAGCAGAACTGAGGGCTGCACAGGCAGTAACGATTGTGTTCCGAATCCTAATTCACAAAGTCCTGGAACAAATTCGGAACCAACCCTATTTCAGAGCACCAGCAAGGGCACCAGGGGAATTCATGGGAGGAATGTTGGCAGGCGTTGTGCCTACCACAATGAAGAGGGGCACACAATTCAGGGTTGCAGAGCCTTGAAAGCACACTTGGAAGACTTGGTAAGGCAAGGTCATCTGAGAGATTTAGTCGACGAGGCCAGAACAAGAGAAGAACAGGCAAGATTGCCTCAAGCACCAGCAGCTCCGCCTCCCCCAATACAGCAACCTCAGGCAGGAGGACCTCGGGTAGTCAATGTGATTCACTCAAAGGTCAACGAGAACGAAATCAGAGGGGAGACCCAGAAGGTAAAACACCTACAACATGTCTATCAAATCGGGGAGAAAAGACATCGGGCAGAAGAATGCCAGGGACCAATGATAACCTTTACTGAAGCCGACCTAGAGATGGTCCAGCATCCGCATAATGATGCCTTGGTAGTATCCCTCCAGGTTGGGGAGTGCCAAGTGAAACGCATCCTGATTGACCAAGGCAGCTCTTGTGACATCATGTACGTCCGATGTTACAAGGAGCTCGGCCTTCACCCGGACGATATGGAACAATCCAATGGCCCAATGGTTGGGTTCAATGGAACGCCGACATGGCCACTGGGAGCAGTAAACTTGGAGGTGCAGGCTGGCACCAGGAAGATCAAGACAGAATTCACCATCATCGACACACCCTCCCCTTACAACATCATCTTGGGAAGGCCATGGTTGCATGCGATGGGGGCAGTTCCCTTAACATTGCATCAACTATTGCGATTCCCAACAGAGCATGGGATAGAGGAAGTCAGGGGCGATCAGTTGTAGGCGAAGAATTGCTCCATGGCAGCAATGAAATCTACCTGCAGCATACAAGAGCCAGAAAAGGCAGAAATTGAAGATAAGGACGTGGAAGTCCTAGAAGACGTCGGCAAGGAGCCAGCCAAGAAGAGCGAAGAGGCATTGAAGAAAATCCTCGTCCAGGATGGGGATGAAGAATGCTTCTTTCTTCTCGGCTCAGGCTTAGCCGAAGAAGAGAAAAAAGAGTTGGAAGCTTTTTGAGAGCAAATATTGAGGTGTTTGCTTGGACACCTTACGAAATGCCTGGCATTGACCCTGAGGTCACTTGCCACAAACTGAATGTTGACAGGTCGGCCAAACCTGTAATTCAACGAGCCAGAAGACCGACGTTGATGCACGTCGAAGCAGTAGAGGAAGAAGTAGACAGACTTCTGGAGGCTAGGGCCATTAGAGAAGTTCACTACCCGACATGGCTATCCAATACAGTGGTGGTAAAGAAGAAGAACGGTAAATGGAGGGTCTGCGTAGACTTTACCAGTTTAAACAAAGCCTGTCCCAAAGACAGCTTCCCTCTACCCAAGATTGACCAGCTAGTGATGCCACTTCGGGCATGGAAGGATGAGCTTCCTGGATGCCTACAGGGGGTATCACCAGATAGCTATGGACCCTGCGGATGAAGAGAAGACTGCATTTATCACTCCCAAAGGGCTATACTGCTACAGAGTGATGCCCTTCGGGTTGAAAAACGCAGGAGCCACTTACCAAAGATTGGTAACCAAGATGTTCAAGCACCTGATTGGCCGAACAGTAGAAGTCTACATCGACGACATGGTCGTTAAGACCAAGGAGCCTGAGGGTCATCTCGCCGATCTAAAAGCAGTCTTTGAAATCCTTAAAACATATCGGCTCCGACTCAATGCATCGAAGTGTGCATTTGGAGTTGGATCTGGTAAGTTTTTAGGATACCTGGTGACCAGGAGGGGCATTGAGGCCAGCCCAGATCAGATCAAGGCCATCCTAGAGTTGAAGAGCCCGACGTCGGCAAAACAGGTGCAGATGCTAACTGGAAGGGCCGCAGCCCTGAACAGGTTCATAAGCAGAAGCTCAGACAAGTGCAAACCTTTCTTCAAATTAGTGAAGAAAGCCACAGACTTTCTTTGGACAGAGGAGTGCGAAGAAGCATTAGCCGATCTGAAGAAGTACCTGACCACAGCTCCAGTTCTTTCGAATCCAGAACCCGGGGAGGAGCTGTTCCTGTACTTGGCAGTTTCAGAACATGCGATAAGTGCAGTACTAATCCGAGAAGAAAAAGGGGAGCAAAGGGCTGTTTACTATGTAAGCAAAACCCTAGCCGACGCAGAAACAAGGTATCTACCCTTAGAGAAATTGGCACTGGCTCTAGTAATGGCTTCAAAGAAGTTGAACCATTACTTCCAGGCCCATAAAATTGTGGTACTGACAGAGCATCCATTGAAGTCCCTATTGCAGCAGGGAGACTTAACAGGAAGAATAGCCAGATGGGCAGTCGCCCTAGGCCAGTATGATCTGGAGTACAGGCCCAGAACTGCAATCAAAGGCCAGGTTTTGGCCGACTTCGTGGCCGAGTTCACGCCAGAATCCATCGAACATCGGGCTCCGTTGAGCCAAGATAACATGTCCAAACAAGCAAGGAGAAGCCCAGCCAAAGAAAAAGAACAAAGGAAAGAGAGAAACTCAGACCCTGCAGCATTTACATCGGCGACTCCTTTCGACTGTTCGTTGATGGGAGTTCAAACCGACAGGGAGCGGGGAGGAGTAGTACTGATATCTCCAGATGGAGAGATATTGAACAGTCCATTCGATTGGGGTTCAAGGCCTCAAACAATGAGGCAGAATATGAAGCATTGATTGCAGGACTGAAGCTGGCAGCAGCAGTACAAGCAGATGAGGTAATAGTTTTTTGTGACTCACAATTGATAGTTAACCAGACAACGGGCGAGTTTGCAGCCCGAGATGAAAGAATGTCGGCCTACGCAAAGGAGGTCATCAGGCTGGCAGCCTTATTCCAGAACTGCAGACTACTTCAAGTCAGCCGAGATGATAACAACCATGCCGATGCATTGGCCAACCTAGCTAGTGCAATACAACCAGGAAAAGCAAGGACAATAATGATTGAATACTTGTCGGGCCCGAGCATTGAACCAGTAACCACAGAGCGTGAAGCAATGTGCGTAGACATGGGACCAAGCTGGATGGACGCAATTGTTGCGTTCCTAAAAGAAGGAAAGCTGCCAGATGACCGCAAGGAGGCACACAAGATCAGATTGAAGTCGGCAAGATTCAGTCTGACAGCAGAAGGACATCTCTACAGAAGGTCCTTCACTGGACCCCTTTTAAGGTGCGTACACCCTCTGCAGGTTGAAGATTTTTTATATGAAATTCATGAAGGAATTTGTGGAAGCCACGCTGGGGGCAGATCACTAGCTCACAGGGCCATTACCCAGGGGTATTGGTGGCCCTACATGCAAAAAGATGCAGAAGCCTACGTGAAGAAGTGTGAACAATGCCAAAGGTTTGCACCTTTGATACACCAGCCAGCTGCTGACCTAACCCTGTATCCAGTCCTTGGCCATTTGCCCAATGGGGCATGGATCTCGTTGGGCAATTGCCCCAAGCAACTGGGCAAAGGAAGTACCTGCTGGTAGCAACAGATTACTTCACAAGTGGATAGAAGCAGAACCTCTTGCCAAGATCCGAGATGTGGATGTCAAGAACTTCATATGGAGAAACATCATCACCAGATTTGGGATTCCAAGAGCAATTGTTGCCGACAATGGAACACAATTTGACAGTAAGCTAATCAAGAACTTCTGTGCAAAGTTCAAGATCAAGAACTACTTTTCAACCCCAAGCTTTCCACAAAGCAATGGACAAGCAGAAGCATCCAACAAAGTAATTCTGGATGGGATAAAGAAGAGGCTGCAGGCAGCAAAAGGAAGTGGGTAGACGAATTGCCCAATGTACTCTGGGCATATCGGACTACGCCGAGAAGATCAACAGGGGAATCCCCCTTTGCCATGGCTTATGGCACAGAAGCAGTCATTCCATTGGAGGTCGGCATCCCAGGGATCAGAACCCAGGGAGTTGAGAACGGGACTAATGATGTACTCTTAGCCCGAGATCTGGATCTTCTAGAAGAAAGAAGAGAGAAAGCTGCAATACAGCTTGCAGCATACCAGCAACAGCTTGCCAGAGCTTATAACAAGAAGGTTAATCCAAGGGAATTTCAAGTCGGCGACCTAGTCCTGAGAAAAGTCGTCGGCAACAAGAAGGATCCCAGGAGGGCAAGCTTGGCCCAAACTGGGAAGGACCCTACAGAATCACTTCGGTATTGGGCAATGGGGCATATCGGCTTGAAGATAATGAGGGCAAAGCATTGCCAAGACCCTGGAACACTTGTAATTTGAAATTTTCTATCATTAGATTTACTTGTTTTTTACCGACAACATCAATAAAATCTTAGCAGAATTCTTCAACACTTATGACTAATAAAGATGCATAATGTGGTTTCTGGAAGACAAGTGAACTCAGGTTCACATTAGGGGGCAGAGAGAAGACAAAGTTGTTTAACACTTGTTGAAATTTGTAGCAATTTACAAGTTGAAGTTAAACCGAGATCATTGTTTAACACTTGTTGAAATTTGTAGCAATTTACAAGTTGAAGTTAAACCGAGATCATTGTTTAACACTTGTTGAAATTTGTAGCAATTTACAAGTTGAAGTTAAACCGAGATCATTGTTTAACACTTGTTGAAATTTGTAGCAATTTACAAGTTGAAGTTAAACCGAGATCATTGTTTAACACTTGTTGAAATTTGTAGCAATTTACAAGTTGAAGTTAAACCGAGATCATTGTTTAACACTTGTTGAAATTTGTAGCAATTTACAAGTTGAAGTTAAACCGAGATCATTGTTAATCGAGGTATGTCACCCCGAGAAGGTTGCACAAAGAAGGAAGTATATATTAAAGATATACAAAAGTATTCCAAGTATGGAGGCATACAAAGCAAGCATGCAAGCATTCAAAAGCAAAAGAGTTGTTATATTAAAAACACATCGGCAATGTGAAGAAGTTTCCAGTACTTCAAAGAAGAAAAACAAAGTACAAGAACAAAAGGAAAAAACATAAAACTAAGGCTCTTCAGCAGTAGCAGTTGGTTGAGATTGAAGTTCAGACGATTGTTGAGAGGACGCCTCAGCAGCCTTTTCCGCCACGAGCTCGGCATCAATTTGGGCAAGGGTTTCATCAAGGCTCTTGTCGGCAAAGGTGACATCGGCTGATGTCTTCTCAGGAACGGCATCTTCAGGAACCTCCTCACCATCCTCATCTTCAGTCAAGTCTAGGACTTGCTCATTTTGAGGAGAAAACTTGGTCCCAGCAACATCTTTTGATTTCCTTACCAAAACTTCATCCGCGGCCTCATCCTCAGAATCAGATTCGTTGTCAGATTGACTAGGAGGTGGAGTTGGAGGAAATGGCAGGGGAATGACATCAGCGTTCCTCAGTGAGGAGTCCTCAGGGACATCAAGTATTTTCAGCAAAGTCATCCAACCAAGGGAGAAACTCTTGTTGCATGCTTGCTTGACTTGCTTTTCATAGACCTCTGTAACATCGGCCATGCCCTGAGCATACGCCTTTTCGTCGGCATCTTTGATTTCAGCCTCTTTGGTGGCCAAGGCATCTTGAAGCTCCTTCTGGGCCTGGGCCACTTTGTCCTCGGCCTCTTTCAGCTGGGCTTGAAGAACTTTGTTTATTGCCTCAGCGGCACCGACCTTTTCCTCGGCATCGTCCTTCTCTTTGATGGCGACTTCGGCCTGATCCTCCAGGGTCTTCATCTTTGACTGCAGATTTTTGTTAATCTTCTGAAGACTGGAGATCTCCCTTTTCTTTTCGGCTAGCTTTTCACGGTTCTCAAAAGATTGTATTGAGAAAGAGTGGGCATGCTGGATGGCCTGAAAGAAAACAGAAGTATTAGAAAATATTCTAAGTATGAAATGAAGAGAAAGAAAGAAAAAGTACCAAGCAAAAACACTTACCTGAACAGAGCATTGAAGCATGAGAGCATAGTTCTCGTACTCACTGAACTCGGCGTTTCGCTCCAGGTCACCTGGAAAAAGCAGTGCAGTACTGAGGGCAACGCCGACATTGATATCGTCGGCGCTATCACTAGCCATAACAGGCTTATCTTCCAGAGTAATCTCGGGGGCCCAGGGGGCATCTGGCTTCTTAGACCCCGAGGTCGTTGCAGAAGATGACCTCGGCCTTTTGGACTTGGTAGATTCGGATGGAAATGTTTCAGCAGAACTCTTTGCAGGGACATAGGCAGTCTTCTCACTTGGAGCCAGCTTGGAAATTGGCAAGGTATCCTCAGAATCGATCTGAGTCACCTTTGCCTTGGGTTGAGCCTTTTTGATTCGTTTTTGCTTGGGAGGAAGCTAGGTTTGTGTTCGTTGTGCATCAACGTCAGAAGGAATGCTGGCCAGGAGATCTTTGGCAACTGGTTTTGGGCGACCCATCTCGGCAGAAGAAATTGTAAGTCGTCGGCGACGTTTTCGTTGAGATGGTGGGATCAAGTATGGAGCCAAGGTAGACGGCTGTTCTGCTGGATCAAAAGTTGATCCTTGATTTGGCCGAGATTCGGTAGCAACTGAAGGGGTTGTGGCAGAGGGAGGAGATAGGCTCTTCTTATTTTTTCTCTTAGGAACGTCGGGGAGAGCTGATTTTTACGTCGGGATTAAATTGAGCACTAGTGGGGCCTTTTGCTTATGAACAGGAAGGTCCAGTAGTTTCTTTAAACCTAGACTTGGGTAAAAGGACTTGCGGAAGTCTTTTCCTAGCTTTGGAAGAGCTGCAAGGAAAGACAAAACATCAGAATATTTGAAGTATTAAAGATTTTGAAAACAAGTAAGTGTGAAACACAGGGCTCTTACTATTGCCCTCTACGAAAACTGTCCGAGGAAGAAGGTAGAGGTGGAGGTCCTCATCTGGAGCAAATTCCCAGTTCCCCGAAGTAATAAAGTAATCATCTCCAGCTCCCTTGTTGGAGTCTGGGAGGTCGGCAACGATTTTATACTCGTTGACCTCGGCTTGAGGTAGTAGACATAGCCCGTGTCCTTTTTTAGGCCACATGGTATAACAATACTGGATATTGGCTAAAGTGACCCTAACGTTTTCTTGTTTTGCTAAGGCTATGATGCCATTAATAACTCGGTAGGAGTTGATGGCGAGCTGCATTGGGTTTAACTTGTAATAATGGATAATCTCGCGAAAAAGAATGTTGAGTGGGAGCCGAAGTCCACACTCGATGAAAGCCACCACAGGGAAAGGCATGGAGTCATCAGTAGGCATGATGGAGTCATCATCCCCAGCCAACCCCAGATGGACGTCGGTTGGGATTTCAAACTCCTGCCTAAAGTATTCTAGTTTGGATGGGGTGTTTACTCTATGTTTCCACATACCCATGATATCGGCTTAAATCAAGGAGGTTGGGTTTCAGAAGATGTTTTGAAAGGGTTATTGGGACCTCGACAAACACTTAGGTAAGTGCAGGTTTCAGTTTTTTTCCTAAATTGTGGGTTCTACAGACAAATCCCAAACCTAAGTCTATGGAAACGAAGATTGAAGGCACAAATCTGGAAAAGACACAAAAAGCAGAAAACAAGAACAAGTTTCAGAACAGAACAAGTTTCAGAATGAAGAACAAATATGGACTATCAAGAACATAGTGAGTACAAGTGGTACAAGGTCAAGAACAGTGGCAAAAGTGTAAGAAATTGGTGAACAGTGCGTTTATTCAAGACGTGGGCAAGGGCAAAATTGTGGAATAAACACACATAGATACAAGATTCATAAATCAAATACTTGAGTAAAACAGTAATGGCGACTAAATGATGAAGCAAAACTCCATGAAGAGCAACAAGAGATAAAGACAGAAGAAACAATGACTTACTAGAAAAAGTGAAGCCGGTATGAAGATCGCCGAAGTCAGGCAACGGTTACAGAAGTAACAGAACGGCGAAAGCTTCACCAAGAGAAAGGAATGAAGGCAGTTGCAGAGCTTGAAGTCTGGAACAATGGCGGATTCGAGAGGAAAAAGTAAGAGAGAGAAAAAGCAAGAATATCGAATGAAAAGTGAAAAATGGAAGAGGGGGAAATGATTTTTGTTAAAACTTGAAACGGCGGCAAAGAAATCATTAAATGAAACCTAGAAGAACGTATGCGTCAGACGGCGCACGTGAGAATAATTCGATTTACAGACGCATGTCAAGTACGATCCAGTAAGAAAAAGACGCGTGGCTGGAAACAGTTGAGTTGTTATGAATAAACAGCTCATACGCGTGAAGGAGCTCTTGGAGTTCTTGATCTTTAAGAAGACATGTCGGCCTATGATGATGATCTCGGCTGTAAGCCGACGTACTGGAAGGAGGTACCGAAATAGGTTCCATCACCTCAGAATGCCGAGGTAATAGAACTTAGGGGACAGTTGTGGGGATATATTTTCTGAGTACCAACACGTGGCAAGGTGACGCCGACGTGTCAGCTGAGGTGCCACGTGTCTTGATCATAACGCCGAGGTGATCTCAGTAAGGTTGAGGTTATCTGCGAAGATATCGGTATCCGAGATAAGCGGATAAGGGACAAGAGTCCTAGAATGAGGAAAGACTTCAAGATGAATAAGGATAATGTTCTTAGAGAGTTTATCCTTATCTCTTGAGGAATCTAAAGTAAGCACTGAATGGGAGTCCATAGAAGTCAGGCTTCTATCAGGATTAGGATTGAGTTAACTATAAAAGAAATGCACCCCCGTGGGTCTAAGGTACGCAATTTATATTCTGAACAGTGAGTTTAGCACTATTGATTATCTTTGAGAGATATACTGACTTGATCGTCGGAGTGCTCCCGGGTGGACGAACCACCGTCGGAATCTTCTCTTTCTGTTGCAGGTTAGCCAGGTGTCATCTATTCTGTCAGTTCTCTCCAGCTGATCACTGAGTTGGCAGTGTGGTCAGAAAATCACTCACACACCTCTTTACTTTTTTACACATATTTTCGTAAAAAGTCAAAAAATATATTTATTTAGACCATCCTAACCACCCATTTATGACAGCTAAGAAATTAAAAAATAAACTGTTATGTCACTTTATAGTTGTAAATTTTATTTATTTTGGGAACTTTTGAGAAGTAAAAAAAATTAAACTTTTAATTTTTTATCTATTTTAATCACATCACCTCTCACATTTTTAATACATAAAAAAAAAAAATTAAAAAACTAAAAAATTAATTTTTATCAAATTTTTAAAACACCACTTTAAACAGGGAAAGGAGTAATTCTTTGAGTGGTTGGGAGTTTCGCGTCACCATCCAAATTGACATTTATGAGGATTATAAAAAAATTATAAAGGGCTAGAGCTATGGGAGTCCAGATCGTTTGCCATAGTTTCCTACAATTCTTCCTACCGTGGTGCCGAAACGACGTGGTTTAGGTGTTAAATTCAATTTTTTTTTGTTGGGAGGGGTGCCTTTTCTCCTTCGCATTTTCTTTTTCTTTCATTTGCTTGAACCTTGACCCGTTGAGAGAAGTAGAGGTGAAACGGAGTAGTAGGCGCAAGCACGGTGAGTCGGAAAATCGAAGGAAAGATTTGGAAACTTTGCTTTTGTCGCTGGTCGTCCATCGCCGTTTGTCCTTGTTTGTTCATTACTGTTGATCCAGATTCATGGCCTCATTTTAACTAATTGACAACTTCAAAACCTGCAAGTAAACCTCATCCATTCTCCAAGAATATATGACAGCTTATGGATTTAAAGAAAAAAAAAATAGCAATTTCAATGTTTTTAAGCGAAAAAGAAGCCACATCATTAACTTTGTTCAAAATGTTCTTCAAACCAGAGTTATATTTTAACCTTACATCCTGTCACCAAAAAAAAAAAAAAAAAAAAAAAAAAAAACCTATCTCAAGAAACAAGGTCCAGAGGTATATATATTACCACTTAATAATTCGAACACAAAATGACTTAATTATTCATCATTCCGTCTTTTCTTCAACCTAATTATCCTCGAAGAAAGATGGAAAACATTGACAGCAAAGCTTAGCAAAATCAGGAAAGCTCTACTCACCACTACATATATTCCTTGCAAAATTTGACACCATCTGATGTGAAATTGCAGATTTTGTAACCACACCTTTTTGAGAGAGAAAATGAGAAGGAAAAACAGGGGAAGATGAGAGGGTTTAGGAGTGTTTATGTGATGTGGTGAGGAGAGGATAAGATATATGAGTCCAGATCATCTTCCATCGCTGTCGCTTGGCCTTACTGCCGCCGTCGCTTAGCTTTGCTTTGCCGCCGTCTCCGTGGCCTCGCCTCATCACTGTCGCCGTGGTGAATGGGTTAGGTCTCCAGCTCTCAACGCAAATGGGGAAGGGAAAAAGAACAAAAAAAAAAAAAAAACCTTCAAAACGACGTCGTTTTGAACCATGACAGGGAGCGCCGCAGAGGACTACAGCAGAGGATCCGGACTCAGAGCTATGGGGCCCGAGTACCCGATCAGAATAGTATATTTGTTTGGAATGACCTAAATAAGTGTATTTTTTATTTTTTTATAAAAAGATGTGTAGAAAAGTAGAGAGGTGATGTGATGGAAAAAAAATAAAAAGATAAAAAATGTATACTTATTTTAGGTAGCCAAACTTGACATTAACTGCTCTATTATTATTATTATTATTATTATTATTTAGTTTAATAATGGGGTTTTTGTCCGAAGGTGTACGGTTAGAGAGTCCACAGAATATGAATAAGATGATACGGGAAGAGAAAAGGTGAGCTAACTACCCACGACACGAGCCATTATTTTGGACTTAGTTTGGCATAATTTAAAAAAATTAAAAAATTAAAAAGTTATTATTTTATTTAAGTTATATTATCTTATTTAAATTATATTATCTCTTTATCATATCACTTCAAATTCAACTCATATTTCACGTTTTTTCGTAAAAAATTAAAAAATACACTTATTTAGATCATTCCAAACAACCCTTGAAGAAACAAACCAGACGCGTAACATCGGGCAGATCGGTGATTATTCCATAGTCTTAAATATAATCATGTCATATATATTTTATGGTAAAAAATATAAAATATTATTATTTGTATTAAATTATTAAAAAATATAAATAAATATAATTAATAATAATTAGTAAAAAATATGATATTACGAGATTATTGTACAATTTTCTACAGACACGTGGTTATTGAGATAGCAACAACGTTATTATCAAAAATTCAGAATGATCTGTTGACAATATTTTATTTCGAAATATTAATTAATCACGTTATTTTGTATAGCATAATGTTATATGTATCAATCGAGGTATTAATTAATGTATTAATTGATGATATAGTATAATTTTAAATTTTTTTTGAT